>JAMJFZ010003423.1:0-578097 GCA_026225945.1 Cricetomys ansorgei
CCTGGTGGATCAGGATGTAAGCTTTCAGCTACTGTTTTAGTGCCATGCCAGCCTGCCACTACACTCCCAGCCATGATAGTCATTGACTAGCTCTGTGAGACTGTAAACAAGCCCCCAACTAAATGCTTTGTCTTATAAGTTGCCTAGGGCATGATGTCTCTTCATAGCAACAGAAAAATAACTAAAGACAAAGTTGCTACCAGGAACCCGAGTATTGCTGTATAGGCTTGGAACTCTGAGAAGGAGGAAGAGCACAAAAAAGGAAGGGGTAGAGAAAATGAAAAGACAATGGAAGGCTGTTCTAGTCCTTTTCTGGTGAACCTGATCTGGGTTTACAGAGTACCAAACAGTCTCAAGAACTGAGGTTTGATCCACAGGACTTGTACCACTCACAGACGCAGAAGCCACAAAGACCAGTGGGTCTCAGATGGCAACTAGTGGCTGTTTAGCCTATATAGTAGATTCAGAGGGTATCTGTGCTCCTGAGTAACAAGTCTCAAAGAGTAAGAAACGATGATAAAAAAAAAAGTCCCAGAAGGAAGGTTAGAGCCACGAGAGATCAAGGACCCTAGAAACCCTCCCGAGTTTCCACACCAAAACGTTAGATTTAGGCTATTGTTAAAGGAACAAAAGGCAGGAAAGAGACTATAGTCTACTCTCAAGAGATGAGGCTGTGTATTAGCACAGCAGTAAGGCACAACAACTTTCCCATGGGAATGGAAGTTATGTGAAGAAGGAGTTGCTTAGGGCTCTTACAGGTGTTAGCATGGGGGCTTGACTATAAAGGAGATAGAGCTGCAGATTTGATGACCTTTTAGGACTTACTTTTCAGGTAAATCAGGCTATCTTGAGAATATCTGTCTCAACAAACAATTCTTCCCGAGAATGGATTTGGCTGACTGATAACAGCTGAGCAGTGACAACAAGACAGTCTCGGTGGGACTTCTGGTTGTCTGCAGTCAGGACACTCTAGTAGAAACTATTAATGCGTGAAAGCTTATGCAAATGTAAGTCATGGAGGGGTCCAGGTTTTAGCCCAAGCAAGCAGAAGAACCTGGTAGCTTAAGCCATGTGGTTCTGGTTTTACCAAGAAAGATACAGTTCTAAATGTTTGTGGAATCTTCCTCCATAGCTAAGGAAAACAGGAGGTATGGTCAACAACACTGGGAGAAGTAGGAGCTATGAAGAGCCATCGAAATATGTCCTTTAACATCAAATACAGAAATACAGAATTTGCCCTGCTGGGTTTCAGTCTTAATTTGGTTCAGTATTTCCTCAGTATTTCCCCCTTTTCTTTGTTTTGGAATAATAGCGTATATTTTGTGCCATTGTTTATTGGAAGTATGCAGTTTCATTTTTGATTTTGATTTTGCCTTGAGCCTCAGAAGAAACTTTGGTCTCTGGACTTTTAAACAGTCTTGAGATTGAAAGACTATAGGGACTTTCGGAGTTGGATTAAATGCATTTTGCATTAAGATATGGCTATAAGGCCTATGGGGGCCTGGGAGTGGAATGTAGTGGTTGGAATGAGAATGGCCCTTAGGCTCGTGTATGAATGTTTTGTTCCCAGTTAGTAACTGCTTAGGAAGGATTAGGAGGTATGGCCTTGTTGGAAGAGATGTATCACTGAAGATGTGTTTTGAAGTTTCAAAAGCCAGTGCCAGGCCCAGTCTCACTTTCTCTCTTTCTCCTCCCTGCAGATAAGCAAGTACGCGCTCAGCTACTTCTCTAACACCATGCCTGCCTAAAACAGCAAGCAAACCATAATTAAAATGCTTTCTCATAGGAGAGTTGCCACTATTATGGTGTTTCTTTACAGCAATAGAAAAGTAACTGAGACGATAGGCTTAAAAATGGCTCTGACTACTGATTGCTTTTCTCCCTTGGCAGCTTGCATAGCACCATTGAATACTTCAGGAACTAGTCCTTAGTGAGAAGACATCAACACTGTTTGCAGTTCTATTCCTCCAAGTCCTGTGCCTGAAATGTGTGCTGCTTTCCATAGGAGGGTCATACTTTCAAGTCCTGGTGGGCAACTGAGAGCAATGGCAACAGCCTCTATTGCTTGGGAGATTGCTTAGGCTCCCCCAAGCTGATCTCAGGAATTTTAACATTCTCTATGACTGCTTCACTGCGCTACTGGTCATTAGAGTGTACTGTTTAATTTTATTAGGATTGTTTCATTTCTTTCATTTCCCTGAAGAGTGATTCATGGTTTTACTGCTTTATGATCTGATAAGATAGAAAATATTGTTTTAAATTTTAAATAATTTTTACTTGCTCATTGACCTAAATTGTTATCTATATCACAGAATACTCTATGGGCTGCTGAGAAGATGTGTACTCTGTAACTAACTAAAGGAATAGTCTATAGATATTTGTGCTAGTTTGCTTTCTTAGTGTTGTGATAAACACCATAACCAAAAGCAACTTGATGTGGAAAGGCAAACCTTCCAGTTTATAAGCCATAATCCAGGGAAGTCATGGAAGGAACTCAAGGGAGGAGGAGCCTGGAGGGAAAAATGGAGAAATGCGACTTGCTGGCTTCCCCAGGCTTGCTCCGTTGCATTTCTTATATGGACCACCTGCCCAGGACTGGCACCTCCATCAGAGATCAATCATTAATCAAAAAAAATGTCCCACAGACTTCCCTATAGGCCAATATGATAGAAGCACTTTCTAAGTTGAAGTTCATTCTTCCCCGATGACTCTGTTTCTGTTAATTTGACAAAAATTTAACCAGAACAATACTGAAATCTATTTTATCGACACTGCAGTATATCTGCAGTACTGGTCAGTTTTTATGTTTGTATTATTTATCTGTTAACAAGGGTTGGGTATTGTTATTACCCACTGAGTAACTACAGTACTGTTTGTTTTATGATATTGGGCACATCAATATTCAGTGCTTACATATTTACAGTCATGATAGCATATTGATGGGCTGTTCCTCTTACTAATATTTATTGGCTGATTATGCTATCTTAATTCTGTTTTGGCTTGAAAACTACTTTATCAGATCCGAGCATAGTTAGTCCGAGTTGTTTCCTGCTTCCAATAGCTTACTATATTGACTTGCGCCCCTTCATTTCCAGCTTTTGCTTATATTTGACCAATAGATTCTTTCCCTCTAGGCAACGAGTATCAAGGCTCATCTGTAACACAGTCAGCTAGTTTGAATCTTTTGATTCAACAGTTAGGACCATTATAATTAGTAGTATTATTGAGAGAATGTTTTTCATCCAAGAAAAATTTTTGATTTGTTTCATGGTTTGTTCAAATATTCATTGTCCGTTTTATTCTCCCTCATTGTACTAGGCACATGATGGTTTAGTGAATTGTTGTTTCTTTTCCTACAATATCCTTTGTCTTTTACTGTCTTGAAATCCATTACTTTCTGTGCTCTCACAATTAACACTGTATTTATGTCCCCTCTGTATGTAGAGTTCCTTTAAATATCTTTTTGATATGCTGACTTGGTAGCACTTGATTGCTATTTATCTGTGTTTACATGGAGAATCTTTATTTCTTTATTGATTTCAGGAGATAACTGCTAGATGTAATAATCGCATGTGACATTTATTTTCTTTTAATGTTTAAAATGCATCATTTGGTATTTTCATAACTGTTTAGGTTTCTGCCAAGAAACCTGATGTTATACTGGTTGACTTTCATTTTTAAGTGACATGGTTGTTTTTTCTGCAGCTTTTAATGTAATGTCTTTGTTTTTTAGTTTTCGCATACTATCCACGCTTCTATAGCATTGCACTTTACTTCTCATACATCTTAGAGAAGTTATTTTCTTGTCATATCTGTTTTGGAATCTAAATGCCTCTTATACTTAAAGCTCATTCCTTTCTGTAGAATCAGATCATTTTCTCACCTCATTTTTTCTGCCTGTTGACATATTTTGTCTTGTGGACATATTCCAAAAATTTGTGCTAAGATTATTTATTTTTTCTTTGCTCATATATAAGTGTGAAATCTCCTTCGACTTTTCTTCAAAACTTAATATCCTTAATTTTGATTAATACAGATTCATGGTGACACTTTCTATGTGTTTTTATTGACTTAGTTCAGTTTTTAATTTCCAGAATTTCTGTTTGCTTTCTTTCAAACTCTTTATGACCTTCTCATCTACATTGCTGACCCATATATACACATGTTCTCAGTTAAATTCCTCACTTCATTCATATGCATGAAAGTCCTTGAATATTTTTTAAGTAGATTTTCAAATTATTTGTCCAGTATTTTAAACACTTAGCATTTTTTGATACGTAGCTTTAGAAGATGCGATCTTTTGCCTTGCTTTTTCATATTTGTGATTTTGTGTTGTGATTTCTATATCATTTTGCACGGGTATGTCTTCAAGTTTACCTTTCTCGTAGTCTACAGCCATCTGTGGAGGGCTCAGTCTCAAGTCCCACAAAGAAAGAAGTAAAGATGCCACTGCACTACCTCATCAAACTTTACAGAGACATACACGCAAAAAGTATTAAAGCCAGCTACTAAGCCCCAACAACTATAAATCAGATACTGGCAGTAATAATGTAAAATAAACTATGAAGTTAAAACTCAATTTTGGTAAAAATAGAAAACACTCATCATACTCAGTACTATAAAAAAAGCACATATAGTTGGGAGGAGTTTAGAGGTAGGGATGGGTATAGGAGGATTTATGGGCAGCGCTGGGATTGAATTTGAACAGAATGCATTGTATGCATGTATGAATTTTCAAATAATTAATAAAATACTCTATTTTTTAAATTAGAAATAATAATAAATGAATAAAGTAAATGAAGATGACAGAGAGGAGAAGGAAGTAGAGCACTGGGGTTTGTGTTGGAATTTTGGTCTCAGTGCGTTCACTTCTCACCCAACAGTGGACCATCTGTGAGAGGGAGGAGCTGCTGCTTCCTAAGGCCTTCG
Source organism: Cricetomys ansorgei (assembly GCA_026225945.1). Taxonomy (NCBI): domain Eukaryota; kingdom Metazoa; phylum Chordata; class Mammalia; order Rodentia; family Nesomyidae; genus Cricetomys; species Cricetomys ansorgei. Next base: position 4,930 of record JAMJFZ010003423.1, read on the forward strand.
TGGACCCCAACCTCAGGATCCTGTTCCATCAGCGTAGAACCATACAGAAGGTAAGTGGATCTCGATGTAGACCTGCTCCCCAGCTTCAAGCATGGGATCTTTGGTGTCCTCAGTTATCACCTCGTGGTGGAGTTTGTTCCTAAACACACAAGTGATGTGACCTCTGGGTGGTGGGCCCTTCATTACCTGAGGATCTGCTGCCTGCATTTTTCAGACTATCCTCGTCTGTCATCCATCCAACGCAGCACTGCCTTCTACAGGTGTGTCCCACAAAGCTAGTCTGGCAGCCTCTCTCCAGTCCTTCTCATTTTGCAATTGCTCTGTGTTTTCTTACTTACCAGAGTATTTTGGTCTCAAAGACTTGGCCTCTCTCAAGGTTGCACCTAGTTGGATAGTCCTCTGAGACACTGGAGAGGGAAAATTGTCTTTTTCCTTTATGGTAACCAGTACCAACAACAAGGTCACTGTCCCCAAATTTCCCAGATTGAATTAATGCTTGTGAGAATTGTGGGCTAAACTTTGGGATAAGAATGCTCTTTGGTTTTTAATACCAGAGACACATTATATTTGGAAGTGGCTTTTTCTCATCCCTACTCCTCCACCATGGAACTGGTGCTGGAGCTTTTGAGAGTTTGCTACTCTTAGATGAATAGTCTTTCTGTCTCTTAATACTTCTCAGCTGTCCTGGCCCCTCCTATGTGATTCTTGATGGTTTGTTGTTGTTTGAGCCAGGGTTTCTCTGTTGTAACTCTGGCTGTCCTGGAAACACACTCTTGTAGACCAGGCTGGCCTCGAACTCACAGAGTTCTGTGCTTCCTGTCTGTGTTTTTTTCCTGTTTGTGCTTCCCGAGTGCTGTGAGTAAATGTGTGTGCCACCACCGCCCGGCCCGATTCTTGATGTTTTAGTCATGTGACTTCTCTTTTGCTTGTTTGTATAGATTTGGATTTTTGAGACAGGGTGTCATGTCACTCAAGTGGAGTTTTAACGTGCTGTATAGTTGAGAATAACCTTGAGAGTAACTCCTAAGTCCATCTGCTTGCACCTCCTGAGTCCTGGGAACGCAGGCCGCTACACCTAGGTTTTGCTCTGACTCATCCATGTACCATGTACATAGCTTCTAATGTCATTGTCCCTAAAATTTCATGTTTTCTTATGACTATTGAAATTATACATTTGTGACAAAAATACCTGTTCTAGTGGCATCCATACTCCCCTGTGTTCATTTTGCTGTGGGAGAGAATGGTCACCATAGTGCTCCAGCAATGGCTAAACATATGATACCTGACATAAAACATGAAATCCTCACAAGATGCAGGACTGCTGCTATAGAAGTATTTGTATTTTGGGTATGTGAGATGTTGCTGTTTCTCACATAATCCAATATAAAAATGTGTATTTGGAAAATTACCACTCCTTTATACCCTGTTCCCATTTCCCATTTCTTTTCCATCTTTCACCTTCATTTTCTGCTTTAATCTCACTTATATTTATTTTGCATAAAGGAAAAGTACATGCTTTCTTACATTGCCTTCTTACATGAAAAATAGCAGAGAATGCACATTTCTACTTTTCATTTAACATTTCTTTTTTCATTGAAAATAGATTTTTTCATACAGTACATTCTGATTATGCTTTCCCCTCCCCTCACTCCTTCCAGGTCCTCCCCACCTCCTCATCCACCAAATCCACACCTTTTCTTTCTCTATCTCATTAGAAAACAAACAGGTATCTAAAAATTAATAAAAAAATATAAACTAAGATAGAATAAAAACAAACAGCCAGGCGATGGTGGTGTATGCCTTTAATCCCAGGCAGAGACTGGACGATCTCTTGAATTCCAGGCTAGCCTGGTCTACAATGTGAGTTTCAGGACAGCCAGGGCTACAGAGAGAAATCCATCCTCAAAAAACTAAATCAAACAAACAAACAAGAGTAGGATAATACAAACAAACAGGAAAAAGAAAAGCAGAAGAAACAGCACAAGATACACACATAGATACAGACACACACACACACACACATTCACACACACAGAAAACCCATAAAGTAGCATTTGAAACCATAATATATAAGCAAAAGATCTCTAAGGTAAAAAGAAGAATGCTCAGGAAAAATATTAGACAAAAAAAAAAAAAAACCTCCAAAACTTCCGTTGAGTTCATTTTGCATTGACCATCTACTGCTGGGCATAGAGCCTGCCCTTAAATCTGGTTTATATATCCAGTGAGATTCCATTGGAGAACAACGTGTTTTCCTTTGCAAGCTGTAATCATTCAGAGATAGCGTCTGGGTTAGGGACGGGGGCTTGTGTCCACTTCTGCAGGCCCTGTGCATATTGCCACAGTCTCTGTGAGTTCATAAGTTCATCCGTCCTGTTATATCTGGGGAAGACACTCCTTTCTTGGTGTCCTCCATCCCCTCTGGCTCTTACCATCTTTCTGCCTCCTCTCCTGCAGAGTTCCCTGAGCCCTGAGTGGAGAGATTTGATGGAGACATCCCATTTAGGACTGAGTGTTCCAAGTTAACAGCATTTCTTAAAATACCTCCCCAACATTTGTAAAGAGATTATCGTTGTTCTTTTTCACACTCTCATCAGACACATTTGTATGTTTATACCATACCATTTTAAATCCACCTGTGAGTGGGATTTTTTATTTGTTTATATTTTGGAATTATATATAATACTTCACTGAATGTCTTTGGGCTACATATCTGCATTTGTAGAAGTAGATCTTTATAGGGTATTTCATTTTTCATTTCTTACAGCTTCACTAATAGAATAACAATCACTTTATAATTTTGCCTGTATGTTACCAGAGAAGGCCATAACTCAGTGTTATTTCAACATACTACATACACCTAATTGCCACTAAATTTTGGCATTTGTAATTTGTTTGAAGTCTCTTGACATTTTTGTGTGAACCATTATTTCATATCTTTGTTTTCATACCATTTTGTGGTCCTTTGTTTCCTTAGTTTTTGAGTTCTCTATCTAAGAAGCATAGCTTCCCCATTTGTTTGGGATGTTTTACTACTCCATCATTTTGGCCTATAACTTCCTTTTATATTTTTATTTGATACTTTTTAATCTTTTGATTTTTGTTTAGTCAGATTGCTTATAGCTAACTTTCATTATCTCCAGAATTTGAAATCTGTTTCCTATAGTAAGCTTAAGGAAGGCCCATCATGTTTTCTTCAAGAAACTGCGTGAGTCAACTTTTGTCTTAGATCGTTTACTTGTTTTTCAGTTATTCTATACATGGCATGTTTCATAGGTCTACTTTTAAGTCCTTTCTCTTCTAAAAGTCTCATTTGGCCTAACTCCTCACACTGTATACCTAGCTTTCCTCTAGTGGTTTCCCCATGACACCTATGCTTGTTTATTTGTTTTAATTTCTTTCTGTGTATGGGTTTTTGCCTGCCTGTATGCCTGTGTAGCACATATGTACAATGTCCACAGTAGCCAAAGGAGGACACCAGATCCCCTGGAACTGAGTTCTGGATTGTTTCAGTGACTGGAAACTGAATCCTTGCCCTCTGGAAGATCATCTAGTGCTCTTAACTGCTGAACCATCTCTCCAGCCCACCACCTTTACTAAGCACTAATGTCCATTCATGTTGACTTACATTTTTAGGCTCTCTAAAAACATACTTCATTAGACAATGAATGTATCTATTCTTGTAGTAGTGACAAGATGCTGTAATTACAGAAGTTCTCTGGGAAGATTTTATCAGAAGTCCCTTCTCGAGTGTCTTCGTTCTCTTTTCTTAACTATTGTGTATTCTTTCACATATGAGCTTTACCGTCAGGCTAACTCAATAAAATGTTTGTAGAGGTTTTTGCAATTTCATTAATTTTATACATTAACTTCGGGAGAACTGCCATTATTTTTAATGTTGAGTTTGTCAGAGAAAAGTCACATTTGAACAGCATTGCTCCACAACCCTTATAATGAAACCTAGAACTGCCATTATTTTTAATGTTGAGTTTGTCAGAGAAAAGTCACATTTGAACAGCATTGCTCCACAACCCTTATAATGAAACCTGAAGTCCTCCTTTAATCATATCGGCACATTCACAGCTGAATTTTGAACCACAATTGGAATATTCAGATATTCCTAGGAACATGGTGACCTTGTAATGTAGCACAAACAAGAAATTCTTGAATACACTTTACTAACATTTGTAACAGTGTATGAAATCAGCCTCCTTGCTTCAAGAGACTTCCCAGTCCCTTTCTTTCAAGACTGACTTTTGCTTCACACAAAAGAAAGTTCTTCATAAACAGGATGTAATTAAACTCTCTTGAGCTATAACACAAGACCATCTTTTTTTAAGACCATGGAACATATTTTCAGGACTGCTTGCATGTTGTTTCGCTGAGATTGCAATCCTGAGAAACCTCAAGAAAATGTAACACTTGTGATAATTTTATCTTAGTCATCAATTTATTTTATCCAAGGACAGTGTCTTAATGTATACAGGATACTGTATCAAAGTACCATACTAGGTAGGTGATAATCCGATGGTTTTAATGTTTTGGCTTAGAATTTTCGTTTATTTTTCTTATTCATATGATACTACACAATTTTATAAACTATGTAATTTAATTGTGCTATTTTGTGTTCATCAGTGTTACGTAAGCCTTTTAGAGGTTTATTGTTGCTGTTGTTCCAGCAGTATAAGAAAACCTTAGGAGCATCTAACTCTCTCGTGTTACAATATTTTTAATTCCCTCATTTTGTTTCTTTTCCCGTCAGTAACAGATTTTCTTGAATGATTCTCCTATTGACGTTGATTTATTCTTCCCCAGAGTCTGTGTGTTTCAAAGATTGCAGTTTCAAACCATCCATATAGCCTTCAATACCATTTGATATTCATTATTTGTAACACATATTGATAATAATGCATAATGCATACTAGTGCATCTTAATGAGGTTCACTGTGGTATGTCTACACCAGCATCTCGCTTACAGTAATCCTCTCCAACTGTGCTTTGTTACCCTAACCTCTGGCACCAGGCTGAGACCCTAGGAGTCAGTATTCCCGTATCATATTGACTGTTCCTTACTTCCCACCTGTGAGACAACATGCAGGTTTAAAATTGAACAGTTTTTGAAGGTTTTGCCCTGAACTGCACCCCATTCTTTTGCTCTTATGTTTTTTCATCTTTAGAATTCATTTATGAATAGTGTTCTGAATATGCTTGAGGTCAACGTTAAGTCCTTAACCATCTTCCACCATGTGTATCTCGTGCAGTTTTGGTATGTCTTCATCTGCCACAAATACGGTGATGAGAGTGTGACAGATTATGGGCTATAATGTCATTCTTTTTCTCTTTAATCATAATTTGATGTCTTAATATTTTCTATTGTATTACTTTTATATGCATTTACATTTTCCTTCATCATGGTTTGTATACTACTGAGGGAAAATACTGGCAGCCAGATTGCTAAGCTACCAAAATTGTTTTCTGCTTACTTACTACTTATCCCTAAATGGAATTTTACTACGCACATGTATCTATATACACATGTAAAACAGTAGGTAGTTTCCAAGTGGAAGTAAATGACATCACATGCACACACACAGCACACTCACATGCACATGTGCGTATGCTTGCACACACACACACACACAGGCCTGTATACACTTCGCAAATCAATTCCTGATCTGTCTGTAGTATACATATCTAGAGGTTGTCATCTGATTTACCAAACAAATTATTCTTTAAATATTTTCTACTTTGCCAGCAGTTATTGCAAAGAAGGGACTGTGTGGTTTCCCAGAACTTCTAAACTTCAGGTTTCCCATCCTGATTCAGGTTCATAAAGATGGAAGTAATGAACCCAAGCTCGCTGTTGAACCTTGCTATACAGCGTCTGCTGACCATTGAGCCTGTAGCAATCCAAGCTCTGGAGGAAATTCCGAGGGAGATTTTTGTTCCATTGTTCATTGCTGCCTTCGAGGGTGGGCATAAGGACACATTGAGCGCAATGGTGAGGATTTGGCCCTTCCACTGTCTCCATATCGGGTCATTAAGTGTACAGGAACCTCAACATGAACTCCTGAAAGCCATGATTGAGAATCTTCCAGTACGTCCTGAACAGCACCCTTCTTTTCGGTAAGATTGCATAATAGAAACATGTAAGATACAGAATGTTATGGTACAGGCTGCTACTCTCTCCGAATAGTAACTAGTAAATGCTGAAGATTTATGTGTGAGGTTGTTGGCTCAACACTTGGTAACACATGAAAGACTGATGTCTTCAATGTTCATTATGAAATCTATCTTATGAGGGTACTGTTGATGGTTTTACTTAATGGTTGTGATTACATAGGAGAAATACACAAATTTTAAGACTGGTGAGGGTTTAAGATGAATAAAGGATGGAAAAATAAAGAAGGTAGAATTTTCATGGGAAAGACTTGCTGCTATAAGGAGTGCCAGCTGTGCATAAAAGCATTTGTTCCTATATGTCATCATTGATCCTATAGGGTTTCATTGTCATTTACTATTTCTCAGAAATTCTATTTCCTCTTATCCCTACAGGAGACCTAAATTGAGGATCCTAGATTTAAGGCAAGACATTGACTGTAGGACCACATGCCCTGAAATCAGCACCAAATCACCTTACTGTTTCTATGCCTGCACTTATTCTGAACACTCTATCCTGAAAAGAGAAGGACAGCCTAGTTTTGTAAATTCAGGGTCCGAGACTCAGGCACCCAGGCCTATAGAATTACTAGTGGACCTTTCCCTTGATGGCTCCAAAATAGAAAAAGAATTTCTGGTTTTGCTTAATAGTAAAATTGATGAGAGTTTAGGATCTTTGCACCTATGCTGTAGAGATTTGCAAGTTAATAAGTTGTGTCAATGCAAAAACACCCTGAAATTTCTTGATCTTAAATGTGTTGATCAGTTGTCAGTTGAGAGGGGTTCCTTGAGTGATATCACAAGCATCATGTCTCAAATGTTCCACCTAGAAAGTCTTAGTCTTTTTAAAATCACCTTTAGATCTCTGGGTGGGAAAGTCTTTAAACATTTTCTCAACTACTTGCGACGTATGAATAACATTAAGGAACTCAACTTCTCTTCATTCTGCCTCAAAAATCATCTGGAAAAAATTATCAGGTAAGAGTTTGGGGTAGGTCCCCAGGTTTCCTGGATATTTCTAAGCTCCTAAAAGCCTTTTATGCTTTTCACTTCTTCGCTACTGGAAATTTGAAACTCAAGAAATACAGAATTACAAAAATTAAGCAGCCATGTACAGATAATGTGATGTGTAGAAATGTAAAGGTGAAAAAACCCACTAACCCTCTAGATATGAGGAGGAGGACTGATGAGTGAAGACATTTTGCTACAGCACTGATGCATATAATTATAGATGCCCATAGTTCATAATGTCAGATCAGTTTGCTAGTCTATTACCAACAAGCTATAGGCCATGAAAGTAAAGGTTGTTATTTAGGGACTGGCCAAAGGGGATTTTCAGTTGCTTGCTCTTTCTGATCTCTCCTTACTAAAAAGGTGAGCTAAAATCTACAATGAATAGTATTGTAAGAACTAGGTGGGTTAATTTTTTTCTTTATATGTCTTAGAATCATCCATTATAATATACTGTATACATTCATAAGATTAAAATAAATTGTATCTCAGTGTTGAAAACTTAACTTTCTGGGTGTGGTAGCACACACTTCAAACTCAGCCCTCAGTGAGTTCCCACATGGTGAGACCCCCGCCTGAAAGCAAGAAAGAGAGAGAGAAAGAGAGAAAGAAAGAAAACCTCAGAGTCACAAAACTATTGAGTGAATTAAAGCACACATTTACACATTGATAAGCACTTAATAATACATGTAAAAAGTAACTTTTCTAGATATAAAGGTATGGTTCCCCTCATTGATTTTTCATTCTTCTTTTGTTTTCTCCATACAGAGTACTACCATCCAGTTTGGATTTCTTGTATCTGCCATTCTGTGATCTTGCGTACAGAGACTTCAAATTTCTGTCCCAGAGCCCTCAGGTCGCCCACCTCAAGCTGTTGAATCTTAGTAACAATCCAATGTATTGGGCTGATATTGACCCCTTTCACACTCTTCTGCTAAATGTTTCTGGTACCCTTCAGCATCTAGAGATAAATCATTGCCTTATAAGTGATTCTGCAATCTCTGTTCTCATCCCTGCCCTAGTTCAATGTACCCGTCTCCGTGTCCTGGGCTTTGCTTCTAACCCCATCACAATGCCTATGCTTGTGAATGTCATGCATAGTTTAATACCTTTGATGGAGCTAAAATACGTGATTTATCCTATCCCTGTACATTGCTATGAACGATGGCATTTTCAGGGCACTTTAGACCGGCAGAAGCTTGCTATTGTACAACTACAACTGAAAGAGATACTAGAGCTTGCGCATCGGAATGACATGAACTGGATCACATACTCTGACTAAATTTCACAGTCCAATACAGTGTTCACCTGATATGTATCATTTAAATACTAAATGTTACTTCCTGGACCCTAGACGCAATGTATAAAGTTCTTATGTTGTAGGAAATTACACTTAGGGAATATAGACATTTAGCTGATTCCTGTAGAGAATAACTTAGCAAAAAAATGGAGGACTTTGAGAGTCCTTGTGTGTTTCTTGTCTATTATTGATATGTTGCTTTTGTTACTGACCACAGTGGTGTGTATATGGTCGGGGATGACCAAGTCCTGGTATGCTGTATCTCCGCTCATACTCAGTGGTTCACTTGTGGATATGTCACACTAATCAGGACAGTAGCAGCCTTTCTTGGCTGTACTTGTGTAAAGGGTGGTGGTTTTGAAGACAGTGTTTTCATCTAAGTTACTTTGGGCTGTTTGGGGTTGCTTATGTGAAACCATCAAGATTTAACAGTAGGCCAGGGAAGAAAGATAGCAGAGGCTCTGAGGTTTCACTATACCCCTCAAGAACATACATAAATGACCTACTTCCTTGATGCATGCCCACTGTAAAGTTTCCACCACTTGCCTTGAAGCTGGGAATCCAGCCTTTGTCACATGAATAATTTTAGGTGGTATTTAGGATCCCTGCCATAATGTTGCCTCTACTTCCTTTAGTTCTCCTACTCTACTCCCAGTTCCCTTAATCGTGTACATTTCCTTAGCTGTATACATCATTCCTTGTACATTGTGCTTCTGTTTTCCACCATCTGTGCCCCATTTGGCATGATACATACAAGCCATGTGCGAGTACTGAGTCCAACTTAATTTCATGCTCCAAAAAATGGCCTCATTATACATTCACTTGGCATATCCTGGACTTACTTAGAAACCAAGTGTGTAAAATCAATAATTGATTTACACAGGGCCAGGGAAATGCCTCAGTCATTCAGTTGTTTACCACACAAGCGTGAGGACCTGTGCTGAGACCCCTAGCATTCGTGTAAAAAGCTGAGCACCAAAGTGCACACTTGTAACTCCAGTGCTCAAAAGGTGGGGGAAGGAAAATCCTTAGGGCTACATGACCAAATAGTCCAGCGAATTAGTGGATTCTAGGTTCAGTGAGATATCCTGTCTCAGAAAATACGTGTAGAAGTGGTTGAAGAAAATGCCTGATATGCACTTGTGGCTCCCGCAAATGCACAAGGACACATGAAAATATCTTGTTCGTGTTGTTGATTTCTTGAAACAGCATACTAAATCGCAAACACATGTTAAAGATATAAAATTAGCATTTGCTCCTTTCATATGCTGAAATGCCCAAATGACTGCTTTTCAATGACTGAGTGACAAGAACGACTAGAATATAAACAGTGATTTGCACAGAATGTTTTCCTGTTGAAATAAATTAGTAAAAGCAATGGCTCATGTCTTTATATTGTTTTCTTTTTTAAGTGAGGTCATAATAGATTTCAGTATGACCACAGTTAAAAGTAATTAAATTTTGTTCTTAATAGTGACACAAATACATCAAACAGTAGTTTACAGGCATAATACAGTAAGAAAACTGGCAAGGTAGTTGATATTTTTATTAATTTTCTTTTGGTTATACTAGATTGTATTTACAAGATAGTAAGAAAAACCACATTAAAATATGCTGTAATTCATTGTTATGTTTCCTTTGTGATGTACATTTCAAATTCATTCCCATTTTTCATAATGCTTTTATCATGATATACTGAACAGAATTTCGAAGACCTATCAAAATGCCAGTGTAATGAACAACTGACTTACATTGTTTCCAAGTTAAAAACTGTTGTTTTAACTTTTTGTATTACATAAAATGTTATTAAAATGAAGTTTACCTGTTTCTTTGAACTCCCTCTTTTGGTTTTTAGTTTTATCCCATATAGCTTTTACTATATGCTCTCTGACCATGCTGGGATCTCGTGCTCCCAGAAGTATAGTCTGACCAGTGTGTTAACAGTTCCAGGATACTGGGGAAGATGCGACTGGATCAAGATTGGCATATTTTCTCTTTCCTCTACCCTCCCTTGGTGCCATCTTTCTGTCAGTGACACCGCACCCTGAGGTGAAAACTAAACCCCACAAGGAAGAGAGAATTTGGATTTCATTACTGTTTCATTGACAATATGAGTGATATTATTGGAAATTCCTGTTGCAAGAAGGTGCTCTTGATATTTTGTTTTCAATAGATTTGAAAAATAACCTGTGACTACTGGTTTGCACACTGTCCACAAGCAACTGCTGAAGGAAAAGTTATTTTTGGCTTACACATCCTAATCTCAGTCTATCATTGGGGGAAGTCGGGGCAGGAGCTCGAACAAGAGCAGATGCAGGAAAGATGGAGGAAAGCTCTTTATAACCTGTTTGTATCCTTTGGTACACATTAGATCATTACTGGATTAATTAAAATATCCAATGCAATGTAAGTAGACCATATTTTTAAGGGGAAAACAGTAAATATTTAAGTCAGATATAAGCCAGGATTCAGAAAGTAGAGGCTGGAGAGGCGGTCCCGTGGGTCAGGTGCTTGTGGTGCGAGCCTGAGGACCTGAGGTCAGATCCCCAGAAGCAACAGAGAAGCTGAGCAGGGCAGTCAGTGCTTGCCTGAATCTCCAGCGCTGACAGGTGGATCCAGGGACTCACTTGCCAGGCAGGCCAGCAAAAGGGGAGAGCTGCAGGTTCTGGAGGAGACCTGGACTCAAAAACTAAGGTGGAGAACTTGATCAAAGAAAACATCCCAGTGTCGACCTCTAGCCTCCACATAGTGCATGCGCATACATGCACAGGCAGGCACAGGCAGGCACAGGCAGGCAAGCATGCATGCAGGCGCCTGCGCAGAATGTAGTCCCCCCCGACACTTGCCCTGGCTTACTCAGAGTGGAACATGCAGGTAGAAGAGACCTCACCCTCTAGAGTTTCCTAGCCACCAACTCAACAGAGGTATTTTAAAAACAGCTTCTTGCAGGGCTTGGCGGCTCACACTTATAACCCAACACACCCGGGAGAGAAGCAGAAAGATCTGTGTGAGTTCGAGGCTCCCATGTTTTAGATGGAGCATTCCAGGAGAGCCAGGGTGACACAGTGAGACCTTCTTGGGGTGGGGGTGGGGGGTTCTTACCAGATGAGGAGCTTTTCGCATATTATGTTCCTACCCTGGTATTCCCGATTCTATGGGTGATTCTAGTAGATGTTGGTGTTAGTTGTGTTTTTTGAGTCTCTCTTGATTTTTGCTGTTTCCTTTCGACATTCCCTGCGCTGTCATCTGCATCTCCAGACATGATCTTCTCGAACTTTCTCTCCCCTCTGCCCTTCTCCCTTCCTCCTTCCTTCTCCCCTCCTCCCTCCCACTCTCCTTCCTTCAAAAGATAAAGCACCAAAAATAAATTTCTCTATTCTCTGTTAAGAGTCCACATTTCCCAGGAATTCTCAACTCTAAGGAACTAGGACTTCTGACCCCAGAATTACAATGGACGTCCTCTAGTCAGAGCACGACCCTTTTTCTCTACGTGCATTGTATATATACATTTATCGACTTGCTGATTATGACTTTAATGATCATAAACTCTTTTGTCAACTCATTCTGTGACAACCAGTTCTCAATGTTTTCCCAGTCCAGAACAGTGTACTGGACACACACTCAAGGTCATTCTCGCTGACTCTGTAGTCATGAGTAAAATCCTGATTGTCTCCATCCCTCCAGTTTTCACCTGTAAAATGGGAATGGGTAGGAAATCAGCCGCACAGTGGTGGTGTGAGCACAGAGAGAATGTGAAAGGGACTAGCACGCATTTCATTACACCCACGTTTATTAATTCTTCTGTGTCTTGCTCAGAGATTACTAGACATGCCACTCCCAAAATGTAGACTGACGGCAATTAATATCCAATCACTTTTTTACTTGTCAGTTTTATTGAGCCCTAAATGATAAGCAGAAATATATATATATATATATATATATATATATATATATATTTAAAGGATATAGTATGTTGATTTGATGTATGTATATATAGTGAAATGATTACCTCAGCAGAGCTACTGACAAGATGCATCAAATCATATAGTTACTTTTTGGTGACAGGAATACTGATCTCAGCAAATTTCAGGCACAAATTGCATTACTGTTAACTACAGCCACAAACCCTGTACTATACACAGTAGGCCTGCAGTTTATAACTGTATAACCCACTTTATCACCAAGGACTTGTATTCTCTAAGCAGTAGCCCCCACTTACCTTCACTCTTAACCCTCATCATCACACTTGTGATCTGTTTGGTAAAAGCTCAACGTTTTAGGTTCTAGGTGCATGCTGGGGAGTCTTGATTTTATTTTATTTATTTTTGTGGTAGCAGACTTGTGGTATGGGGCCAATCACACGGTAGTTTAGACATTAGGAAAGGAATGGAGGGGTGTGTGTGAAGAGGAGTCATTTCCCTGGGAGCTACTATTGAATCCAGAGGAACTATGCAAATGTCAAAAATAGTTAACATATGTGATTTATGCCATGATATGATGGGAATTTAAAACTACATTCTAATAGCATGAAAACACGGAGTTGTGTCAAACTCAGGGCGAAAGGTTCACAAGGCAATCCTAAACATGGGGTTATTATGTATTACTACATACTAACTGAGATTTGCTTACCATCTCGGAGGTTAGGAAGTAATTTCATCAAGCAGTTCCTACAACATGTTTTCAAAATGTCAGAGCACAAGCACTCATGAGTTACAGATGATTTGTGAGAATATTAAATGGAGAAGAATAGCTTCAATGGAGGTTGTTTGCTGTGGGAAACAGCTGTCTGTTTGCTGTGCTTCTTGTGGGAAAGCGTGTAGGCATGTGGGAAATGCTCACCTGCTGGGACACCTCACCTGCTGGGATGTATCAGGAACAAGTGCACCAGTCTCTGGGAAAGAGACAGCTTTGGCTCATGAGGAAGGTCTGGGCCAGTGACAGAATGATTTCCAACTATGATATCATTTCCTGTAGGTTTTAACATATTCAAGAAAAGAGTAGTTAAAATATTTTTTAAAAAAGCATAGAACACAATTTTTGAGTAGATGAACACAGGTATTTTGGATATCCAGGACTTTGGAAAAGCATTCACTGTCTTTCACGGGTGGCAGCAAGTGTTTTGCCAGAATGAGTGAACATGTCCACGAGTGGGTGAGGGTGTGATTGTGTCTTTTCTAGCTATATACAGTCCCACCAGTGATTTTTCCCTCATTACAGAGAGTGTTCGGGCTTATCGTATTAAGTTGGATATCCTAAAATGTCTGAACATCAAGGGACCACTCTTAGTGATGAAAAACTTTTACAAGTCTCAGATTGATACCATGCCCAAGATTCTCTCTCCCTCTCCAGACTGCAGACTAAGCTGTTCAGCATCTCAGAGGTGGAATTCCGACTCCGGCCACGAGAGGGCACCACAGCGGTTCCCTTTTGAGCCCAGGTAACCGCCTTAAGTGGTTTGTTCACTGTAACAGCTGTTCTGCGCTGCAATCCTCCAGGCACATTAAGACAGCTCTGTTTGCTTTTGACCCCAAATCTGCATTCCATTCTCTGGTTCAACTTTTCATCCCGTAGAGGTTTCTATCAGGGAGTAGAGTGCTTTTCCTCTGCGACCCCATCCTTTTACAGGCATCTCCGACTTCCCCAGTCACTCCCAGGCTCTTCCTCTCCAGCAGACTCTGCACATAGCTGCCTGGTCCTGAGCCAGCATCCGCAGCCTCATCTATTCACCCCCAGCCTTCCCTGTCACCTGCTGGTGATTCCCAGGAAACTCCAGAATGACCTGCTGTTTCACAAGAGGGACACTCAAAGTATATGTCTCTAACATATGCTCTCGATTGAATTTTGGATACTCACCAGTGGTCTATTTGCTGAGTCTTTGTTTTTAAGAAACCACCATTGGGAGATGGTAGAACTTTTGGCAGGCAGGGCTTTGTGGCAAACCCTGTGCCATCAGGGCTGTGCCTCTGAAGGGATATAGGGATCCCCAGCCTGCCTCTTTGACGCTATGCTTCCTGTGAGATGGCTGGTTTCGCTCTACCATGCAATCCCTCTGGCAATGCTGCCTCACCACGGGTCAACAGCAGCAGAGTCAAACAATCCAGAACTGGAGAGTCCAACGCTAGAAGTAAAACTGTGGTTTTTGTCTTTAGAAGTGAATAGTCATAGATACCTGTTACTGTAGTGGAAACCTGACTGACACGGTCTTCCTTTACACCTGTTGGGGTTTTCAGAATAAATAAATTCTGTATGATGGTTCATAAACTGAATTTTTATACAGTGTCACCATGCCCTTGCAGGACCAGACCTGGCTATAGGGGTCAAGCTGGCAGCCGGTTCACAGAGATCTGCCTACCTCTGTGTCAAGGGATTGGAACTAAAGATGTCCATCTCCATCCCTGGATAAACTGGTTAGGTTTTTTTTTTTTTAAGGAATCATTATATTTTCCTTTTTGTGGTGTGGAGAAGTTAAACCCAGACTTTGTAAATGCTAGCAAATTCTATAGGCATTGTGAGTGCTAAGAAAGTCTCAGCTCATGAGTTACACTCCTAGCTCAGAGTATTTTGTTGTTGTTTGCTGTGTCAATTTTAGACAAAGCTTCTACCACCAAGTTAATTCCCAGCTCCACATTTTGAAGGCCAGTGTGAACTCTTTTGTATGGTAGTGCCACCTTGTGGCAGCGTCATGAAGTTCAGCCGGAAGACAAATCATGGAAAGAAGGAGCCTTGGTTCAAAACCTGAAGAAAGGGCACTCACTGGTGACCTCTAGGGAATAAAACTTAAGGTAACTTCTGCACCGAATAGAAAGTTGTGTGCCACTGGAAGTGAGAGGCTGTCTTTATTCTGTTCTGAGACCTCTGGGTAGGAATCTGTACAGGCAAAAGTGAATTTGTGTCATTTTTGACTCGTTGACTTGTAAAAAGCACAGCTCTCATCTTAAAGGGAATAAGAGGCAGTTGATTCTGGAGCCATTATGAGTGATCACAGCCTGGGAACACAGATTGGGGTCACCCCGAATCCCACATTTTCACGTGTTTGCAGAACAAAGGAAGTAATAAATCAAGGGTAGTTTAAGATCCATGGGTGGGTACACCAGAGAGGCAGATGCATCGAGGTGGGAGAAGCTGTTCTATAGGCCCAGGATGCTATCTGATGACATTTTTAGCTCTTGGTTTGGTGGAAGACAGTGCTCTGCTAAGACAGCAGCTTCTAAGAGGTGTTTACTCCTTGTCACAAGATGTTACTTCTGAGTTGATAACATCTCTGAGGCTTTTGTTCTAAGAGGTGTTAGTTTCGGTACAGATTGTGGCAAGGAATGGCTGGCCCTGAGACTGAAACTAGCCCAGGTGAAGTAATCAGCCCATGGACCTGCAGAGCCCTAACTCTCCAGGGTACTGAGGTTCCACTCCATCCACCAGTCTCCACAGAGAGGGAAACTTCTTCCAGGGGTCCTGTGTTCGGGGCCAGACACAGCTGCTCTTCAGGAAATTTCCCTCTCAACCTCATAAGCTGTGTTCCCTCTTTCCACGACCACATTTACATGAGATTTTGTTGTTCTGGCCCCATTTCAAGTTTGTCAAAGTTTCAGGTTTGGAATTTATGTAACAAAGTGACTAACGACAGGTATATGGTCAAACCAGTCTCACCAGCCCTCCAGATCTGGGAATTTAGGTCCATCGACATACATTTTCTTACAATCGTACTTCTTGAAGACACTTCTTGCTAATGGAATCTCGGAGGGGTGCTTTCGAAATGATGAAGTGTATATTCCTTATTCACAGTTTACATTGGGGAGCCCACTAGTAAATGATATTCCAACAGCACAGTGGGAAAGTTCCTGCTTCCCACACATTGGATACCATGTGCAGACTGCCACCCTGACAAGCTGCTTAACATCTTCCAAAGGTTTCGTCATAATGCCCTTCAAATGCTGCACGGACTTATGGTAATCAGTTTTTCTTCCTTGTTATTTAGAATATTCTCAATGTCCCAGCTACTTAAGGTTTACTGCTAGCATCCTTTCCAAGTTGTAGACCCGTAAAGAGCAGCGTGTTACTGGAATCTGCAGCTGGCCTGTGTTGCACTCCAAGCAGTACTAGGGAAATTGCAGCTCCCTGTTTTGAGTTCTTAGTCTTATTGATAAATTACTTGAGAAATGGAGTCAGAAGGGAGCTCGAGGACAATTCAGATTTGAGAGAAAAACTCCAGGGTCTGCAAGCTTGGCAGCTGCCCAGAGAAACAAGAGGGAGAGAGCGAGGCATGCTGATTGTAAGCAGTCACATGGCAAAGGGACTGACATCCACAGAGAAACAACCAGAGAGCCCAGAGCCTGGGGAAAGCATACTGGGGCTACAGGGAGAGACAGGAGAAAACCAAATGGGTGCACTTTCTGCTCAGGCTCTGCAGAGCTGTGTGAAGAAAGCTCTGGCAGCTCCTGCACTGACACTGGGCCATGGGTGAGGGAAAGGTCTGAGAGGGACCAGAACATCATCTCATCAGTCAGGTAATGATTCCCCCATCGCCTTAGCATTGCTTCAGGTGAACCCGCCTTCATGAGGGGTTGTCTCTTTGGCAGGCGGCTCACAGGCCCAGCTGGACTAACTCTTAAGGGACATATGGTAGTATGTAAACTTCATGTAAACTATGTCATTTCTGTTGTCTTGTCCCAAGGCACAGTCAGAGGTAGATTCCAATCATTTGAATACAAGGAAATAGCTTTCCCTTATTGAGCCTCAGCAGAGTTCTGGTATCCATCCTCAATGGCCTCCAAGATGACTGTCACATCCCCCACCCCCTGATGAGTCCCTAAAGAAACTTAAGACATGGGTTAGTCACCATGAAGACCCAGATCCAGTTTCAAAGGTGATGCACCCCCAGGAGGGATTTGTATCTGGACTGGAGTCTCAGTCAGGCCTTCCTGTATCCTTCAAGCAGGGTGCTCATCGAAGAGGAGGTAAGATGCTAGGGTTTCCTTCCACAGTCCCTGGTCAGAAATCCCAGGACATGTCTTACTTCTGGCCAAGAAAAAGAGTGGGACTTTTACTTTTGGGGGTAAACTGCCTGATCTGTTTCTATCTCTTCTCTCCAACAGCAGAGTCCACATGGCTGTTTGTCCTGGTGAACTCTGTCCTCCTTGAACACATCGCCCTCTCTGGGAGCATTTTCCGGTCATGATAACAGACTCAGGCTTGTGCATGAGCCTGTAAAGGCCACTGTGCTCTGCACCGAACCTTTTTTGGTCTATTTTCTTGACGGATGGGCAGCAGGAAATGTCAAGTGTTAGTCGGCTGGACGGTGGTGAGTTTGATGCTCCTACTGAGAATGTCCATATTCCCAGTGATCTTTTCCTGTATTATGGATTGGAAAACAGTGAGAGCCAGCAACAGAACGATGAGGACAAAGAAGTAAAATATAACGGGAGAGAAAAGACAAATCTATGCTACATTAGAAGAAGCTCACCATTCATAACTAGTGAGTCCTTAATGTTTCCGTATTGTGTTTGCCTATTGTGTGCATTGCATATTTCTCTACTGCTTGAACCAACTGGGAAAAAAAGCCAGTTGTAACATGAGTGCTTCTGAATAAATTCTTTAAAACCTTTGTAAGTGAAATCCTAGAAAATTAAGTAACACAAAGGGGTATGTCCTTAATGTACTTTGCGAAGGTGTCTGCTACTTAGCTGACTGTCTTTTATTCTCACATTTTTTGGTGTTCAACAGGACTCTCCAATTAGAGCTGAGCTGCAGTGTCTCATTTGAATAAATTCCCAAGATAGCTTTTATCCTGTCAGGCTTTGCTTTAACCCAACACTGCATCTCAACCTTATCCCATGATTCCAGAGAAACCTTATTTTTCTTTCTCAGACAATATCGAGTCTTGTTTATCATCCAGACAGTTTCATGGAGTAGGAGCTCACGCTGACATGAAGAACATTAAGATGAGAACAGGATGCAGCACAGGGAGCTGTGACAGATGCTTCGGCAGGTTTCCCAAGCAGCTTCATCTCAAGTTTTCCAGAGTCATTGACAACTTCTATGGGCATTTTGTAGCCTGTGGCCCTTTGTATAAGATGATGGATAATCCTCTTTGACACAAATCCCTATCTGTGAGTCTGCTCCAATGAGGGAGCATAGAAACAAATCCCATTAAGCATGAGCACCAACACCAAGCCCTCGGAGATCGGAGAGTTTTGGAAGTGTTTGCAGACACCAAAGGTCATTGTCAATCCATGAGCAGTGGCGCTGCTCGGATATTTTTCCCTGTGTCAAGGCCCAATTGCTTGTCCCGGAGTACAAGATCTTAGAAATCCCAGTAGGTACCCCCAGAATTCCAATATCCATATATAATAATCTCACTCAACCGGAATTGCTAGCATCAAGGGATGGAAACAGACTTGGTAGTAAGGATGTGATAATAAGTATTATCACTTCTACTTGGAGAGTAACGTGATGCAGCCAGAGCTCCTACATGATCTAGTTACGTGACTCCGGGAAATGTATTCTAAGGACTCAGTATCCAACCATGCAGATACTTAAACATCCACGTTCTCTTCTGCTCTGTTCTCAATGCTTGTCTTTTAAATTTTTGCGCTTTTTAATTCTCTCTTCCTCCCTCTGTCTGTGTCTACCTGTGTGCACACAGGTCATGAGAATAGAGTTCATGACATCAGTAAATAGGTCTAAGAGAGTGTTGAGGAGGAGATGAAAGAGGGTAATAGAATACCTGCCATATGAGAGCCAAGAGCAGGCTACGAAGGGAAGAAAGGCACAAGCAAGAATTGGTCAAACGAATGGAGGGGCATGTGTGAATAGGATCGAAAAACAAGGCATTATAAAAACTTCATGGTGACACCTACTATTTCATGTGTTAATTTAAAACATGAACATAAGTGTTTTGAATGAAAGATGAATATCAGGACACGATGCTCCGAGGTATGGTGGAAGAGAAGGCTTATGGGAGACATGAGGCAGAGCATAGCCAGAGGCATCTGGAAGGCTCCAGACTGAACTGGGCATGAGAGGAGGGGAGGGAACTACAGAGGCAGAAAGAGGAACCAGGAGCCACATAGCCTGGAGTGAACCATGAAACCAAGAGACCACCATAGACATGATGGCAGGGTGATACAGGAATAGAGAAGCTGAGGGAAAGGAAGCCCAGCCCTTCACTGGGCTGGGTGTTTAGGGCAAGGGGCTGGTATGACAGCCAGGATGTCCCTATAACAGTAGGGACTGAGGGAGACTGGCTGCCAGAGTCCGCTGTGATGTGTTAAATAGGCACATCAGTTAGCCATTTGACCTAACACATATATAAAGAAACACTGAACAGTCTCTAGTCTGACATTTTCATATTGTGTTACACAGACCCAGACATGTTCTCTGGTTTAGTTGGGTTTCTATTGCTGTGAAAAACACTATAAGTGAAAGGAACCTGGGGAGGAGCAGGATTGTTCTCTTACACAACTCTTAGGTCACACTCCATTGCTGATGGAAGACAGGGCAACAACCCTGTAAGCAGACCCTGAAGCAGAGCCCATGGAGAAACACTGCTTACCAGATTGATCCCCATGGCTTTCTCCTGTGGCCTTCTTAAGTCATAGGGAGCCCCCTGCCCGGGGATGGCCTCCACCAAGTTTGCAGGCCCTTCCACATCAATCGTCAATCACGAAAATGCCCCACAGACCTGCCTACACTCGGGTAAAGGCATTTTCTCAATTGAAGTTCAACTTCATACACAAATACAGCTCCAAAATCACACACACACACACACACACACACACACACACTACACTGAACATCTTTTAATGTTCTTTTCCTTACATTTTCTAATCTTGTGCTTGTACCACATGCAGCCATACAGGAGGTCAGAGGACAACTTGCATGAGTTTGTTCTCTCTTTCTAACACATAGGTCCAGAGGAGTGGACTCAGGTGTCAGGCTTCCGGGCAGGTCTCTTTATGCATTGAGCCAACTCTGGCCATTTTCTAACAGGTTTCAAGAAGTTAAAAGAACCTTCATCTGTAAAACAGGATAGACCTGTCTGGTTTGTGAACTGATAGTAAAATCTAATTTATGTGTGGTGAATTAAGACAATAGGTTTGTGTTATCATCTGTTATAAATCATGTAGTTTCCTGCCTTGTAAACCTGAAGTGACTCTGATTTCTCAGCCTAAACTTCTAGAATTAACATTTGAAAGGACTGAATCCTGAGTTTACCACCAGGGAGCTCAAAGTGGTCATTTCCCTATTTACATTTCAGTTGGGCCTGACTGAGGACCTTAGAATGGCAACAAAGAGGGGGAAAACAAACAAACAAGAATCCTGTAAGTCCAAGCATCATTTGTTTTGAACAGACCTGTGAGGGATAATTTGCATAGGCCTGTCAGAATAATTTTACAGTGAGGCATGGGCCCCTGGTTAAGAGCAGTTCCAGGGGACTGGGGCCCACATGGGAGTTTACACCCCTCCACAACTCCACTTGTAGGGATCTGACACCCTGTCCTCGCCTCTGAGGGCAGTGGGGGCACGTGTGCACAGAAAACATCTGTACACGTAAAGTGAATCTAGAAATGCAGTAAATTAGGAGGCAGTGTGTAGGGTCCCACCTCTGCAGCAAGGTATGGTTCAGGAACACCCCATGGAGGAAAATGGACTGGCGATGAAGGAATGACAAACAAGCACAGACACTTCTTCTTTTGGGGTAACTGGCAATTTTCAGCCACGGAGAAAGAGGCTCACCAAAGGCAAGCTTCCACTGGCTTAAACGGTGCCTCTTTTATTTAGCAGTTTGCAGGTGACAAGCACATTTCAAAGAACTTGCATAGTTATTATGTAGGCAGGAATGACCTCCACAGCTGCAGGCTTTAATCTCTAAGGTTTGTTTTTACTGAAAATACTTTTAACACAGTGGTTCCTTAATGTTTTGCTGGGTGTCATGCTGGATAAATTTATAGTTGCAGATATCTCAGGCAGACGAGCACAAGGAAGCTCGATGCCTGGAAGCATCAAGGAAGAAGTTTATTGGTTTAACACTTCTTCTCTGTTTATACTAGGTTACCCAGATCACAGTCATAAATTCCTAGCACTGTTTTTCTCTATCTTTTGACTATTACTGATTTGGGAGGCTTCCTGCTTCTAAGTATGTTGGCTTAGGCAATCTCAGTCTCAAACAGCCTTGGGAAATATTTACATCTACTCTGGGTTTGTATTTTATTACAGCATAGGCAGGCTACTATTTCTTCCTAGGGGCAGGCATTCTCAGGGGTGATTATCTTATTTTTCCAGGTGTGCTAACATTTCTTATCCAGGTTCTTTGGTCTTTTGTCTTTTGAGGGCCTTGTCTCTTTTAGGGAGGTCAGTATAATTTTATGATGTGTCTCCAGTAAACGTGAGTTAGTTCTCGCAAGTGCCAGGACCTGAGGGTCAGTAAGATTGTTACAGTTGAAATCACATTTGTCCCTTTCCCGGTTTGTAAGAACTAGTTCAAGGATAAATTCTAGTTTTACTAATAATCAGTGTAGACACCATTATTGATGAGACTTATTTTTTCAGCGATACACTAAGGGAAGGGCCGATGTAGCCGGTGAGCCACAATCCTCTGTCTTTTCAGCAGGTCGGAGCTCTGTCCAGCGGCCAGCATTTGTTGCCAAGATACTATGGTCCTCAGCAGATGTACATCCATTAGTCCGTTATTTTTAGGAATTCTAGAGACAAATTTGTGTTTTAGGTAGTTCATCTTGGTGGCTTAAGCAAAAGTAAATGCTGAGTGACTTGTTCCTGGTAAGCATTGTGTGATGACTGATGTTGCTTCTGTCCCAGAAAGCCACCAATGGGCGGGATCTTCCTTCTTGTGTGTCGTAGGAAGTCCTCAAAGCAAGAGGTGTGGAGTAGCTCAGGGTGACTAGACTTCATGTGCAACTCCCAAATGAGCCGGTGGAGAGCTTCACAAGCCATGAAGTCTGTGTAGTCTTCTGGTATGATTCTCTGTGGTATCCTGAGGCAGGACACCACCTGACACCATTGTTAAATCTCTGCTCACTAGAGGGGCCCAGAATGGGCTGAAAAGAGAAGTTGTCCTGAACAGACAGAACAGACTCCATCTTATGCCTTAAACTCCATTTTGGGCCCAAAGCTTCATCTCAAGCTTCTCTTGCCCTGACTCTGCAAAGTCATCAATTCCAGGAACAGGCCAAAATGTTCCCCACTCAGAGGCTAGCCAATCAGAAGGAAGGACAGCCACAAGATATCGGCTGGAGTAAAAGAAGGTCATATCGTAGGGTCAGCCATATGTGCCTGCTTCCTTATGTAGCTGTAATTGTACCAAGTGATTGTCTTGAGGTAAAGCATACATGACACAAGAATGTGGTCTGCTGGCCACCTGGGCAAGAGCCAATCACAAACAGACCCCTGTAACTGTCCCTCCATCCACCAATCATGTGCCCTATCAGCTAAAACTTGCTAGAATTCCCCTAGCAACCCATGAAAAGGCCAGCCAGCCCTCATTCGTGATTGCCATTTTCGTGAATGGCTGACCCCTGCGTGCAGGAATTTTCTTTCTTGAAATAAACGCACCCCTGCTGATTGCATACATGAATGGTGGTCTCTGTGAGGTGAGTTTGGACTTAATAGTCCCTTCTGTTTGGTGTCCAGACAGTACACATATGGATAAATCTCTAATAGGACTCTTGCTTCAGCAATCAGCTTTGCAGCCTGCATCAAGCCAGTTCACATGGACACAGATTAATACTCAAGTGTCAAGTGACAAAGCTAAATTAGTCCAGAGTGCACTCTCAGATAGTAAAAGGAGATGTCAGCAGGACTTCTTCCTAGGGGCCACCAACATAGTGCAGAGTTACTGTTTCTGTGCCTTCAAAAATTACAATAGAATTCCCTAAGCTAAGTTAACTCAAATTCAAATATAAGTAATATATTAAGTATTAAATATATAAGTAAATGCGTAACTCTTTATCCCACTATGAAACAACACCCGAGTGTTTATTCAAACATCAGACAGCGGAAACGACGTGAGCTGGTACAGCAAAGTGACTCAAGTTGCGCACAGACAGCTTTCCTACTACAAACACGGAGTTAAAGATTAAGCTACCTGCGCACCGTGCCAAACCAGGCCATGGAGAAAAGCAAGCAAAGTGAGATTTGCTAAGCAGCTGTCCAACAAATGGAAAAAGGCCTCCAAAAGGGCAGGCCCTGCACACGTACCATCTTTACACATTGTTACTGAGCACCAAGCAAACCAGGGTCCATATGGCATGACAGGAGGGACTGGAAACAACAGCATCAAGAGGAGCAAGGGAAGAAGCCCAGTGGCAGAGGAAGATGGAAAACGTTGCCTCACCTGAACAAAAATCGACATGTAGGTGGGAAAAGCCCAAGAAATACGAACAGGAGAGGGGTGCTATATCCATCACCTATAGTGCTATTGAGCACTTGACTTGCCCCTGCTTGTTAGCCCGCTCTCGGGAGAGTGTTCCTTTCTTCACAAAGTGTCTTAATCCTATTTCTAACCTGTGTCCCTGCTCCATTTCTTTGGCCTAGGGCATATGAACATGAACGCTTCAGCAGCTGTCCCCCAAAGCGATCCACAAGTATACCAGCTAGATTGGGTTTATCAGGAGTTCTCCAGATCATAAAACCAGGAAACGGCAGTGCATTTCTCAAACGAGCCCAGATCAGAATCTGAAGAGCATGGCTCTTCTATAAGCTCATCCCTTTATAGCTGAGAGAGACATGTTTGAACTGTGCAAGGGAGAGATGGGGTGCAGAGGGAGAGACTGTGGGTAGAAGGGGGAGGGGAGAGAAAGGAGGAGAGATGAAAAGGAAAGAAAAAAGGAAAGAAAAGGAAACAGAAAAGTAAATACCGGCCTGCTGACCAAAGCAACTTCAGAAGCCCCGAGTCCATCCAGTTCACATAGAGCTTGAGAAATAGGCCCCCCCTGGTGAGGAACTTGCACTGTACCTGCCAAGGCTGCCCTAGACTTACGGAAGCATGCTCAGCCTGATTCCCAGGCTCCTGACTGAAATCCAGCCACCCTAGTTACTAAGCCATGTTTCTGCATTATGTTCCAGATGCATAACTCCCCTGCATCCTGTTGATTCACTTAGCAGATCCATTGTCAGAACTGGGACACATTTAGTATCCATGCCTCAAAAAGGATGAATGAAACTTGACCTGAGAGGCTGGCGTTTTTACCTCTTGTGTAAATGGCTGAAGACGTGTTCAAAATAAAAGACCAGCCTGTAAGTGACTAATCCAATCGAACGATTTAAGTTAAATGCTAGACACAACCGATAGCTAGAAAGTAGTGGTCAGGGACCTAAGAAAAGGCCCACTTCTCTTTCAAAGTGCTTTAAGGAGGCCATGCAGGCGTATACTCTGACTTCCAGGCCTCTGAATGCAAAATCATGTTCAGATCAGAGTCCATACTCATCCTGCCTCTGATATCAGGAGGAAATTATATGACTTCTATTGGGAACTGGACTGCCATGCCCTAAATCTAACACATCATGTTTCCTAGAACATGCAATTAGGGGTCAGGACAGGGGGAACAGATTTAGGTTAGAGCTGCTAGAGACAGCAAGGAAACCAAAGGACTCCACACCTATTTCAAGCCTGACTGAGAGGCTTGGGGTCTCCTGATGGCTTCTATTCCAGGGGAAAGGTGCTACTAGCGCTGGAGTGACTAGGTATGTATTCATGTATTAGGGCAGACTTGAAGGTAATTAAGCATGAACTGCTCCTGCATAATCAGCGCCTTACAAAACCAAGAACTGAAATGCTGGACTTTGATTACTCATGGGGAAAGAACCGGGGTAGGTGATCTAAAAAATATTTCTGGTCCTGGGACAGGTGGGGTCAGAGAAGCATGGAATTCTGAGATGCCTAAAGCATCATTATCTAGCAGAAGACCTGAGGCAAAGGACAAAAACATTATCCTCTCCCTCAAGAACTATTCCAAATGGGCCCATAGGTCATCTGGGCATGAACACAGCCTTCAGGGCAAACTAAGGGTCCTAGAGACATCAGGAATAGTACAAAGTCTGCCTGACATGGAGGTCAGCACATTGGTCTCTTGGCCACTGAAGCTCTGTGGCACCTTTACACCTAGGTGAGCCGTGGTGGTGGCGGCACAACCATGCTCTTAATGTCAGATTTTCTGGCCCATCTACTACCGTTCCAAGTGTACTTCACTGGTTCCCCTTACCTTCTAGTTTCATCTCCTTCCTTCCCTCACACATGACTGAGATATGAACTCTGTAAGGCCTCTCCTGCTTTCATGCCTGCAGTTTGACACTCCCCACCCAGAAGACAGACCCAACCCCGGAAGCCTTCTCTACCCTATGCTCTCAAAGGCCGTATTCCACTTCTCCCCTGTCTGCTCTTTCTGTTCATCAGTTTGCTCTATCAAAGTCATTCTCTTAATTACAGTCTTCCAGAGGGTCACCGAGCATTCTCTGTACCCTTAAGCTAATTCAAATGACTTGTAAGCAGTTTCCTGCATGAGGCCAGTAGTGCTCACAGCAGAACTTATGACCACCTGAGCAGATGGAAACAAGATTCCATGCCCAAGATTCAGGCATTTCTGTGGAGAGCGACCAGACCGCACATCCAAGACCATTTCGGCAAAGCAAATTGGTCTTGAAGGGAAAGAAGGAAAGAAAGAGTGGGGGGGGGGAGGGAGAGAGAGAGAAAGGAAGGAAGGAAAGGAGAGAGGGAGGGAGGGAGGGAGGGAGGGAGGAAGAAAGGGAAAGAGAGAAAGAGAATGATAAAGAAAAGATGAATTGTGTATGAGCTAACTATGATCAAGCATGTTATAAAGAACTAATAAAATGTAAAGTATACTAATACTGGGTGGGGGGGATAGAGATATCCAGGATGAGCTGTGTAGCTTCTACAAGCCCTCAGTGCAGGCTGTGAGTAATTGTCATAGAAACAGCACTGACATGTCATCGGGATGCTAACTCCTGTCACTTTCTAAAAGACACAGTACGGAAGTAGCAGAGCAGTGTAAGCATGTGCTTGAGTCTGTGTGTGTGTGTGTGTGTGTGTGTGTGTGTGTGTGTGTGTGTGTGTGACTGTGTGTGGACATGGTGTGGAGGCACAGTTTTCCCAGACATGTCTGTTGGTAGGAGCCCCTGGCACGTTACAGCTTTTTTCCTCATGGGTGAGTCACAAGGAG
The DNA here is from genome assembly GCA_026225945.1 of Cricetomys ansorgei. NCBI lineage: Eukaryota > Metazoa > Chordata > Mammalia > Rodentia > Nesomyidae > Cricetomys > Cricetomys ansorgei. The sequence continues at coordinate 31,588 of JAMJFZ010003423.1, forward strand.
GGGAGCACAGAACACTTCGGATATGAAAACTGTTAAGAATGGAGTCCAAAGTGCTCCTAGATGCCACAGGACACTGACATTAGTGACAGGTACGCAGGTACCCGGATCTGCGGCACAGACTGTGGTCTAGTCAGGGGCATGAGTGTCCATCTTAATTGTTAGCACCAGCAGGGCCTCCCTGGTGATATATTCATCCATCATAAGACAGCCTCCACTTTCTTTTAGCTCAGAGCTTGGTCTGCTATCGTGGCTCCATGAGTGCCATCGGCCGGGTTATTTCAGGGAAACTCATAGGAGAAGAAGGACCCATACGGGGAGTCTCGTTTCATGAAGGGCATTGAGGAAGCCTGCCGATAATCCACAAGTAAGCAGTCAGACCCCTTCCGAGTCCCCAAATGCTTACTTACACTCTGAGAGAGGCTCCATATCACCCCTGTCTGAGGTGTGCCGTGAACAGTTTCCAACCGAGTGCACGCACCGAAAGATCTGCCAGGCTCAGGGGGACCCTAGCCCGTGCCTGTTTGGTCCCTATGGCTATCAGGAGCCAGCACAGACTCTGATGCTGTACGGACCCTTGTGGGGCCCGTGATCTCCCGAATGCGCAACTTTTGTGCGTGTTCAGCCTCTGAAGAGCCTGTCTGCTTAAACTGAATTTTCAAATGTGACCCCCGTGGTGATGCTTCATTTCCAGGTGAGATTCCCTAAGGAACCTGTACTCCCTGTGTGAGATTTCCTTCTTCAATTGATCTTCCACGTGAGTCTTCCTTGTACCGCCTGCCCTCCATCTGCCTTTACCAGTGTATTTTAACTTGAATGTGAGTCCCCGGGGCAACTAAAGGCCCAGATGAGACTCCTAGTGGAAATGCACTTCTTTGACGGGCCTGCTTATTATAGCAATCAGGGCTGATGTTCGTGCAAATGAAAGGCGATGCTTGTTCTGATCAAGACAATCCCAGATACACATGAAGGACTGTGCTTGCTGCTCTCAAAGCAGTCCTTCATGTAAATGAAGTGTGTGCTTGAACTTTACAGGACTATCGCTGGCCCATCAGGGCACGTTCTCCCCCTGAGGCCTGGGCCAAAAAGAGTTTCAGACTCTTCTAGAGTTCTCGAAGGCCCTTGGAGGCAAAGTTACAGTCCAGGCTGTCTTGGAACGGCCTTTGCTATACCATTGCTTTCTGGTGACAACACAGCGCTGTGTATTGACAGCAATCAAGTGCTACGGAACTTTCTTGAGGTATGTGTAGAGTGTTCAGTGTAACCCTTGCTACAGGTAGGCAATCGTGATGGCTCTTTGGCTGCCATCCCTTCCCTGGAGGCAGCCAGGACATGAGGGCCAAGTCCAACCGCTACTAATCATGAAGCCCAAGTGCCCTGTCCTCTTATATATTGACATATTTAAAAGAAAAGGAACTATCAAAGGGATTGCTTGTAAGAAAGGCCTATCATTGACACTGGTCGTGATGTAAACGTTCTGTTAACTTCTGCACCAGTGCCCAGGAGTAACTGCTGATCTCAAATGTCTGAGTGCTTACAGGAGACTGGTAGCATGGTTACTTGAAAATATATGCATATAATGGAACTCAGTTTTCATGGTTGTGGACTGAATGTATTACTTAAAAGTCTATATACTAAAGCATCAGTATCCCATATGGTTGTGTTGGGAGACATGGCCTTTACGGCTGTGATCACTTTTATGTGAGGCCGTACAGGTAGGACACTCCAGTCTTTTGGAGTAATTGTTTATAGTTAATAATTATTTATTAACAATTAATAAACAGTCAGTAAATAACAGTTAATAAACTGGGAGCCTTCTTTCAATACTCTCCCTTCTTGCTCTGCCAAGTGAGAACACAGTAAGAAGGTGGTCATTTGCAAGCCAGGAATTTGTACACATCACCATAATTTTGCCTTTTCCGAGGTGGGGGGCGGAATTGAGTGACATGTGCCTATTGGTTCTGTATTCATCCCTGTATTTCTTAGGGTCCATTATGTTATTGCCTGAAGCAAACGTCTTGTATTGTAAATATCTGACTTGCAGATGGTCTTAGGCAACCCCTGTGACAGTGTTGTCTGGCCCCAAAAGGGGTCTCGGCCCACAGGTTGAAAAATGATGGCCTACTGTCTGATCCGATGGAAGCGTTTTGTCAGTCGAGGTTCCTTCATTTCATGAATCTAGCTTGTGTCAACTTGCCAGAAAAGTAGTCAGAGCACGATGTAACCGAATTCTCCAACTTTCTGTGAAGGGTCAGCCTAAGCAGGTGCTTTAATCCCCACCTGTGCAGGCCTTCCCTCACAGGAAGGGGCCAGGCCTGGTAGGGCTCCCTACTCAAGAAACAAGCAGTAAAGAAAAGGCTTGTGAGGGTGCCACAGAACTTTTGGGCAGCAAGGATGGCACATCCACCTGACATTCCTCTCTGATCATTGTAGACACCCAGAACCTCGCTTCTGTAGGGCTAGACCCCTCCAGATGGACTACATCAGATCTAGCATGGCCCCAAATCCCCCCAAAAATTTCCTAGAAAAGCACAGGTCCCCGTAATGTGTCTCAGTCCTCCCTGTTTGGAGGATGCCTGGCTCCTTGTCATGTGCTCCTTCAAATGAGCAGATTCTGAGGCCACAGGCATGTCCTGTCAGGCATGGAACCGTTGCTGCTTCCCCAGAGCTGGCATTAACAGGAAGGGACGTAAGTATCGTAGGCTGGCCACCTCCTACCTTACCTGAAAGAAGAGGAAGCCCATATCCCACATGGGCACCAGTGCAGCTGACCATGTTCACTTGTCCCGGTTCCCCACCTCCAGGGCCAGTAAACACAGAGCAAAGCAAGGGACAAAGGGGTGATGAACTCAGAGCTGACGTCCCCAGGGATGAGGACTGCTGGCAGGTTGTGGAGTAGATTCACAAAGGGTCACAGGAATGACCTCAGGAGACAGCTGTGGACATCCGGGTACCTGCACTACCTGCTGAGAGCCTCTAGTGTACCTGAACTCCCAGCCCGGCGACATGCTCCTTGGGCACCGGTGCTCCCATGGTGGGTGCCCTGGGATACTTGACCTGCAGGTGAGCACAGCTGCTCTGCCTGCCTTCTCAGATGAGAAGCCCTGGTGTGCCTGGCTCCCAAGTGGGAATCCCTGATGGAGCGCACTTCCACATTAGTCATGGCCTCCTTCCCTTGAGTGAGTTGTTTTTATCCCCTGGTACTTCCTGGTGGGTCTCCCGGGCTCAGCTGCATTTCCAGATGAGTCGTTCATTTCTGAGCAGGCCCAAGCTAGAGCCATACTTACCCTTTAAGATGAGATTAATATCCCCACGAGTACAATGGCAGCGCTTTCTTTGAAGTGCACATAATCTGCTAAAGAAGATTTACCTGTCCTCCATGGATGACTTGACCCCAGAGGAGAGGCTAACAGGTGAGTCTGAATCCCATAAGTGGGACCGGTGCCCTTGCCATCCCACTTGAGAATGACTCCCTGGAGCACCTTAAATCCCAGGTGAAACTTTTCTTTGCACACACATTTCAAAGCTACCACCTTTGGTGTATTTGCATTCCTGAGACTCTGTTACACAGCTATTGATAGCTGACCCACTGGAACACCCACACTTTCATATGAGGCACCCTGGTGGGGCTTCTCTTCCCTATTGAGACCCTCTGTTGACTCGGTGTTGCTACATGAGAATCTCTAAGTCACTAGGAGTGATTCTTTGGTGTGTATGCACTATGAGACAGGATAGTCTCTTTCGCCTTTGCTTTCTGTTGCCTCTACTTGTGGGAGATTCTCCCTAGAGGGCCTGCACCTCCCAGTGAGAAGGCCCTCTGCTCCTGCACTCCCAGTTGAGTCTGTAGGATCTGCTGAACTTCTGCAGGATCATCTGCTGCACAGCACTCTCAGGCGAGTCTCGGCTAACAACTGTGTGTGTGAGAGGCCTCCCGATGCACCTGTACTTACCTGTGAGTTTTCATGGTGTACCTGCGCCTGCAGCCAAGAAACCCCAGGGCAGCTGTTGTAAAACAATCCTCACCCACTCACATGTTCCCAGCTGCACCTATCCCGCCCAGAGGAGCAGCTTAGCTGCAGCCCTTCATCTCCAGGCAGAAAACCTGCACAGGAGCACTGTGCGGATGGCTGAGGTTCTCACTGCATTCCCATCATGTCTTTGGGGAGCCCTGGTGAGTGATGAGTACACAAACTCAGGTGAAAAACGCCTTGTCGGTCACTCTCGTTTAATGCGGTTTGTGGAGTGCCTTTTAAGTGGTTAGAATACCCATTGGTTAAGACAAGGATACTGGGAGGAGGGCAGCTACAGAGCAGACAAAGCATCAACCATATTTCATTGCTTCTGTGAAGCTGCCAGGCTAAGGCAAGGAGCAGTCAAACGCCTTCCTTTGTCATCTATAGGGATGATATGGGGTTCGAAGCCAGCTCTGACTTGCTCTTAGCTCTTAGGACAATCCCACAGGCAGCTACATTTCCGGTGATGGCACCCTTTGTTCCTGTCCTTCAGTGACTGACTCCTAACTGCTTCTGGGTCAGACTGCATGGGGCCCTTCTATTTCCAGGTGGGACTCCTGTGCGCATCAGAAGTCCCTGTGTCTCTCTGACGTGTCTGTACTTCCACTGTTGAGTGTCAGTACTCAGGACAAGGTGACTCGAGTCACCTTGGCCCATCTCAGCTTTCTTGGGGAAATTCTCTGGTGGAGATGCATTTCCAGGTGAGGTTACCTGGTATGCCTGTGCTTCCACACAAGACTTCCTGGGATGCATGCATTCTGAGGCGTGACCTGACTCTTCATTGTCTCTACCCTTGCAGGCCAGACACCTTCTTGTACCTTCGCTCTAAGGTGAGTCTCCCTGGTAAATCTTAACTTTCAGATCCAATGCCCCAAGGTGCCTGCACTTCCGTATGAGCCTTACTGCCCTCAGGATACTCCTGTCTGAGCATCCCAAATTCACATGCACATCTAGACATCACTCCCTCCTGCACCAGGCCTCTGAAATCAGACTTTGGGTTGCATTTCCAGGTACTCTTCGAGTTGCCTTGTGCCCACAAACGAATTTCACTGCCATGCCTGCACTGCTATTGAATGTTCAGATGAGACTCTTGTGCTCCTCCAGGCCTAAGTGATGCTCCCTGGTATATGCACACTTCGAGTGAGTAACGCTTGTGCTGGTAAGCTGTCGGATGAGATAGCATGTTGGAACTTAACAGATGGGAGAGACTGGTCTGCTGCAAATGCAGTTCACTCTGTTGTACCTGCTTTCCAGAGACTGAGTCGCCTGGGCAGACCTCCAGTCCCTGCTGTGTCACGGTGGCATTCCTGCTTTTTCACAGGAGTGTCTCCAAAGCTACTTGAGATGAGTTCGAGTTTCCCCAGTGTGCAGACACTACCAGATGTGACTCTCCACCCAGTCTCATCATTGAGTCCACCAGGCATTTGGACTACCAGGTGAGGCTCCTGTTGTATCACGACCTGCATGTGAAACTTCCTGGGGTTCTTGCCCTCAGAGATGAGGATAACTGATGCACTGATTTTTCAGTAGAGGATTCTTGGTTTGTCTGAAATTCCAAATAAGTCTCTCTGGTTTGCCTGTACTCACATGTGAATGTCGCTGGTGTAGTTCAGAACCCATGAGATCATCACTGGCACATCTGCCCTTACAGATGAGGCCCTCTAGAGCACCTGCTCCCCACAGCAAGTCACCCGGGAATGCCTGAAATCTAGTGTCAATCATGGTGCAGCTTCTGCACCTGCGGATGACACCCCTTGATACACCTGCAGGTGCTGGTGAGGACGTCAGGTGCTTACACATCCAAGTGCTATGATTGCCTGGTGCTCCTGCACTTCTGGAGGACACATCCTGGTGAGTCTTTCCTCTGATGTGAGAGTTGGTGGTACCCTCCAGCTTGGGCACACTGAAGAACCTGCGTTCACACAGGGGAGTGCTGCAGCCGCGCAAGTGCACTGTCCCCCTGAATTCTGCATTTCTAGAGGAGCTTCTTTTGTGCACTCAGGCTCCTATGTGATGCATGTTGGACCTTACCTGATTTATGTTCATTGCTTCCCAGTCTGAGTGTCCTTGCTGAACCTGAACTCCCCAGTTACATCCTCTGGAAAAGATGATCTGTAATAGGTACAAACAACATGTTACCATTGTTTCCCCTTTAACTTTTAATTATCCTTTAGTGCAATTGAATTATGGTATACTTCTGTTTTACCTTCATCTATTTCATTTCCCGTGGGTGCCTTTCCTTGTATAGATCCAAGTTTCTATTTAATATACCTCTGTCTAGAGAACTCATTCAGAATTTCTTGAAGGGGGGTCTTCTGGTGTTCTGCTTTGCTTTTGGGCGCTGTGATGAAACACAGACTGCAAACGCTCGGGGAGGAAAGTGGCTGTCTCATCATATACACACAGACCACACACAAGCCTTTAGTATACACCCTGTGTATATACGGGTCACGATTCTTCCTTGAGGGAGGTCGGGGCAGGACTCAAGGCAGGGACCTGGACTTGGGAAGTAAAGCAGAGAACGCGGAGTAATGCTGCTTACCAGCTTGCCGGTTGCTTCTCCGTTCAGCTATTTCATACAGCTCAGAACCACCTGGCCAGGAATGGAACCATTAGAGTGGGCCGGCCCTCCACACCGATCGGTACCGATCATTTCTCACACACATGGCTGCAGAGCAATCTGATGTGGGCATCCCACAATCGAGTCTCCGGCAAATGACTCAAGTCAAAATGACAGTTGTCAGTAACTAGGACACCTGGTAAAGAGTTCTCCCAGCTTTCACTTGAGAAAGACTCTCTCACTCACCATATATACATATGTGCAATATGTGCATATACTTATTGATACTTGTGTATTATATTTAAATATATATATATATTTGCCTTCACAGTGTTTGAGGAGAATTCTTTGGAAATCCTTACGTTGGTTTCTCTGTGGATGATGTATCCCTTCGCTTTTACTGGCAGCTTAAGGTTTTATTTATCTCAGGGTTTTAGTGCTTTGAAAATATGTCAATGTATGCCATAAAGTTTGGCAGATATTTTGAAATCTCTCTTTCTCTGTTGTTTTTAGTTTTCGGTCTCCCCGGCACGTTCCGCCACCACCCTATCCCAGCCCGGAGCTGGCTGGGAAGCCGCTTGGTTCCCACCCTGGCCAGGGGCGAGAGGCTCAAGCCGAGAGCTTAGGACGTGGGTTCCTAGGACCTCGTGGTGTCGCCTGGCCCCGCTTGCTGAGAACGAACACGAGACGGAGATGGCATCTGGTGGACCCGAACTCGTCTATTCAAGGAGTTCTTCCCCAATAAATAACCTCTCCCCATAAGGGCATGGCTTCTCCCCTCGAGCGGGGAAGCCTTAAGTAGCATGGGGCGGACTGTTCCTAAGCAAGGTACCCGCCCCAATACAGACAAACATGTTCCTTTAGCTTCTTGTGAAGTGAGCAAGTTATATTATTATGGCTAGGGACCTTCCCCGGCTGGGAGAGCAGGAGTCTGCCAAGCGTCTCATCCTTCGTCACCTTTTTCAGGGAGTAGGGGCACTTGGCCTTGACTTCTACTGCTTTCCAGCCCCCGGGTCCCACATTTCTTGGCTTCTGGAACCTATGATCTGGTCTCTGTCAGTGATTATGGAAATGATTTTAGGCATAATTGCAAGATCCTAAACCGTCCAGCTAGCTCTTTCCTGTCAGAATTCAGAGCGTGTCCTCTGCTGGTGCTCTCTCTCTCTTGCTCTCTCTCTCTCACTCTCCCTGCCCCTCCCCCATTTTCTGACAGAGATTGTATGAAGCATCCTGGGATTTTGTAGCCCCTCCCCACTCCCAACAGAGTTTATAATAAAGCATGCTGAAATGGGTAGGCTCTTCTGAGTGCATCTGCAGAATAAGTTTATGGTCCTACCTAATGCCTAGGAAATAGCGCAGGGCTGCTGCATTATTAACGCACAACACCTGTGGCAGCCTGCACATGCTCAGGCTATTCAGCCTTCTATCAGGGTTGGGGGAGACTCAGTAGACCCACTAGGATCTGAGGAGGTATTAGCAGTTGTCGATGGTTCCTAGGGAAGGCTGAATCGGCAATCTTCAGGAGTGTAGCCCCTGCTAAGTTGCCCATGCTCCATTGGACAGCCCCGGACCCATTGGAATTGGCACAGCACCAATAGGAATCAGTGGAGTGTAGAACGAAAGAAAGAAAAGAGGACAGGACATTTAGAGGGGCATTGGAGTGATGCTGGAAGGGGTCTAAGAAGCAGCAAGCAGTAGATGTGACCAAAACGCAATGTACACAATTCTCAAATAACGAATCTTGCAGAAAAATTTCCCTACAGAAGTGTACTCACCTGGGTTGGGAGTGGTGTTACATGCCTGTAGTCCCAATCCCAGCTCTCTGGAAATGAGGGCAGGAGGATTCTGTGTTGAGGCCATCTTGTGTGGCAAGCCCTTCAGACTCTGGGCCTGGACCCTGCTGTGAGCCTCTGGCTATTGGGAGATCTTCTGAGCTAAGCTGAGTCATGAATAATTAATGACTGCCCAAGAGTGCTTGTTTACAGGGAAGCCAAAGCCGCCTGAAGGGATGCTTCTTCTCTGGCTAAACTTTTAACTTCATCCGGAGAAGCTATTGTCCTAAGCATCTAACTCCACTGGAGAGAGGTGTCTCCCCTAGGTAAACCTCCCGCCCCAGCAGGGAAGATGTTTTGCTCTGATACCTATCTCATTCAGGATGTTTTTACCTATGCAGTCTCACCCTGTAATTAACACCTTGGTTCTAACCCCTGTAGCTGCACATAGCCCCCTGATGAAAGGGGTATAAGATTTGGAGAGAAAAATAAGATTTCAGCTCCATTCCATCTGAGCTCAATGATGCCCTGTGTGTCTGGTCTATTCCCTTCCCTTCGTGTCTCTTCTCCCCTCTCCTCATTAGGCCCTTCAGTCTCACCCCCCATCCAGGTACTGTTCGACTTGCCAGGCCGGCCCTGGCAATCTTGGGCTGCTAATGAAAGCCAGGCTTAAAGAAAAAGATCACCCAACATATGCATGCTTTCTTTGTAGTTTTTCTCTTCCCCCTGTCCAGGACTCCAACAGTGAGCACGATGCTCTATGAAGCTTATGTTAGCCTTCTGCAGGACGCTCCACAGAATCTCCAACTTTCATTCCTTCCAACTCTGTCTCAATGGTGAGACTCAAGTCCAGTAACTGTTGTCTTTTCCTTTGTGGGGATGGATATACAACTCTATGCTTCTCCCTTGCTATGCAACTCTTCTCCACTGACCACCCATCAGCCTCAGTGATTCCTGGATCTGGAGTGTGATCTGCAGCTCATACAGTGATACTGAACTTTCCAGTGGAGTTCTCATTTTGTTTCTTGTAAGACATTGCACGTCTCTGCTGATGGTCCCTATCCAGGCCTGTACTGTGGTCATGTGGTTTTCTCGGTTCTTTACACTTGGTTTTGTATTGATTTACTGGTAGCTGTCTCTTCTCTCTGTGTTTCTCGGTTCCTGGGTCTCTAATGTGTATCTCTTGACACAGAAATCCCTTCCCCTAGTATGTGGCACAGTTTGCTGATTCTCTATATGGAAAATTTTTCTGACTAGAGCTGATGGGTGCTGTTCCATACTGTGTGGAATGTGGTGAAGTGTGCCCAGGCAGCTGGATGAGTGTGGTTCTTCACAGGTTCAGTTTTAAGTTGGGGATGTATATGTGGTGTCCCTTGCTCTGTAGACTAGAGGTCTCCTCTTTCTTCCCAGCCTTCTGGGTGAGCGCCCACGAGGTGTTCCGGAATGAATTCCTCTTTGATGCCTGAGATGCAGGCATCTCTCAGCACTGTGGAAGTTCTCTTGTTGCCTAGAACATTATGGGTTGTTCTCTGCGGGCCCCAAGATGGCCTCCATTGTACGCAGAGAGCTTGGAGGTCTCAAGGCATTGTACACTTTCTGGATCCTCACTCTGCACAGCATCTCTCTGCCCCCAAAGAATCCAGCTACCCCAGTCTCCCTGAACACACCCCAGGGAGACCACTTGCTCCGTCTCATGGTCCTCATATTCTTGGAGGCAGAAAGAGAGGACAGTGTGTGACTCTGACAAAATCCCGTGCTTTTTGCCATCTGCTATTGCAAAGTGCTTTCTGACTTTGTCCATTACGAACAGCTCATTTTGGTGGGGGCTGCCATTGTCTGTGACTTCATGGCCCAAGTCTCTAAGTGTGCATTTTTACTTTCACAAAAGTTTGTGTTTTCTGTGCCTGGCTCTGCTGCATGTACTTATTTCTTTAGCAATTTTTAATTAAAATATAATTATACCACCGCCCCCTCCTCTCAACCACTATCAGAACACCTTGTTCCCTCTGAAAATTTGGTCTTTTCTTTAATACATATGGGCAAATAAATGTACCAATGCAACAATCTGCTTCTTTTTAGTGTTGCTCATCTGTGTATGTTTGTAGGGCTTGCCACTTGCATAAGCATTTATGAGTCTCATCCTAGGGAAACCTAATTCTCTCTGTCAGCAGTGTTTAATTGCCTGTAGCTCTCCACCTAGTGGCAGTGCCCGTGAGATTTCCCCTGTCCATTTTGGCATGTCAACTGTTGCGGTCATTCTTCAAGTCTCATTTAAACAGCCCTGTGTTTTAGATACCACGAGTGTTACTTCCCTGCTGTATGAACGAGGCCCCATCTTGCAGCAGAGTTTCCTGGTCTCTTACCAGTCTTTCCACCCTTTCTTCCACTACGTTCTTTGTGGATAATGGATAGAGGCTGCATTCTAGATGTATTAAGTGGGGATGGGCTCGCACAGTCATGTTTTCTCTGTATTTTGACTATTATGTCTTCCAGTAATGTCTCTGACTGATGAAAAAACAAAAAAGAAGCTTGATTTTAAAGTTATTTTTCCTTCCTTCCTTCCTTCCTTCCTTCCTTCCTTCCTTCCTTCCTTCCTTTCTGCCTGCCTTCCTTCTTTCCTTCCTCCCTCCCTTCTTCTTTCCCTGCATGAAGGTCTGGTTATTCTGCGCATTTGCACACAGTTCCAGCAGATGCCAGAAGAGGGCATCAGATCCCCTGGATCTGGAATTGTAGAGCTAGTTGGGAGCCCAGGAATTGAATCCAGGTCTTCTGGAAGAGCAGGCAATGCACTGACCTGCTGAGCCATCTCTCTACCCCTCACCTCCCGAAAAGAAGATTTTTCTAAATGAGGGGTGAGACCAACACTTGTCTATGGGTTAAGTACTTAGAAGGCATTATACTGGGTTAAAAGTGACTGTAGTGTATTCTCTTGTATGATCCATGGCCTCGCTAGACACAGGTAGTTGGCTGGGTCTGTAGTACCAGACATGATTGCCCTCCTGTCCGTCTTGCCTTTATCCAATTAAAGAAGATGTCGGTTCTTTCCAAGATAGAGGTGCCTCTACCGCACCCTAAATAATGAGTTGTGCCATCCCTTGTTATGCTTCACAGGCCACACAGCCGCACAGCTGGGTAGAGCTATTGATGTCTTTCGTCTCTGGTATACTTGCAAGGCAACTTCTGATACTGTGTGAGCCAGGCTTTAGGGAGGAGGCTTCTAGGTTAGATCCAGCGTGAGTCCTCCCAGCTGTAAGTCCAAAGTGCCAGGTGTCTTCTGCAATATGGACTTTCCTTCAAATTCTGGGAGGTAACCAAGGGCTACGTCAATAGCCTATATTGTTTGAGGGCGTCTCTTGGACCTCTGAGCAACAACTCAAAAGGAGGCTTCTAATTCCTGGTTCTGGGTTATTTTTCTGTAGTCTGTGGCGCTTGAAGGAGGTATTATCATCCAAATTGGCATTGACATATATTTAATTACATATATACATATATGCATATATATACACATATACATACACATATGTAACTTTATGTAAATATAACGTACTAGGATTCACTATAGACATTTCAACCATCATTTTTGTTTTTTGTCTCTCCTCCCTCTATAAGCCTAAGCCATTTTTCCATCTCCTGCTTCAAATCACCTGAATGCTGTTAAGGCCCTATGGTCCCATTATACTTCCATCGTCTGTGGTTACTCCGGGTCATATACTCACGTCTGAAGATGTGGAGCTGGAACCATAGATGAGTGAGAACATGAAACACTTGTCTTTCTGCATCTGGTTACCTCGCTCAATGTATCTTCTATGTCTAATCATTTGGCTGCAAATTTCATGCTTTCATTTTTCTTTACAGCTGAGTAGTATTCCATTGTGTACCAAATTCCCCTCATCCATTGATCTGCTGGAGGACATTTCAGCTGTTACCACCTCCCAGCTCTTGTCAATCAAGTGGTACTGAACATGGCCGAGCTGGTATCTCTGGAGTAGGATGTTGAATCCTTTGGGCACACACCTGCAAGGAGTGGAATAGCGAGGTCAGGGTCACATGATGTATTTATTTTTAGGTTGTTGAGAATTCTTAAACAACACATCCTACAGGCACAACCCAAAGGAACATGGTGAGCTGCCGCCTGGTGCTTCATGGTGATTACCCAGTGCCACATTGTGTGAATGAATCTTGGTTAAAACACCTGGAGCCAGATTGAAGACAGTGGGGACATCGATATTATTCTACTACTAATGACACCAACAGGAATGTTCTTGGCTGAGTGTGTGTGTGTGTGTGTGTGTGTGTGTGTGTGTTTCCACTTCTGGAAACTCATGATCCCCCTGCCTCAATTTTCAAAGTGTTGGGATTGCATCTGTACCTCAGAGAAACTTGTGAAGGCATGTCCAAATGTACACTGCATCTGCCCCTGGGACACTCCCTGTAGCAGAGCACTGTGTGTCTTCCATAGGCTTTGTGCCATTATTGTATATGCTCTCTCATCGGTGAGGGGACAGTCCTCTACCCAGACCTGCAGAGCGGGCCAGCCTTGGGGTGGAAATGATCCTGAGGGAAGAATGTCGCATTCCAGAGGCTGGAATATATATTTGTCCTCCTCGACACTGGCCTTGGCCCGTTTAATACATTTGGGGGCCATCTGCTTTTCCATGTTTCTCTTTCTGACACTTGGCTGCTTGTGTGTTCCCTCTGTTTAATCAGTTTCCCCTGACACAAGGTCACACTGTCCTTGCCCAAGCTGCTGGCAACTCTGGACCTCCCTATCTCAGTATCTGAAGTTTTGCTATTATGGCGCATGCCACCAACTCCCCTCTATCAGATTTGTACCTGTTTCACAGCTCGGTTATACGGCAGCCGTATCAGCCTTCTTTGGGATGTGAACAGTAGGCAGGATCTCTCTGCCTATTAACGTGACCTTTTAATTTCCTTTCTGCCACTTTCTCAAGTTTCTGTGCATGAAAGTTTATATAAGTCCACCTGCCTCTACTCCCACCATCTCCTCTATGGTTCTGGCTCCTGTGCCATATATTTCCCCGTCTCGGTTTGTAAGGGACACCCTCCATTATAAATTCCTCGAGTCAGTCGGTAGTTTCATTTGCTATGTGTGGACGCCCGCCTCGCCTGCAAGGAAGACGCCGCACACAGGATTCTTCTGGTTCACGCTTTATTGAGGACTGTAGCTTGACTGAGTGTTGAGAGCGAAAGACCCTGAATGTGTGAGGCACCCTGCTTATATAGGCAACGTGACCATCAACGATTGGATGCATGTCCAGAACCTCATTAGCATAGGGGGAGGCGGCAAGCAACGTGACCATCAACGATTGGATGCATGTCCAGAACCTCATTAGCATAGGGGGAGGCGGCAAGCAACGTGACCATCAACGATTGGATACATGTCCAGAACCTCATTAGCATAGGGGGAGGCGGCAAGCAACGTGACCATCAACGATTGGATGCATGTCCAGAACCTCATTAGCATAGGGGGAGGCGGCAAGCAACGTGACCATCAACGATTGGATGCATGTCCAGAACCTCATTAGCATAGGGGGAGGCGGCAAGGATTACTCAACTTGCGCCTGCGCTGTTACTTGTTTACTCCAGAACCGAGCAAGAGGAGCCCGGAAGCAGGAAACCGGCGCCATCTTGTAATGGCGTTTCAACTGGGCTCCCAACAGCTATGTACGACTTGTAACCTGTTGCGATTTGTTTTGGGATATGCCCAGAAATGCTCAGATCCACTTGTCGTCTTCCAACATCTATGCAGTTTTCCAGTATACTGGACTTGACCTGCACCCAGGACTCCTGAGAAAACAGGAGTGTAGCCGTACACCTACTGTGGTAGCTCAGCAAACAAGATAACAAGGAGGCATATTTGTTGGGACAACCTTTCCAGACCTCAGCACAGGGAACCACTGTCATGGCCAGTGCCGTCCTGGACAGTGGAACCCCGAGCGTCTCGGCTCAGGTGTTTTTATTGATACAGAACTCCTCAGGTGTTCTACTGCTAGCACATGCAGGTCATCATCAAACATCCCCTGATAACAACACAAAACGCCAAGGCCTAGGGAGCCCCTCACCCAACAGTGCATAAAAAATGATTTTATACAAAACCAAAAATAGGTTTCTACAACACAGGAAAGATTACCCTATCCCTACCCTGTATGTATGCACAGTGAAGACTCCCCCCCCCTCGCAACATACAGCACTCTGTTGACCCTTTTCATCTGAGAGCCTCCAAATACTTGTTCTTTGGTTTCCTGCCGGTGAGCCAAAGCTCTCCTTCCCCCTGAGTCATCAGAGAGAAGTGCCTGCGAGCTGCACTCCGGCCATCTCCCCTTCCAGCCCTTGAGAAGGGGCCCACTGGACCCTGAGGGCAGCCCCTGAGGAGAGGGCATTCTCATGGCAGCATTTCCTGCTTCCATACTGTCCCGAAATCCCCACTGCCAATCTCCACCCACCGTTCCTTTTAACTGCCCCCTCTCCACCACAGGAAAGTGTCCAAGCTGAGAAGCCCATGGAACTCAGAGTCACCGCACTGACTTAGGCTACTGACACCTCATTCCACAAGCCCTTCCCACTACAGTGCGTCTGGAGCCCTAGGGGCTGTGCTATAAATGATTGAGAGCCACTTCACAGAAGGAAATGTGTGCCTGGCACTGTAAACCCAGTCTAAATTCCATGGCCAAACACCCAGATGCCTAAAATAAAATAAATTAAAAAGTAGTTTTAAGAAACAACACGGAGTACGGTGAACGGTGCCCACCGGCAGCGGGTGGGGCTGATGAGCAGGCCTCCGTGCCTCCTTCTCAGAAGACCTGCGCTTCACCCCAGTCCTGAAGGCGCTCATAGTCTGTTCTGTCTTTCCTTTACCGGGTGCCCTTTTATCTCAAGTGACTCGCAATCAACTCTGGGAAGCAGATGGCGTTTTCAGTCCTGGGAGACTACTACTCAGTGAGTTTGAAGTTCCATCTCACTGACACACAGCAACGGAACTGTGGTGTTAACGTGAGTTTCTCTATTTGCCACTTCATCTCAGATGTCTCTCTGATCAAGGGGGTTGGATCTCCATGCAGGAGATGTCATGGGAAGTGATCGTGAGCATTCAAGGAAGTTGCAGCGTGTGGATCAGGATGACATGTTTGGACCAAGCCAGGAAGAGTCATCACAGGCTCCTCCGCGAGCCCTGCAATTTGCTGAATCTGCCACTTGTACAAACTCCAAGATTCCTTCTCTCATTTTCCACCCCGGCCGCTTTCCTTCACTAGCCCTGTTCTGCATCCACAGGAATCAGGCTGAGTGTCCTGAGATGTATATAGGAAGCAGCTCTTCTGTGTAGGCAGAAGACTCCTGGATCAGCAGCTGGTGCCAAGCCCCGTGGCCTACTAGGCAGCCTGGGCTACAATCTCCAGCGCACTCTCTCCCTTTAACAATACTCTGTGAGGCTGGGTGGTGGTGGCACGTCTTTAATCCCAGCACTCCAGAGGCAGAGGCAGGTAGATCTCTATGAGTTGGAGGCCAGCCTGGTCTTCAGAGTGAGTTCCAGGACAGCCAGAGTTACAACAGAGAAACCCTGTCTCGAAAAACCAAAAAATAAAATAAAATAAAATTCTTGTACCTCAGTCCCTGACTCAGCAGCTACCTTTAAGAATGCCCTGGGCATCCGAGGAATAAAAATCCAGATCCCTCTGCAAGATCTCAGCTCAAAAGTCTAACATAAGGCCCTCAACTCCTGCCTAGTTGGAGGCCTGAGCCAGCAGGTCATGTCTGAGGAAAGCAAAAGTCCTTCTGTGGGAATTGGTGGGATTAAGGGCTCTAAGGTGGATCTACGCCCAAGAGCAAGCCATACACTGTCTGCATTCATGTTTCAGTGCAGAGGAGGTGAGGAGGGGGAGAGTAAGCATCACCAGATTATGAGACAGATGGCTCAGGGGCAGCCTGGCTGTCCCCATCACTACCTCCTAGACCCACATAGTGAATGACATACTTCTGGGCCTCCCTAATCTCTATTTCCCTACCTGAACAGAAGCGAGAGACTCTTTGTTTCCTAGCCACATGGGTCTTTAAGCCCCATTTAAAAGGGAACTCTAGTTCTATCAGTCATGATTATGGTTGTGAACCACATAGATCTTCCAGAGTGATACAAAGCCAAGAAACTCCTAGGATTGAAGTACCCAGCATCTTTGGAACTAAGTCAACAC
Source organism: Cricetomys ansorgei (assembly GCA_026225945.1). Taxonomy (NCBI): domain Eukaryota; kingdom Metazoa; phylum Chordata; class Mammalia; order Rodentia; family Nesomyidae; genus Cricetomys; species Cricetomys ansorgei. Next base: position 48,134 of record JAMJFZ010003423.1, read on the forward strand.
TCCAGACATCTCATTGCCATCACTACTTGGGCAGAGAAAGAACTGCCAGGCAAGCTCCTGATGTGTTTAAAAACTCATTGAAGTGGAGCTCCCTTTGACCTTCTGATATATTGAGTGTCTGGAACTCTGTTGGTCAGATGAACTTGTCCAGTCTACGTGGTTGCTGTCACATCATCCTGTGAGTCCATGGTTTCCTTGACTCCAAGAGAGGCTGCAGGCAGTCTGACTTGTTCCTGCCTGTCCACTAGCCTCTAGGGTACAGTGGCCAGCAGAGCCTCAGATTCTAGGTATGTGACATCTCCAATATGACATCACTATACATGAATCTGTGAGGTCGTGTGAGGCTGGCCACATCTTCCCTTTGTAGCCAGGCACAGGAAGCATGGGAAAGGGGTGATTCCAGGGTCTGAAGTATCCCTTAGACACCTGGGAGAGGAATGGAAACAGTGGCCTGAAAGATGGAGAGAGTGGTCACCCCACCTGGGATGGGAGTACCCTGTGAATCATGACCAGAAGAGAGCCCTTCTCTGAGTTTGGCCACCCCTGAGATTCTCCCCATTTTCTTTGTCTGAAGTCTCCTGCCTGAGGATATCAGTGATACTTTCCAGTATCTCTTACTAAACTCAAGAAATAAAAGTCTGGCTTGAGTGCATTTGTTGAATGAGTAGTGAAGTGGGTGCATTGATGAATGAATGGGTACGTATGCATAAGTAGATGGATAGGTGAACCCTACAACATCAAAGCTTAGAAGAACAGGGTACACATTTGGCTCCTCTGTCCTGCTAGATCGTGGCTTGTCTCTGAGCTTCTTGAGAGTCTGTGCTGTCACACAGAAAACAAACCAATTCCCTACTTTATAGGAGTAAGTCACTGTTTATGGGGATAGGCCATGGGATTTGCTGGGGTGACAGGTGGAACTGGAGCCAGCCACGTGCTCCACCTTTTACCTGCTATGGTGTCCTGGGTGGGTCACTTACCCTACATATGCCTTGCCTGTTTGTCTGTAAATGGACTTGGGGCGGAAAGTTTCATAAGGATTTGATGACTGTATGCTATTTGAGTTTTGGGAGGACAATACCTGGCATCTTTGCAAGCGTACACATGGAGGAATTAGTCTGTGCCATGCACCACTTGTAGCTTCTTGAAGCATCTGAGTTCTCTCATTCTCTCAAGGCTGTTGCCAGCCTGTCATATTATGAGCATGATTTCTATGGCATGCCCACCCCTGACTCCTTCATTAGCTACACTGACTCTTCTGAGATCTTGCAGTAAAACGCAGTCTCAGAGCCTTTGTACTTGTCCTGCCTGCTCATAATCTCAGTGAGGTCCCCTTGACTCTACTATTGAACTGATATAGTTGTCCAGGGAACCACTAACAACCAGCCATAATGGCCTGTTGTAACCCTCTATCCTTTCCCATTCCATGTCTGTATATGGCCTGCCCTTTCTCTTATTTCATCTGTGTATCTCTGTCATAGAATATTCGGCCTATTTGCAAAGGTTGCTTCCTGCTGGTTTAACACTTCAAGGCACATATTACGTGAGGAATAAAGGAAAAACACAAGACAAAACTACTTTACCAATAGATGAACTGATGAGTGAACATGGTCAGTCTGGTGTTCCAAGGGAAAGGAAGCTCCCCGCATTTCTAGAGCCTTCCTGGGAGGCCATGGTAGAGTCTGGGCAGCCACGGGAGAGCCAGAAAAAGCCTAGGACAGAAATTTAGTGTTCTGAGCATTGTCCTGAACATGGCGGGGAGCCATGAAGGTCCTATGAAGAGCCATTCTGAGACCACACCTTCTCAGGATAGAATGGCCACTTAGGATGTTAGTGTTGAATAAGGGAGATGACAAAGAGCAGCCCTAGTTAAGTGGCCAGAGCAAGCCTGCAGGGAAGGGTGTCCAGAGGATGAGATACTCATTGGGAGGGGAAGTCTGGAGCCAGGGAGCTCTTACCCTGCTGGACATAAGACACGAAGCAGGTCTCATTACATTACTTTGGGCGGTCCCTGGGGCCACCATCTCCTAGGCCCATCTGCTGCAGGCACGACCCTCTATGATCCCCTGCTAAAAGCAGGTACTGTTTAGTTATCTGATAACAGAACTAGGAAGAGGGCCTGAGATCCCTGCTCTGTGTCCCTGTGTGTGAGAGAGCAAGAGGGCCAGAGGGAGAGGAATGGGCCACATCAGGGGCTCTCCTCACTAGATGGAATTCCCTTCAGGACCAGTGCACTGACCAGGGAGATGCTGGGAGCTTGAGCCCATTTGACTAGGACTGTGCAGGCAGAGGACCCAGTTCTTTCTGAGAGGGATGTACTAATGTGCACCTATAGGACCATATCTGCTAGCAGGGCCCAACCAGAGTTGAGGGCATAGCACCATGAAGGCACCAGTGTTTATAGAGTCAGAGGTGCCTTTGGGGCAACCTCTAGGAAATCAAAGCTATACCACTGTCTCTGGACTTTCAGCTTCTGGCACATTTCATGGACACAGAGGAGAAGAAAAGATTCAGTTTTTAGAATGGATGAATGTACTCTTTTACCATTTCTGGATCTGTTGAGTCCATACATCCTATATTGACTGAGAATCTTCAGAGCCATTGTGCTGTTGTCTGTGCCAGCTGTCACTGTGACAGACTGTAGAATTGCCTGGAAGAAGGGCCTCTGAACTCGCCTGTGGGGGATTGTCTTGGTTACATTAATGGATATGGGAAGAATGATCTTAATTGCAGGCAGTACCATTCCATAGACAAGGGATCCTGGGCTGTATATGTGAAGAAATGGAACTGAACAATCGCATGCAGTCATTAAGGATGTGATATGATCAGCTTCCTCAAGCTCTTGCCACCATGGCTTCCCTGCTATGATGCATTGAAACCTGGAATGGTGAGCCAAAATGAACTCTTTATCTTTTAAGTTGCTTTTTTCAGTGTACTTTATCACAGTAACAAGCAAAGAAACTAAGATACTTGGTCATCATACCCAAAGACAGGATGACCTCCAGGACATGGGACTGTAAGTAAGTAAACCTTGGGGAGTCCTAGGCCATCTAGCTGCGGGCTCTTGCCTTGCTCTTTGATCTCCACGTCAGAGTTTTGAACCTCAGTTAGTCAAACAGGCTAGGAAGGATTCTCTAAGCCAACCTTCACTACACAGGCAGGGAAAGTGTCTTAGTTACTTTCTGTTGCTATGAAGAGACATCATGATCAAGGAAACTTATTAAAGAAAGCTTTTCATTGGAGGCTTGCTTACAGTGTCAGAGGGTGAGTCCATGACCATTATGTTAGGGAACATGGCAGCCTGCAAGGCAGGTATGGTGTTCTAGCAGTAGCTTAGAGGTTACATCTTATCCACAAGCAGAAGGCAGAGGAGGGGGAGGTGGGGAGACTGGTCCTGGTGTTGACTTTTGAAACCTCAAAGTTCACACTCAGTGATACACCTCCTTCACTAAGGCCACACTTCCTAATCATTCCTAGATGGTCCATCAACTAGGGACCAAGCATTTAAATGCATGAACCTATGAGGGTCATTCTCATTCAAACCACTACAGGAAAGTTACCTGCAGGTTGCCAAGGTAGTTCCTTGAATCAGATAACTAAGAATGAGGTCATAGGTGCTTTGTCAAATAGGGAGTCATATCCCAGACTGTGGCATCCTGAAGCCAGCTCTGGCAAACTGCCTGTACACACACAACTCTCACCGACACTGCTTTTAGTAATCTTGGGTTTCAAATCTACCAATGTGGTTTGGTCCTATGGGGATCATCAAGTGAAAAACTCAAAGCTCTCCCAATCTTTGTCTCTGGAGGCAATTATTAAACATTCAGCAATCCATCACTGGTGGGGAATACACAAGAAGTCCTAGCCATGAAATGTGATGAGAAAACACAGACTCATGCAGATGCTCAGACATATATGCAAACACTCATGATGACATCCAGATAGGCAAAAAAATGAACTTTCCTAAACATAGTTTAGGAAATACCCCAAGAACACAAACCAGCATGAAGTCCAGCACATCCATATACAGACATGATCATAAATGTACACAAAGTCTCAGACACATGCACATACATAAATACATGCATGAAAATGAGCAGATGAGATGCAGCTAGTCTGTCTTCTTCTTCCTGTCCATCCCTAGCAAGGCTGAGCTTTTGACAGCTAGTCATCCCAACCCAGGCTACATAAACATGCGCCTGCTCATTGGGCTCACTGTGCTATGATGGAGAATCAGAGGTTAGTCCCTGTGTAGGCCTTTGATGCAATCATTGTTAAGCATCTCCTTACTCATCAAACACTTAGCTTTTATATCCCAGCCATCCTGCCCTCCCATACCCTCACTCCTCCCTTAAGGTCCCATTTATCCACTCATGAATCACACTGTTCACAAATCTACCCATTCATACTGTTCACACATCTACCCATTCTTACTGTTCATACATCTAGCCATTCATACTTCCAATCTTTCACCCACTCAAATGACCACACATCCATTCACACATTGATCCATCTATCCATTCATTTCTGATCCATCTGTCCATCCATTTCCCGCTCATCCACACATCTAAATTCGTATTTATTTCTCCTTCACACATGCCTTCCTGCCAAACCATCTATACTCTTTCTGGAAACTAACTCTGCTGGAATAATTCTGTGTTGTGGGTGAGGGATCATATCCAGGAGCATGGGTCACTTTAAAGCAGCCACTCTGGAAGGTCTACATTCAGTATGCATGAAGACCCCCTACCATTGCTGTATAGATGGAGTACTCTCCCTTCATCCTTCCCATGTGTATACACTAGGCCTGCCTAGAGATCTAGATGCCACCTGAAGTTAGGGCAGGACTAGTTGGGAACAGTGGTGATACTCAGTATGGGGGCCCCATATCCCTCCCCTTCTTCCAACAGAGAGCACCTGCACTCACCGAGCCCAGTCTTCGGAGAGCAGACCCAGCTGGACTTCTGAAGATGGCATCAGTTTGGCTGCGGGGGGCAGTACAGTAGCCATCTGTCTTCTACTTTCTCTGCCTCTTGTCGCTGCAAGAGAGGTTTCTTCTGGGAAGTGTTTAGGAAAACAGCCTGCTTCTCAGTGTCTAGCAACAGGATATGTCTCCCTGTCCTCACCACAGCTGCTCTAGTGCTTGTCTTTGTCTTTCAGACTTTATGCAGATAAAGCCCTGGGTCAAGGTGGCAGTGGGATGGGGAGTAGTCAACCAGGTGCCCTTCTGTAAATACAGGATCTGCTGGAAATACACAGCTATTTAGGATATAAAGTAAGCTTTCCTGCCAGCTAACAAAGCCAGAGTCCAGCTTGGAGCTTCCCTGTGGAGCCCCATTCACCCTGTACTACTGCCCCTTGGGGTGGGCATGATACATTCTGGGTGGACCCCAAGGCTAGAAACTTATACAAGCCTTCCCCTTTGTATTGAAGAGTTTCTCAGGAAGGTGCTCAGGCAGTACACTAAGGAGCTGGAGGGGCAGACAGGAGTTCAGAGGGTAGAGGCAGGCTGGGACAAGGAGAGGTACTTGGAGACTGCTCTCATCTGAAAGACCCAGTGGGTTGTGCCTCAGGCTGAGGGAGGCTGACCTTGTAATCTTGTGGGAACACAGAGTCTAGGGAATCTGGGTTATAGTGGAGCCTGGCTTATGAGATTGCTCTAAGAATATCACCCCTCCCCCTCTCCCCTTTCCCCCCAATGCTCTTTATTTGTGTGCAATACCTCAAGGTCTCCCACACCTCTGGAAACTTGGGATCACCTCAATACAAATGGCTCTCATTAAGGTGTTTTAAGGAACAGGTAGAGGGGATATAGTGGCCGTGGGTTGGGAGCAGAGACAGAGAACAGGACGTGGGGAGAGGAGTCCCTGCGATATGAAGATAGGTGACTCTTTTATAATGGACCCAGGACAGAGAGGATGGCTCCTCTATCTCCAGTGGCATAGAATGAATAGCAACATAGAAAGAAATCTGCAGAATTAAAGAAAAGATGCAATATATTCCCAAGTAGTTTTGTAATCAGTCTAATCCTGAATTAGACGAGTTGAGAGCTATTGACTAGCCAGTCAGCTAGCCAGATTGCCTCCATGTCAGCATTAACTACTTTGAACACTTTAGATACTTTGAAGAAGTTACATGACAAATACATCAGCTTATGGTCAAAGCATCAGAAACAGCAGCAACTAAAGTTTTGGCACTAGCAAAAGACTGAAACTAAAGAGTTCTCAATAGCTTCCAGGGGAAAAAGGACCAGGAAGAGGGGTAGCAGAGACAATCTGAGATGAAAGAAGTATAGAGAAAGTGAGAAAGAAAAAGAGATATAAAGAGAGGTATGAAGATTTATAGAAGGCTAGGAAGACAGGGTGCAGGTGGGGCAGAGACTTGTTAAGACTTAATTTCACCTGATAGCTTAAATGCATAATGGGAGATGAGAGTGAGGCTGAGTCTCAACCTGGCAGTTCAGGTGTAAGAGTTAAATTCACCAGAAAACCTATCTTGTTGTTAACTGCACCAGGGGGATTCAACAGGAATTGGAAGTGTACCAATGTGATTGCAGAGGCACCGTGGAATCTCACTTAGGAGAGCAGGTGAATTACCTGCAAGTACAGATGTACAGATGTAAACTCTTAAAGTAAACCAAGAGTTTTACTTCACAGCACAGGCATGCCAGTGATTTCTTCATGGAAGTCCGGACACATTCAGGAATCATACAGGAAATGCACATGCAGAATATCTCAGCTAGAAGTGAAGTCACAATAGGAAATCTTATCTGAAAGTGCAGATGCCCCAGAGAATATCACCAGAAGTAAAGGTGGGCTGGTGCGTGTAAAGAAGGAAGCCTGACTGGGGAAGTACTATTTTATTAGGAAGACTCATTTGGCAATTGGGTTACACCAAGGAGATTTGCCTGGAAGGGCAGGTATACAGCACAGTCTCCTGTGGAAGGTTAAGTACACCAGGGAGTTGAACTGTTGCCTTGTAAAATGCCGATTCAACAGGGAAACTATAAGAGCAGGTGCAACAGTGGGTCTTACCTGGTATTGCACTTTCACCAGATAAACTCACCTTATGTAATGGTTAGTATTGCCAAAATTTAGACAAATTTAGAATCACCAGGAAGAGACTAATGTGAGTATGCCAGTAGGGGATTGTCTTAATTACATTAGTAGAGGTGGGAAGACTTGTCTTAATTGTGATCAGGACCATTACCTAGGCAGGGAATCCTGGACTGTATAAGACCTGGAAAAAGGAGGCGACCACTTGTATGCATGCAGTCATCACTCTCTTCTTCTTCTGACTACAGACATAATATGGCCAGCTGATTCAAGTTCCTGCTGCTGCCATTTCCCTGTCATGTTGGGTGGAGCTGTGAGCCAAATAAAGCTTTCTCCATGAAGTTACTTATGTCAGCGTATTTTAACACAGTAACCAGAAAAAACCAAAAACAAAATAAAAAACAAAAAGCAAAACTGAAAACACCTGGCAATTCAAGGGCAATAGGAAATCTCACTTAGAAGTGTAGGTTCACTGTGGAGTCTCACCTTGAAATACAGTTCCACCAGATGATGGGTAGGCGAACAGGACTCATCCAAAGTATTTGATTCACAGGGAGACTAAAGTGGAAATGAAGCTTCACCAAGAAGATCCACCCCAAAGTGCAGTGAAGTGTGATAAAACATTGTACGTCTGCAGAGGCACCAGAGCATTTGACCTGGAAGGTATGGCTTTTCAGAGAGAATTGCTTGGGAATTCAGGATCCACAAGGATATTCGCCTGAAAGTGCAGGTGACCCAAAGAATCTCACTTTGTATTTCAATTGCACTCGGAAATTTACCTGATAATACAGGTGGAAACTAAAGTCCCACCCAGGAGCAAATATGCAACAGAGTCTCACTTTAGAGGTGCAGGTGAGCCAAATTCTCTAACCTCTTAGTACAAGTTACGAGGGACTCTGACCTAGAAATATAAACCTGTGTTGGAGATTCTGGCCTAGGAAGAAGGGGCACCAAAGAGTATCACCTGGAAGTATAATTGCACCATGAGGTCATATCTGGAAATGCAAGTGTAACAGAAGAGGAATATTTGTCAGCTAAGATGAGCCATTGAGTCTTATCTGGAAGTTCTTGTGGCACATATAGTCACTAAGATTATAGTTCAGTTTTACAAAGAATACATACTTGAAAGTGTTTTTGTTGTTTGTTTGTTTTTTTCACAAGAGGGACTAACCCGGATGTGCAGGTGCACCAGGGTGATTCATCCATCGGGTCAGGATCATTATAGGTATAGGATCATTACAGGTATATGCAGGGATATGAACCTGAAAGTGAAGGTGCATCTGACATGAAGATATAGCCATAGCAGGGTTCTCTTCTGGGAGTTTGGGTGAAAGAGAAAGTCCCATCTGAGAGTTAAGTTGCACCAGGGAGGAACATCGTGTTATAGAACTGCATCAAGGACACTGTTTTGGAAATGCAGGTACAAAACTGAGACTCACCTAGGAGATCAAGTGGATCAGGGGGGTCTTGCCATGAATTGCAGATACACTAGGCAGTTTTTCTCAGAGTGCAAGTGCCCAGTGAGTCTTTTGAGGAAACATAGGCATATCAGGAAAATTGACCTGGAAGTGCCCGGGCATCAGAGAGATCCACGTGTTTCAGAGGCTCTTAACTGGAAGTGCAGGTGCAGAGATTCTCACATGGAAAAGCCATTGAATAGGGGAGACTGGCATGGAAGGACAAGAAGGGGAAAAAAAGATTTGTGTGTTGCACCAGCGAGACAAATTTAATACTGTAGATATATCACAGAAACCCACTTGAAAGTAGGAAGTCAAATGCACCAGGGATTTAAACCTGGGTGTGCAAGTGTACTAACAAACTTGCCTGGTTTTGCAGATGTCCTGAGGAGATTCAGTTGGAAGCACAATGAACCAGTGAGTCTTACTCGATAGTGTCATTTTACCAAGAAAGACTCACCTGGAAATTCAGGTGCAATAGGAAGTCTCACTTGGATGTGAAGCACCAGGAAATATGACTTAGAATGTTAAGACCAGAAACATCTACCTTCAGAGTAAAACCATCCCAGAAAGTCTATTGGAATTTCAAGTATAACAGCAGCCTACGGTCACTCTCTACATAGAACACTGATGGGCAGGATGTGCTAATCAAAAGGAAATGTGTAAGGGTATGCAACACACACATACACACACACACACACACACACACACACACACACACACATGTTCTGTACTGAGAACAAGATGGGTACAAAGACCCTTCTTAGGACAGTAATATGTCACGATAGTCATGAGAGGACAATGCCTTTAGCTAGTGCAAATTGAAGCCAGATACCCTGAAATTCTACAGGGACACCTTTAATTGGCCCCCAGTTGTACAGGTCTGAGGGTCAGGGACAAGCAAGACTCAAAAGCAGTTTGTAATTTTGTGTTTTCACAGCCATGGGAGAATCTGAGATAGAACATGGACCATAACCAAAATCCAGACACATCGACTCCAAAGCCATACAGAGGAAAAATGCTATACAAACAGCTCCCTAAGGGCCAACGCTGGTATGGGGGTTATGCACCAAGAACATCAGGGTAAACAAAATAGGAGGATGGGGTGGATGCCTGGGGTGTGTGGGAAATGTCTCAGAAGTGCTGACCACAGATTGTTATAACTGGATGCCTGACCCAGCCTTGGCTAGGTGCCAAGAGGTGTCAGTTGAGTGAAAGCAGATAGATTCTTTGGAGAAATGTAAGGATGGAGAAGGACTCTCCAGAGTACAGAAACAGCTAGTCACCTGAAAGGGAAACAGAGAAAAGAAGTCAGACTACCTCAAATGAGATCAGAGGGTCCTATGTCAGAGATAGCTGCAAATCCTTTTGGGAACACTAGGGAAGAAACAGAAAGGGAGCTCAGGTGCCAAAACCCTTCCAGAGACCTTGCCATCTATGGAAAACAGGCCTTAAATGACCACTTCAGAGGAAAACCGCTGTTGTCTTTTGTCCCTTCTACCATATGGTCTGGCAGCGAGGACCCCACTGCAGGGAGGAGAATGGGTAGCTGTTGTCTGCAGAAAGCCCTTTGCTCTGGATGTGGACATAGGCTGTCTGTCTCCAGTTCCTCATTCTGCCATGCTGATGTCCTCTATTGGCAGGGTATGGAAGCCTATGGAAGGGTCCAGCCAGCTGCATAGAAAATGTCCAGCAATCCAATTTCTAACCACAGGAAAGACAACACAAAGATGCAGCAAATAAATAAAGGGACATGTGGCAGAGTTTTATGCTGTGGATGGGAAAATTAACGTTCTCTGAGTTTTAAGATGTCACAGCCATAAAAGAAGAGGTTGGTGTCAGGAAAAAGTTCCATCTGAGTGAGACCTTGAAAACGAAGTAGAATATGAGGCAAAGAGACACTGTCAACACTGCTGAGAGCTTGCTGTGAGGCCCAGCAGCCAAAGGAAAGGTACAGGAAATCCCTGGGAGATGGAGAAAATGGAAACCAGCAGACTTACAAAAGCTTTTTTTTTCTGACTGTGGGCCAAACTTTTTTGTAAGAAAAAGCCAGAGGCTCTCATCCTAGCGATGGGACCTCATCGTATCATGTTCCCAACGTAGACAGGAAAAAAACATCAGTATAAAGGACAGGGGCATGCAGGTTTCAGACAGAGGGGCTAATGATAGGGACATTGTATGTTTGATTTTAGAAGAGCACATCTGTGCTTCATTGTACAGGAAAGAATCTGCCCATAGACACTACTAATGGTTTGTATGTTTTGAGTAAAGCCTCCCAACACACACACACAGAGTGGGGGGGGGCAGAGAAAGAAAGAGACAGATTGAGACAGGGATACAGAGATAGAGGGACACACAGAGGCAGACACACAGAGAGACAGATATACACACAGACACACACATATGGGGGGAGACAGAGAGCTAGAGATAGATACACAGAGACATACACACACAGAGACAGAGACAGAGACACAGACACATGAACACACAGAGGAGACACAGACACACAGACACACAGACACACACTTGAAAAAGATGCAGGACTCAGTGGCCTTGGTGTCCACAAACTCTCCCCCGCTATTCTAAAATTGATGGTACTAGAGAAGGGCATCATAGAGACAGAAGACAGAAGCCGCAGGTCAGAAAGGGAAGTCTGCACTTTAAATCAATTTCCTTTGTTCGGGTTTCCTGTAAAAATGCTAACAAGAAAGGGCTTGGAAGGCAAATAGATTTCACTCTGGATTTCCAGATTGCCAGCTCTGACTAAAGCACAGTTTGAAGAACCAGTTTCTAGTGTCTGTCTATGCCATAGGCTTCAGGGGTGCTGTAACAGGAGAGCACAGTAACTGTACAACATGGCACATGAAATATCAAGGGGATGTTGTTGCTCATTTAGATGTCTACACAAACAACACCATGAGAACTACTCCTCACGGACTTACCCAGCCTATTCCCACAGTTCCTGAAGCCGTCATGAAGCTGTGCAGCCAGGAAAGAAACCCCAGGAAGATGTAATGTAGGTGGGGGCAGCAGAGGTAGCCCAGTCCAGTCCTACTAGGCAATGGGCTCTAAGCCCTGACAGGTTTGGAGCTTGAGTTTGGGTCTCCTGTAGATGGGCATTTTAGAATATGAGGAGTTTAGGAGAAAAACAATAATAGGTGTTGTGCTAGGGAGTGGTATGTGTCACGCTGGCCAGACAAGCCCAAGTCCAGTCCTGCATGCAGGTACAGATGTGAAGGTTTCCATAGCTGTGGGTGCATCACAGCCAGCTAACTTTCAGCAAAGCATTCCCTCCATCATGTAGTTAGGCCTCATCCAATCTGTTGAAGGTCTCAGAGCAAAAACAAATTTCCAGAGGGGAAATGCTGCCTCAGGGCTGCAGTGTCAGTTCCGGCCCATGTTGCCAGCCCTGCAGTTCTGCTCTGGAACTTTACAACTCTACAGTCTCCTGTGTGAAGGAGACTCCCTTTAAAAGTATGTCAGTATAAGTATGTAATAACCCCTGTATATTAAATCTATGCCTGAAATACACACATGTACTTCTCTCTCATCAGAGCATCTGATATTTGTACATAGAAAACAAGCATATAGGAAAAAGACAAACCCAGGGGAAAAAAGAATCATGGGAGAAAGGAATTCAGGAATAATAGATTACATTTGTGTAGTTCTCTATATCAGACGCTTGTAAACACTTTTTCTGTGCCAACACACCTACTCTTCACGAGAATTGAGCTCCTGTAAGCACACTTACTATTTTACACATTTTTACAGATGGAGAACTAAAGACACAGAGAAGCTAATTATCCTGCTCTGGGCCACACAGCTGTCAGTGTCAGATACAAGATTCAGAACTAGGCAGGTAGCTTACTGAAGTCACAAAGACATTTCCTTTTTCCATTGCTGGATATTGGTCTTAAAGTTTCACACTGTACAGGCAAGCACTCTACGATGAAGTACATCCCTGTGTGCTAAATGATATTTTCTACTAAAGTTTTGGTTGGTTTTGTGACCATGTAGGCCAGGCTGCCCTTGAACTCTAGATCTCCTGTCCTTAGGCTCCACAAGGCTTTTGATAATAGGTGTGTACCTCCATGTCCAAAGAGAGTTATGCAAATCTGAAAAGGATGGCGAGAAATGTGCCAAAGAAGGTCATACCCTCTGGTACCATAGGAATAGATCACTGATCATGTCTGAATATCATCACTCCAAGGATAATGGGATCAGTGCATGATACAGAAATGTACAGAAAAAAAGGCAAGAGAGGCAGATAAGAGACTAAGGTCTAGGGATTGGGTGAATTGGCCCAGGGTGGAGAGGAAGAGAACTTTTAGTGCCTTCACCTTTTAAGCTAGCTGCAAGTTACTTCACAATCCTACCTGGGTAACTGCCTGGCACTGCTGCCAGGGGCCAAAGAGCTTCAAGGGAAGCTGTGACCTCAGGAACCCCCATGAACAGCTCCTCCCTAAATCTGTGGCCAAGGTGATGATTTCCTCCTGGAGTAGATGAAAACATCAGGATATGTCTCAGGAATAACAGTGAGAATCCACTCAGAGGGGGTATGAATACAACACATTCCAGAGGCTGACAGATGTCACTGATCCTTTTATACTTGAGATTTTCCAGCCCCTCTCTTATCTGTCTCTGTTTCTGTCTATCATTCCAGCTCTGATGTCTTCCCCTTTTCCCTCCACTTCTGTTCTGAAGCTGAACATTAACAGAACGTACTGAGGCATTAGGAAAACCCTAATTTATACCTCATTAAAAGTGCTAGCGCGTCCAACCCTTGCCCTGAAGTATCTGATGCCATCTCCAGGTGGTGGCAGCACTGAGGCATGTAGAATGTAGATTCAGGGCAAAAGCTTTTTATTCTTTGGTTAATTTAATCATTGGTCCTAGTCCTGGTGTCCTGGAGCATTTTGGCCTCTGTACAATCTAATTTTCAAGCTGGTAGCCCAGACCTAGAAGGCTTCATCCTCAGCCTACGTACAATCTAGAACATTCAAGTCTCTGAGACTTACTGCTGTCTGGCTCAGACTAGGTTGTCTGAACTCAGAGCTGTACTAAACTCAACTGACTCTTCTGGTTGGCTGATTCAACTCACTTGCTGTTCTGGCTCAAATTCTTCTCCAAGCTGGCTGGTTTAAACTGACCTTCTGTGCCAGCTGACAGTTTCTAACTGAACTCTTCTGACTCTGGCAGACTCTGGCTGACACTCTGACTGCCTCAGACTCAACTGCTCTGCTCAGCTTCAAACTGATTCAATCTTTCTGTCTGATACTGTGGTGAGCAGTAACCCACTGTTTCACAAGACAGGACAGGAAAATGAAAGACAATTTTGTTATTTCTCTCTGCCTTCTAGCAGGACCTATGCTTCTCTGACATAACAGGAGGCAGTCTTAGCTCCCATCCCTCACTTACCTCTTTACCCCAGCCATCACCTGCTTTTTGGCTTCTACTTCCATCATACTTTAGGAGCCTGGGCCTTGAGCCTATTTTTTTCTTTGGCCTAAAATAAACATGCATTTTAAATTTATGGAGACATATTTGCAGAATGGTTTTGCAACTTTTCTTTGAAATGATCTCAAGTTATTTATATCATAGAGTCAACACCATATAGACCCAAGGAGCAACCCACAAGCCCTCCCTGACTTTCTGTGCCTAGGACTCTTCTTGGCCTCAGAGGTAGTTCTGAGCAGGCATCCAGTTAGGTTAGAGCATACTTCATCAAGAAACAAGGTTTGGTGCTTCATTTCAGTTTTTGCTGTGGCCCAATTGGCAGGGCCACACACACATGTTGTCCAGCAGAACCCACTGCCATGGAAAAGGATCCTACCTCTGCACTGAACTCTTAGGTAGCCTGGAGCAAAGGATTCTGAGCCCAGTTTCATCAGCGGTGATCACAGACTGGTGTTCAGAAAGACACGAGATAAAGAGTGTGATTAACACAGTGCCAGGCATGAATTGAAGAGCCCAGAAATAGACTCTGGATTAAAAGAGAGCTGGATCAAGACCCATTCCATTCATTGACCAACTGGTCTATATTGAGAATTCCATGTTCCTTTACTCAGCCTCAGTTTCTTCAATAACAAATTAAGTTTCCTTAATTACCAGCTGAAAGGGTCAACCAGAAGAGGCTGTTCTGGAATCTCCTGGTAATGTGAGCACTCTGGAGGGCTGAGAGAGCCATCCACAGCACATGGCTTTGGTGACAACAGGATTGCCTTACTCCTCGATGATTGCATGACTCAAGGAGCTGCCCGGCCTGTGCTGTGATAGACAAAGCACTGTCTCAAAAACAGTACAGTAGAAATCAGCCCTAAAATACATGGGGTGAATGAAGGTAGCTGGGGATAGCTCCTCTCGCCCCCCCCTCTCTAGGCAGCTCTAGAGAATCTAGATGATGATGAGACCTCAGCCTAAGAGATAATGCTTGGCCATCTTGGTAGAAGCACATTGAAGGGACTTACATGACCTCCTTGAACCCCTAAATGTCCTGGAGACAGGTGTTCTCAGCCTAGGGCATATATCCACTGCCAAGTCATCCTATTTAGACCAGAAGAGTATGGAATGAGACTTTCTCTACCAGAGTGGAGACCCTGACTGACCAGGTATAACACTTGATAGCATTGTGTTGGGGTGGAGAGACTCTTTCAGGCTCTTACAGTACATCCATGGGGGCATTGCCAGGTGAGTCTCAGAACCTTCCAGTTAGAGGCAGTTCATTAGAATTCTATTACTTAAAGCTAACATTAGACTAAGAGAGTGTGTCACAGCACGCATGATGTTCCTATGATAAAATCACTCCATTTTAGTCATCAGATCACTAGGTAACAGTTTCTGCCTGCAGTATGTATGTGAAGGTATATCTTTCCTATCTGGTCAACAGCCCCAAAGATGAACGTGGCCACAGTTGTCCAGAGAGTGGAGCTGTAACTGTGAGCTTACATTAAAGCCTTGGCCAGAGAGAAGATAATCACATGGAGACACACATGCCCTTCTCATCATCTGTCAAACTGTCAACTTTTGTTCACTGCATAGTTTAACACATTAAAGACAACTTCAGAGAGCACCAAAATGTGTTGGCGTTTCATCGATTCCTTAGCTGAGGTTCTCTCTTCCCAGATAGTGCTAGTTTGTGTCCAGTTGACAAAAACTAATTAGCACAGACACATATGAAGAAAAATTAATGATTATGACCCCAAACTTCAAGAACTTTGAGATACAATCATAACTAAGAATGCATGTGGCAAATGTAGGAGCTGAGGCCTATGAGTCTAATGGCATCATTTATTCAGTAAAATTACAACAAAACATTTCCATAACCTAGCAATAGAAATGAATATTCAAACACAACAGGAATTTGAAATCCTAAGTGGGTATGTCCAGAGAACTTCACAGAGTACCATACCATTGTGTGATATCATAATGTGGTGTAAACAATACTGAGAAAATAAATATTAAAACCACTAAGGGAAAAGTGTTAACTCACAGACAAAAGAACACATATAAAAATAATCAGCAACCCTAAAAGCCAAGGCATCAGGAAATGATATGGTTTTAAACTTCCCAAAGTAAATAGCTGCTCAAAAAAATCACTACACCTGGCAAAGTTGTCTAGGCTTTTGTTCTGCCCTTCCCTGCCAGCAACTCTGCTGCCTTTGTGAGAAAACCCTTGCCTCACAAACTCACTGTCTAGTCCAAAAAGAAAGAGAAACTATGTAGCTGCCCAGCCCCACATGCTGTAGCCAGCCAGCCTCCCCTCTGAGTCCAGCCCTGGGAAAGCCCCACAGAGGCTGTTAGTCTGTGAAATGCTCCCAGAGCTGATTGATACAAGGCAATGTACTCCCCTTGATCTCCAGGCTATGGTTTTTCAAGAAGTCTATACCTTTGTATCACAGTCAAGAACAGGACTTGCTCATTTGCTTCTCCTCACTTGTTCCATGTGGCTGAGCCAGTTCAAGCTCCAGGACAGGTCCTTCTCAACCAGGATCATGAACAATGCCCTGGAAAGAGGCCTGGGTGCATGGGAGAGAGAACTGCTGATAATTATGTCACATCACAGCAGAACGAGAATGTTGGGATTCATCCTAGGGGCGTAAGGAACTGTCAACAAGTAATGTGAATTAAAGGATGCAGAGGAGAAGGCTGATAAAGCTATTGTCCAGGAGGGAAACAGTCAGGCCTGGATCTAGGTGACAGAGAGGAGCTGAAGAAGAACAGGGGGAGGTCCTGGGAACCTCTGTACTAGAGACAAGCTAGAGGTCAGCTAGTGACACAAATGAGTGGAGGAATCTAGCTGTGGCAATGGAGACATGAACAGATGACACAAAGGGCAGGGGAAATGTAAATCCACTTCCAGCACCAGATTGAGAAGCTGGGTCTGTGACAAACTGTGCCTTGTGAGTGTGTATAGTAGAGAATGTACACCTCTCCACAACAATGTTGTGGCAACAGGATCCCATGGCAGAAAGACAGAGCACTCCATGTCTTCCCCAGATGAACATTCATGTAGATATCAAGCTAGAAAAACAGAGGACACCTAGCTGACCACTTTATACCACTCACTGCTGCCCTATCAAGGGGCCTTTCTGTTTGGGGACTAAAGGACAGGGCCTTGAACCAAGACAGGGAGCATGGATATAGGAGCCAGTCACAGTGGCCAGCTACTGGGCAGATAGATGGATGAGTACATATAAAGGTGAATTTTCAGAAATGCTCCCCAGGAAAGGACTCCTTTGCAGGTTCAAGCAGAAGAGCAGGGGGAAGAAGGGTGTCAAAGGACAGAGAAGACAGTAATGCTCCTTACATGTTGACAGCACACCACACACAGCATGGGCACAAATCATCTACATACAACACTCAGTCACCACACACAACACACACTAATCAACACATAACACACATATGCAACACACAGCACATACCATTTAGCATATAATACATATGTCTATCATACCACCACTCAACAAACAGAACACACACAACACTGAATCTATAACATACACATATAACACACACACACACACACACACACACACACACATATATATATACACACATATATATAACATTTGTTTTAAACATTTAACACAAACCTCAACACACGATACACATAAGCAGGTAGAGCTTCTGGCTCTCTGAGTGACAGTAATATTGTGCACCCAGCTTCAGATCAAGCTTTGCCTGAGAACTCTCCAACTGTTTTCTCTCCACTCAATCTAGAACAAGTGCATGTATACTCCAGTCATCCCAAACAAAGTCCTGTCCCTGGTGAGAAAATTCATAGAACAAAGATGGATGAACTTACAGCATAAATATAAAGGAGTAAATATGCATATAGATGAATGGATGGATGGGTTGGTAGGTGGATGGATAGACAGGAAGATGGATGGATATATTAATGGATAGGCACATGGCTGGCTGCATAGGGGGGTGGGCAGGTGAACGATGGCTCACATATAGCTGAATAGATATGTTGGTGGATGCATAGATGTGTGATTTGACAGGTAGAAAGGTTAGTTCATCCATGGGAAAGTGGTTTAATGGATGGGGTAGATGGATGAATAGATGCACACATACATGGATGACTGGATGGATGGATGGATATCAACCTGCTCCATAGCCAGCGAGGCTAAGTTTTCACAGATTGAAGGATATGCCAAAGACCTGCTTGGGTAACCAGAGGACTCCAGGCAATTGAGATCAAGAGTAGTGTAACATCTCATTTTTATTATCAAAACAAGCAAAATGTGAGGTGATGTTTACAGTTAGCTTAGGCAAATACAAGTACAATGAGAGAATGTAGATGGTGTTCTGTCTGATCATCTTTGGTCACGTGAAAAGGGCCAAGAATATTCCTTTGAGGCTTTTGCTTTTCCCACAGAAAGGATATGCCAGGGCATTCTCTTCATATCCTTGATTTCAAGGGCATTCACTAATTTATGTAACTCTTTCTACAAGGGCACTTTGTGGGAAGAACATTCTACACTGTGCCCCATCCATAGCTCACAGTAAGGTCACAGTCTTCTTACACAGACTCCCACAGATGGGGAGTCTAATGAGGCTATAGGTGGTATATGTGTATGTGTGGATGGATGGACTGGGAATGGGTTGAAGGGTGGGAGGCTGGGAGGCTAGGAGTGGTGCTGGAGCATGAATGATAAGTGTTGTTGAGTAAGGAGACACTTGGCAATGAGGTTGCCAGTGGTCAAAATAGGGTTAAATTCCATTCGTCCATCTAAGAATAGTATGACCAAAGGACAAGGACAAGGTCACATATCTTGGGTATAGCTGAGCAGCTACTATAAGCATCTCCTGTCAGAGAGAGTCAAGAGAAAGAAGAAAAAGATAAGCTGGCTGAATCTCACTCTTGTTCTGTTCATGGGGTGGGGGTCAGGGAACAGGTGAATGTGAGTTTATGTGTATCTCTGACTCTGAATCAACTTGTGAATATGTCAGGGTGCTAGTATACGTATCTCTGTGTGAGTCATGTCTGTGTTTGGGGAGTACTCTGTGCCCAGGTTGCGTAGGGTTGTGCATGTGTCTGCTTGTCTGGATGACTCTGTGGAATACTTGGTTGTGTGTCTGTGTGTGCTGTATGTATTTTCTACACCTCCTGACTGAGACGTCTCCATTCCTTATTACTTCCATGCTCCCTGCCAGTGCAAGGATTATTAAATATTTAACAGATGGCTCTGAGGGCAGTTTTTTATATTTTGTCATTTTTGTAGACAAAATCATCCTGCTTGTTTTCTGCTTTGCTGGCCCCAAAGGCAATGCTGGTCAGAGATGCGTATGCAATGCCAACATGCCATAGTTAGTTCTAGCTGGCCCCAGAATGCCTCAGCCTAGGATTAACTCTTCACTTGTCAAAATTCCTGACACCCCATTCTATCTCAGTTGATTGACCCAAGGAGTGATTCAAGTAACCTGGGGGTCCAAGTGACTCTGTAGTCATGAGCCAGCCTGGAGAATCCTTTCTAGGTCTGTTTGCTCTGCTGAGATGCAGGATTCTGGGTGAGTGCACATAGGCAGAGCAGGGTCTGCTGGAAAGGGGCCAGGGGCTCCCCAAGATGAGCAATTAACCAGCTCCAGCCCTGGAGTTCATCCTGCTCCTTAGGCATAGAGGTTCTTATATATCCTGCCTCTGCATCCTCTTCAGGAAACCCTCTCTGCTGTACAGGCCACTCACTATCACAGACAGCAGCATAAGTGCCCTCATGTCTCCCACTGAATATGTGCCACAGGGGCACAGAGGATTCTGATACTGTGGGTGATACCAATCATTTATCCATTCTAACAACGGATTCCTCCTACCCTGTGCCTCACATGCTCTAGTGGACGTTGAAAGTACAGAGATAGTGATACACTCTAGCTTTTGTGAAGGTCACCACAGATGCACCATCCTCTACTACAAACGTGTTTTGCTGCATGGCACTGTGCCCTTGCTGCCTCCTGGACCTTGTGAGGAGACATGATCCCACAGGTGCATGTTAGCAAGCAGCAGCATTTCCAGGGATGAGTCCTTCATCTATGTGGTCCACAGCAAGTGGGGCTCGATTTCCTGTTGCATCTGACTTTGTAGACAAAATACTAGCCCTTCACTGTACCTCATCTTGGTTAAACAGCCCTGACTTGGGCTTACTTTTCCTCTTCTCTCCTTTCTTCCATCATTGTCATGGAGATAAGAGTACATGACTCTTTGCTCCTCTAGCCAGGGCTGCCCTCAGAAGTCAGAAATAGTCCTCATCCTTAAAAGAAGGTATCGGGGGCCTTACCCACAGACAACAGGTTTGGGAAATGGTGGCTCCAGTGTCTGCATAGATGAAGGAAGCCTACCTCTTTCCTCTACATCCAGCAGGGTAAGATGATATGTATTACAGTCTTACCCACTCACAGCATGTCTCACTATTTGCACAGGCTTAGTTTTCATCTCTGTTTTCTTAGCCAGGCTAGCACCAGCTACTTACTGTTCCTGCTATCTAACCACACTTTCTTCAGTAACTATCCTCCCCAGTATGTTCATGTCCCCATCTGTCCAAACCTACAGCAGTCTGTGACTCCCCACCGTCCTCAAGGCCAAGCTCAGAGCCCAGAGAGTCTGTGCTGGTTCTACCCTCCCTGCCCATTCCTCCTCCCTCTCCAAGCCAGGCTCTACACACCTCAGGGGTGCTTTCATTCCCTGAGTGTCCCCTGATTGGCTGTTATCATACTTCAGTACATCTTCGGGTAGAACACCTTAATTTATCTGTTCTTTCTTTTCCATACACACATTTTATGTGGTCAACATATGTCAAGAAGAATTACAGGAGCATGGATTGGGAGGGGCCACAAACAGGCAGTACATTCTGCAAAAGCAACAAACAGATAAAATAAGGGAAAAGGGCAACCTGGATGCAGACAAGGGCATAGAGAAGGATGGAGAAGTGACGCGGGAAGGAGGCTGGTATTCCAGTTGCTGGGGAGAGTTGCCAAGGGCAACTGCAACAGCGCAGCAGTGGTGCCAAAGGGGACTTCTTATTCAGAAGGTGAGGTGTGGATGGAGACTCAAGGTGGGCTAAAGAGTAAATCATATGGATAAGGGGATTGTGCACTAGGTAACAAATGCAAAGACCCCTTTGTTAGAGATTTTCAAACAGGTCTAAAAAGAACCAGAGCTAGTGTACCTGAATGCAGTGAGGAGGAGCTACAGATGTCATGCTGAGGAAATGGAAACCTGGCTTTGTTGGGTGGTTGCAATAACTCAGCAGAGGTTTCAAGAAGCTCCTGTAGTGTCTGGCTCTGAATGATAACAAGTCCTCCCTGTGTACATATGCTTAGATGTCACAGACACCGTCCCCTAAACTCATATGCCACAGCCATTTAACCTTTACAAACATTTCCTCCACAAGCCAATTTCTCAGATAAATATGTGGAAGCATATATAGGTGAAGTAACCTGCTCAGTGCCACAAAACTGGTATGGAGATCAGGACGGCTGGTTCCAGACTTATTGCCCCCACCCACCATGAAGTATGACTTTATTTCGCATGAGCAGTGACTTTTCTGGGTGCTGGTGCTGGGGTGACAGCACAGCACTGGGAAATGTTCAGGCACCAAACAGGACCTACGGAAGCAAGGATGCTCCATGTGTCCAGTCGCTTATTAACGCACTTAGGCTTTAACTTGCTCTATTGTACAGGCCGCTCGTCACCACCGATTTCAGCATATTTTCCCTCATGTCTCTCACTGAATTTTCATTCACTCACCCATTCATTTATTCATTTACTCACCACTTTACTCTCTGTGGATGACTCACTCATCACAGCCTCGCTAAATATGTTCCCTGAGCCTAGCAGAAGACACTGGGATGAATCAGTGTTGTCCTCGGGCAGGAAAAATCAAACAGAGACAATTGGGAGAGAAAGTCGGGGATGGTCAAGCTTAGAGGAGGACTCTCATGAGCACGGATCATAGGGCACTCCTATTCTGAATGGGATGAGTAGATTTTTCCCCTTTAAGGTGACTGGTTCCATTCCTGCACCAGGTATCCCAGGGATACTACAGAATATGGAATCACCTACCTCTCACAAACCTGATCCATATAGCCTTAGCTGCATATGGAAGGGGCTGCCTGACATGACCTCACAAAGTCATGTATAATAGTTGCACAAAGTCATCAAACCTGACTTTCCCATCCAGCACCTGAGACTTTGTTGACACTCAGCCCCAGAGGCCAGAAGAGAGACAGAGCAGGATCCAGCTGAATCTGGTAGGGCTACTGAAACAAGTCTCACAGCCAAGGCAACTGGGGAATAGAAAATGGCCACATGTGCCTGGTCTCACTGCAATAGGAAGATGAAGACGGCCAAGTGGGCCAGAGCCAAGTTTACCTCACTGAGATGCCAGATGTGCCAGAAATTGAACTCTGAGGGACACTCACCCTACAGAAAAGTGTCCAGAGTCAGGAGGTACATGTCTTCTTAGCAAAATAGGCTTGGGGTATCTGTAAGAGGGAGACATCTAGAAAGCTGCCTAAAACCCATGACCGTCAGATACTTCTGTCTTCTCAGGATAACAACTTGTAAGGTCCCTAGGGTTCATACACTGTAATTGTGACTCAGAAAGTCCCAGATTCCCCTTCAAACAATGCTCTAAGGCTTGCAGGGTTGGAGAGACAGAAAGCACCTGACAACTTCCCAGTCTAACCTCTGGGGTAAGGGCAACATAGCCACCAAGGACAATAGAAAATAGAAGACCCAGAGACAATGCTTCACTCTGGGGATATGGGCAGCTTTAGCCAGGTGGCCTTAGAGCTATCCACTCATAAACTGGATATGTCCAGACCCATGGCCCTGAATGTCAGCCTGATAGAGCCATAGGAGCTCTAGATCTGTCCCACCTGCCCCTCACTTGATTATCTGCCCTACTGACTTGATTATCTAGGTACCATCTGCTTCCTACCTCTCTCTATCAAGAAGACTCTGGTCTTTTTCTACATGTTCCAAGCCTAGTTTCTGGTTCTAAGTCACTGGAAGCCCTTCACATTTTTTGCAAGTGTTTCTTTCAGTGAACACCAAAGAAGGAGAGGTTTAAGGGGAAGTTGTATGTAAGATTTCAGATCCCTGGTGGGACTGAACAACTGCAGTAACATCCCCTACTTGTGAGGTGCTCTCAGCTGACCACACCAAGTTGTGGTTCAGTCCTAAGTGCAGACCTGTCCATGTCCTTTACCTTCACATAAAAGGCAGACGCAGAGTTCCCCAGGTGTGATCTGCAGGCTTGGTACTCAGAACAGCCAGTGAGCTGTGAAAATTTAGTTCCTGATGCAGTCCAACTTGATCAGTCCTCATCCTCCATGGGGCCTGGACACCTGCATCAAATGCCTGTAGAAGTCACTGCACTTTTCTTGGTCTACAAATATTTGGGCTTGTGATTCCAGGCTTTTCCTGGAGACACCTTCCAGTCCTGAGTCTTGACTTGAGGATGACCAGATGTAGGTTCTCAGTGCTGACATTGTTGTTTCTGAGACTTCTTACACATGCAGTGTGGGTTACAGTGTCTAAAATGTAAAGAAGGATATTTATGGATGAGAAGAGTTTTGTCTTAGGTACAACATATCAAAAAGTGAGAGTGGCTAAATGGGCAAAGCTTCACCCTTAACTAGACTGTGTCCTGAGCCTTGTGTCCATGGACTCCTCACTATGATGCACATGGGTATGTTGACAAGGATGACAGATACTCTAGGGCTCCTGTTGAACAGGCCATGCAAGGCAGTTTGGGTTCCTCTATGAGGGGGCCATTGGCTCCAATAACCAATGCCTATTAGATTCTGGAACTTTCTTCTTGTATTTCTAGGTCCACAGCAGGTGATGGCACTGGTACAGATGCACCCTCACCCCTTGCTGGCTCCTTACACCCTGCTGGCTTCCTTACTCATTGACAACCCTTAGGAATGAACCTTCACCAGATGCCTCCATTACTCCCTCAATACATTTCTGTTCCTTGGGACAGAATACTTGGATCATGTGACATATAAGAATGAGGCAGCCCAAGAACACAATGCTGCAGTCTCCTCTCTGAGGTTGCAATTTGTTTGGGGCTGGGATATAAATGAGGGCACATGTGGTGGACGACTTGATTCCTATTCTCTTGCCCCCTGGCTCAAGTAACATAGCCATTCACAAGAAATCAGGTGCAAATCACTGTGAGAACAGAGACTAGAGAGGTAGTTGAATATATGAATGTGTGTTTAAAGGAAACATGGTTTATCCAGCTTGGTAAGGAGTCCATGCTATAAACCAAAAGGCCCCTTTAGCCTGGGGATGTATATCAATGGTATAGCACTTGCCTGGCATGTTCATGACCCTTGGTTCAATCCCCAGCATCATACACAGAAATTAATTAGCTATTAATTAATTAATTGGTTGACAAAGCAGCCAGTCATAATGCTGTTGGCCTGAAATCCTAGGTATTCAGAGGGATTACAATTTCAACTTTAGTTTTGGCTACAGAGTAAGTTCAAGTCCAGCCTGGGCAACTTACTAAAACTTTACCTCAAAAAAACTGGGCTTACAGCTTACTTTTAAAGTGCTCGTGTGACATGCAAAAGGCCCTGGGTTCAATCATCAAGGCAAAAAAAGCCAGCACTATTGGCTGAGGTGTAGTGTGCACCCTTCCTCCACCTGACTCTTCTCTGGGATGCTATCCAATCAGGGTCCTTAGGAAATCCAAAAGGTGCTTGGCTTTCCATATAGATTCTTATGAGCTCTGAAAAAGGCATATAGGGTAGTGTTTGTGATCACACTGATATAGATCAAGCCCTGCACTAAAGGAAAATAGGGGCTGTCGCATGGAAAGTGTGGCCATCAGGGATGCCCTGCTGGTGCTGCTGACCCAAGCTGAATGCAGAGTGGCTCTGAGAATAAGAGAAGCTGTGCCTCAAATCTTGGTCCTTTGACCAGCTTCTCTTGTCACTGATATTAGTAACCTCTCGGAATGGTCTTTGTCCTCAGTCCTACCAGCCTTTATATCTGAACTGTCTCCCTGTCTCCCATGACCTGCCCATAGGAAGAGAAGATCCAACATGCCTAGGGTCCTATTAACAGAAGTATCTAGAAAAAATGCTTCCATACACATTTACCCATATGTTCACACATGCGTGTGTGCACACACACCTTGTTCGGCATTACATGTATTCCTCAGGTCCTGAATTCCATACCACAGCTTGTGAAAAATGACAGGCATCAGTGTCACCAATTTCATCCCTGAGCAAGTGTCCCTGGAAAACTCTGACACCATGTGCTCTCAGGCTGTCACCCTGTCAGAGATTTCTAGTGTTGATAAGTGGATCTCAGGACAGGTTTGAGCAGGACACCTGGCCCTTGAGTTCTATTGTGTAAACTGTGTTAGTTTCCTGCAGGAAGCTGGTGGCAATCCACCAAAATTAATTTGCTGGAACCAAGAGGGCCACATGAATCCCTGGGTAAAAATAATAGGGTTCTGTGAAAAAGAAATTAAAAGGGTACTACACAAAAAAGAACACATGAAAGTGGGCAGGGGGATTGATGGGAAAAAATGTTTGCAAACTTCTGAAAGACAATCAAGAACACTTTGAACAACTGAAAGAGTATATATTCTGGTATGCAATGATTCCATGTGAATAAGCTATACGTTCTTCACATATCAGCCCACATTTTAGCATGATTTAAATACAGTATCAAGAATTCCTTCTAGATAAATTAATTCTATTTAAAAACAAATAAAGTAGGAGAAACTCTACTGAATAAAGGCAGAGGAGTAGTGCTGGCATTGGCATGTACTGTAGGGAATGGCACTGATTCAGAGAGCCGATCCAAGGAACAGGCCTCAACTGTAGGAACTGCATAAAAGCTAAAGAGAGACACCAAGTAACTCAGGGCACTGGATATGATGGACTGTTTGATAAATCGTACTGTAACTGTCACTTAAAAGGCATCTGTATGATATATCATATACATATCATATATATATATATATCCCAGCTAATATATTATATAATATTATATTATATATAATATTATATTATAGATCTTTATATATAATATAATATTATATATATATATATTAGCTGGGATATATAATATATTATACATCAATCCTCAGCACCAGTTTGAGTAAAAATCAAACATGAATGTACCTTAGCAACTCACTCCTAGATATTTTGCCTAAGACAAATGAAAATGGGTGCACAAAAGAATCTATGTATAAAATATTCACAGCAAATTTTATCTATAATAGCTCCAAACTGGAAATGGCCTAAGTAGTAATCAGTAGGAAAATCAGTAAACATATTACGGTCTATTTACATAATGGAATCCTGCTCAGAAATTTTTAAAAAGAGCTAACTGCTGATATTATAAAAATATTCCAGCCATGTTGTGTCTATCTCAAAAGCATTATTGTTCTGAGTTGAAGTAGACACACACACAATGCTGTATGATTCAATTTGTGTGGTATTCTAGAGTACTTAAAACTTACTTTATGAGAGATCACAAGGTGTCCTGTAGGGTTTGGAGTAACAGGATGACTTGGAAGAGCAGTGAGTGCTTTTGCAAGGAATGCAAGTGTTCTTTTGTTTGGTAAGTAGATAGGCTATAGGAGTGTATGCGTTTGCCAAAACAGTCGTATATTCTAAGATTTTACTATTTCATGTAAATTATATCTAAAAATAAGGTAATATAACTTGCTGGGAATGAATGAAACCCTATACCACAAATAATTGTGTATTATAACTATGTGTGTATGTATCTACACATACATATTACTATGCCTTAAAATCCAATAATTTCCTGCTACATATTCATCCAAGACAAATGAAAATGTATTCACAGGAAGCTTTAAATGATATAACAGCTACTTAAGAAAACAATTTTTTCTATACAATAGGGCAATATAGTACTCATAAATATTTTGTGATTATATAATTATGAGACATAACTCTAAAATGAGCACTTTTGAATCCAACATCCATTTTTACTAGAACCTTTCACTATGTTCCAGCTCCTCCTACCTCCCTCAAAGTGTCTATGTTACTCTGATTTTTTTTCCAGTCTTTTAAAAAGCAGAGTCTGAGTCAAGAGGGTAACAAATTCAAGGGCTTTCAGGGTTGCAGAGTTAGCTCAAGGTCAGCCTGGGCAACTTAGCAAGACCCTGTCTCAAACTGAAATTTTAAAAAGTATGAGTGTGTAACTTTGTGGAGTTAGTTCTCTCAGTCCACCTTCTTGATGAGTTTTCAGGATCGAACTCATGCCTTTAGGTTTAATTGGGAAGTGTCTTTATTTGCTAAGTCATCTCACTGTCCTCGGGACTTTTACATTTTAGTTATGACTTCTCTAAAATAGATTTAGTTTAGCATTAATAATGATCCAGGAGCTCGGTATAGTCTTTAAGCTAGTTAGGAATTTTAATTTTCTGTTGAAATAGTTAAGTGGGTGGAATAGCAAGAAGAGTTGACAGAGCCCTTGCGAGGGTCCCTGGTGACTGACTACCTGGCATGAAATCCGCCCATGGCATATGGCCGGTACCCTGCTGACAAGAAAATAGAGGACCGCTGGGTGGCGCAGGAATCCTTAAAGGTGCTTGCCTGTAGGAGGGAATGTGGAAGTCTGTACAGGGCTCAGTGATACGCTTCCCAAAAGCCCGGAAGGCCCCTGTGAAGGCACGCAGGGATCATCTAGAGCCTGCGGGGGCTGGGGCTGTTGCCCGCTGCCGCGGAGATGCGGCAAGCGACTGGGTGGAAGCCACGTGGGGCTTCTAGGAGGTGGTTCCGGGAGCGCTCGTCCTTTCTGCATCTGCACACAGGCAGGCCATGCTGGACCACTCGGAGGTGCTGGAGCTGATGGCACGCGCGGTGAGTAGCCGGCCGCGTACCCACAGCGGAGCAGGCCACCGGATCTTGTCAGCGGTCTTGGGAGTGCATTTTCTCAGCTGGCCCAAGCAGGGCTAGCCTCACCATCCCACTGTTGAGCGCCTTGTACCCTAGGTCCTGCTGGGCCGGCAGTAGCAATAGCTGCTTGCTGTGCACAGAGCGCTGCTTTCGACCTCCTGTTTTCGGGTGTGAGCAGAAACAGCTATGGGCAGAATCCAGGGATTCTGCCTGGTTACATACAGGAAATGTATGTGTCCACATAGCAGGCGATCAAAGCCTCCTTCGATGCCAAATTCCGGAACCATATATTCTAGCTCTGCCACTACGTAAGATTACAAGTTTTGGGGGTCTGCTGGGAAATACCCTGGCTGGCCTGGCTGAAGCCCCTGGCCTGAGGGGCCTGGCTGGTAGATGAGGATCCTGTAATCCCATTTGCCCAGCCCCCAAGGTCCAGAGGACAACGGAAGGAAGCCTAACAGTTTAACCGAGTCTGGAGCCCTTTGAGGCACTGGGTTTGCTACTTGTGGCTCTTGGCAGCTAGCTCAACCGCTGGACTAATCGAATGTCTGGAGGCCCCATGAGCACCATCAGCCTGAGGCCTTCAGGAGTTTGTATGCCTTCCCAAATTTCAATCCCTTATGACTAAAGTTAAGACGTGGCTAGGAGCAGGATGCCGTCGGGCCCCCTCCTCTCTTCTCCACCAGTAACTTGGTTTGTGAGATAGCCCCTGATAACTGGCCTAGTCTTTATTCCTGTTTCAGAGGGGAGTGGGTGTGTCTGTGTATTAGTGTGTCCCAACCCCCTTTTTATTAGTTATATTTTGTTAATATACAAAGTAATGGATTTCATTATGAGGTTTTCATACATACTTAGTTTTTGTTAATACTCTTTCCCCCCTGCCGTCCCCCAATTCCTTGCCCCATGCTGTCCCCCTCCACACTAGCCTTTCTTTTGCTTTCATGTTGCATGTATTTTACTACCCTCTTTCTTTTTTCTTTTACCTACTCCATTTCCTGCTTTTATGATCCTTTCTAGTTTCATGAAAGACAGACAGACAGACACACACACACACACACACACTGAAATAATACATTTATGGACCCTACAGCAGATGGTAGATGGATAAGAGAATCTTGTAGAGCTCTCAAAGCTTCCCACACTTCAGCAGACAAGATGGCTCAGCAGGTAAAGTGCTTGCTGCCAAAGCCGGAGGCTTGAATTCCATCCCTGAGACCCAGAAAGTAGAAGAAGACCAACGCCCACAAGTTGTTCTCTGCCCTCCATGTGTGCGCCCCCCACCCAATAAACACACATAATTACGATTTTTTAAATAAAAGATTTCCACCTTTACCTGTGCCAGCATTAACCGTCCGGCACTGAGTGGGATCTGGAGACCGATCACTAGAGTGAGACTGAGCCTCCACCGGACTGGGCACTAGTATCCTCCTTGGAAGGATCAGTCAAGTCTTGGCCAATCTGACCTGAACAAAAGCCTGAATTTGTCATTGCCAGCCAGATGACTAGGGCAGGCATGTTTGTTCCAGGGGATTGCTTAGTTGCCAGAAAGGAGAAAGGCTCTCCATACAACTTGTTCGCTGCATGTGCACTGGAGTTTTTCAGCCAGTTGCCACCAGATAATCTAACTGTATTAAGTGAAGAATTTCAGATTTAAGTTTGAGAAAAAGAAATGATGGGCATGGTGGTACATGCCTGTAATCCCAACTTTCAAGATTCTGAGCCAAGAAGATTGGGCACTGGAGGGCCAGCTTGGGCTACATAATAAGTTTAAGTCAGCAAAAAACACAGCAAGAGAGAGGAAGGAGAAGAGGGGAGAGGCTGGCATGTATAAAATTTAAGAACATGAGCTTAGACTATTCTAGGCATTGTGTTATCCTGCTTTGGCTGGACATGGATAATTACATAGTGCATTTTTGGGAGAGTTTTTGCTTGATCTTTTGCTCTTTGCCAAGTGAGTGGCTTTAGGAGTCACTACCAATCAATCAATTAGCACTTCAGATACAACTTTTTCGCATTGTTTCTAGGTGTCATCGCTTGGTTCATTTGGAGGTAGAAGGAAGTAGAAGTAAAACAGCCAGGAGGGAGGTAATATTACTTCTGATGCCCCTTGCTCTTCATTTATGTCTATTTGAAGTTTTCTCTATAACAGCCTTTTGTAGAAAAAAAAACAGCTTTAAATAGACATAAGTGAAAGGAAACATTCA
Source organism: Cricetomys ansorgei (assembly GCA_026225945.1). Classification (NCBI taxonomy): domain Eukaryota; kingdom Metazoa; phylum Chordata; class Mammalia; order Rodentia; family Nesomyidae; genus Cricetomys; species Cricetomys ansorgei. The sequence continues at coordinate 78,251 of JAMJFZ010003423.1, forward strand.
AATCCTCTGAATTTTTCATTTAGTGAAAATGACAATATTCTGTACCAAAACATGCCAATTTTATGTAAATATAGCATCTATCACAGATGTCCTTGACTCAAATGTACTATTTGTGGGGTAGTGTAAGAAATATATTAAATTTGCATACTGATTTCAATCTGTATGTTATATTTGTAATATTAAAGTATCAAAGTTATTTTATAGTGGATGAAATTATAGTTGGTAACATTTTTTATTTCTTCTTAAAAAGTTTTCTAATCTTTATTTTGGTTGTGTGTAGATGTATCTGCACGTGTGTATGTGCATGTGAATGGAGGTGCCCGTGGAGGTCAGAGGCATATCTGATCCTTCTGGAACTCCAGTTAATAGGCAGTTGTGCTGCACAACATGGATGCTAGATACTGAACTCAGATCCTCTGCTAAAGTAATATATGCTCTTAACCACAAAGCCATCTCTCCAGCCCTGAACATTATTTATTTATTTATCTATTTATCTATTTATCTATTTATCTATTTTTCATTCATTCATTCATTCATTTATTTATTTATTTATTTATTTATTTATTTATTTATTACTGTGTGTCTGAAGTTTTTGTGTGAGTTCATGTGCCACAGAGTGTATGTGGAGGTCAGAGGATAACTTGTTTGGTTCTCTCCTTCCACCTTTATGTAGTTTTTGAGGATCAAACTCAATTCATCAGGCTTACAAGACAAGTACTTTTACCCACTGTGGTGCTTTGAATGAAAATAGCTCCCATAGACTCATAGGGTCCCCCAATTGGTACAACTGTTTGGGAGGTGTGGCCTTGTCAGATGAGGTGTGTCACTGGGGGCGGACTTTGAGGTTACAAAAGCCCAAGCCATCCACAGTTAGCTTTTTCTCTCTGCCTCCTGCTTTCGGATAAGGATGTAAAGCTTGCAGCTACTGCTCCAGTACTATGCCTGCCTGCCAAGATGGTCATGGACTCACCCTCTGAAACTGTAAGCCTAATAACCTCTTTTTTTATAAGTTGCTCTGGTCATGGTGTTTTGTCACAGCAATAGAATAACTAAGACACTCACTGGGCTATATTGTGGGTCCTATTTTTCATTTCTTAGAGGTAAATGAAAGTGGTAAATTAATAATTGCTATTATATTGCATTTTGTATGATAGGTATTTATGAAAATGTATACCCATACACAAACACATACGGTTCTGTAGTACAATTTTAAATCAGATATTGTGCTACCTATACTATTTCTCTTTTGATTGACTCTGGATTACTTTGACTATTCATGAGTCTTGTCTGCTTCCATATATATATATGTACTGAAGTTCTATTTCTGTGAAAAATGTCATTAAAATTGGGGGAATTATTGCATTGAATCTATAGAACACCTTTGGTAATATAGCCATTTCCATAATATACAGCAATGTTAATTCTGCCATTTTTTCCTTCAGTGTTTTAAAGTTCATATTGCAAAGGGCTTTAATCTCATTGGCTAGATTATTCCTAGCTCATTTTTTTTAGGCTAGTAGACACTGGAGCAAGGATTTGGAACCAAGCCTGACTTCAGAGGCCATCCTCCTCCCATAACCCATTCTGTCATTCCTAAAGGGAGACTGAATGACATAAGAAAGCTTGTTCAACATACATTCCCCTCACTTTCTTCAACCTTCTAAAACTATGTTATAATGGCATTTTTACTTCCAGTTTTTAAAAACTTTTGTTTAAATAAATTTGTTATAAAAATAAAAAATACCATATAATTATCATATGTATTTCTCCTAGATTTTCCAAATTTTACCATCTTTCATAATCACAGAAAAATTATGTGATACAGGCCATCCACACTGACACAAACTTCTTTGGGAACCCCACGGTTATTTCATTTTATTTAATCGTCAATACTTAGATTGAATAAATGATGTTTTAAGAGAAATTTTGTCACCAAGCATCAGGTTCAACTTCTTTTACCAGTTAATTGTGTGACTTTTGGCCATTAATTAACCTTTTTGAAATTCTGCTTCCTATCCTAGTAAGTAGAAATATTAAAAATTACTGTAATGAGCTGATACGAAGTTTAAATTAGATAATATATAGGAATCACTGACACACAGAAAGTATCGTGTAAATACTAAAAATGTTGTTAAAACAATCTCCCTGTAGTACAGCGTTTCTCAATCTGTGGGTTGTGACCCCCTTTGGGGATTGAATGACTGTTTAACAGGGGTTGCCTGAGACTATTTGCATGTCAGACATTTACATTGTGATTCATAACAGGAGCAAAATTACAGTTATGAAGTAGCAGCAAAAATAATTTTATGGTTGGGGTCACTACAACATGAGGAACTGTATAAAGGGTCACAGCATTAGGAAGGTTGAGAACCATTGCTATAGTCGATGTCATGGAGAATGAGATTTCTGTTCTGTTCACATGAAAATAACCATTTCAGTCTATTGAAGACCACGTTTTATACCTCTTGTTCATTATGTACAATGTAAGAAATGATAGTGTGTTCAGGCTCCAGTGTAGAGCACCACAGCAAAGTCCTCACTCTCATATGCCTGGCGGAGAATATCTGTTTCTAAGATGTCCTGGACCACACTCCACTTCAGCCTAGAAAAAGGAAGATTATTTCCAATGTGACTATCTGCATGGGCTAGATGGGTTCCTCATGGGAAAAAGAATCACTTCTAAGGGCACAAATAGATCCTTCAGGGCTATTAATTTATAGTCTGTTGCAATCTTCAAAGACAGTAGAAAGGAAGAAAATAGTAGAGAGGGGAAAATTGGGGGACAAACAAGATAATGGAGTATGGAAAGTAGAAGAGAGCTTTTTATTAGTGTGCTGTGCAAAAAAAATAATGTGTTTCATTATGATATTTTCATACATATATAATTGTAGTTCAACTATATTCCACATCACTGTTTTTATAGCCCTCATCTCCTTCCTGACTGTACTTGGCAATAAGACTTTTAATAATAATAATAACAATAATAATACTTTAAATGGTTATTTATTTAGCATTGATCAACCTACCAACCATTTCATCATTATTTTGCCTTCTTATCAAGCAGAATACCATTAGATGATCTGAAATTGGTCTGTTTTAATAAATGGTTACTTTCTAGACAAAAGCAATCTTTTGGATATAACAAGTTTTGATTGAGCTAAGGTACATTCAAAAATTTTTTCCCTACTAAATCATTAAGAACTAGAATCAGGCCTTAAAATGGAAATACAACGGTCAGATTATAAAACATTTTACAACTTTGATTTCTTTGTTATTACTCTGACTTTTTACTTTGCCTGCATGTATGTCTGTGTAAGGCTGGAACTGGAGTTACAGGCAATTGTGAGCTGCCATGTGGGTGCTGGGAATTGAACCCAGGTCTGCTGAAAAGAGCAGCCAGTGCTCTTAGCCACTGAACCATCCCTGTGGCCCCCAGAAATTATTCTTATCATGTGTCATTTGGAATTGTTCATCCTGTTATTTCTCCTTTCATTACTAAAATATAATCAATGCTAAATGTGTAATAGCATAGAAGGTACATGCTACTGAGACTAAACCACTCTGTTATTAGATGTATACTTAATCTGATTCCAGAATAATTGAATGACAGGCATAGATTCTTGCTAAAATAAGCAAAGTGTCATTAACAATGAAGACTATCTGTTACAACTTATTTTGGGGGTTAGTAGTAAATCATTGTCTTTGGTACTGCTCTCTGCAATCTGCGAGAGCCATTTAATTTTTGAAACTTGAATTTCTCTTTTTATCTTACCTTTCTGCAGAATTGAGCTCTAGGCCCTAGGCAAGATTAAAGACGGAAACCAGCTAATAATATCTTATATAAGCGTCTTTAAAGTCGATAAAGACTGGAGGAAAAAAACAACTAGAAAAGCTGTACTCATATGACCACACATGTAAACTATCAGGAAAAGATACCAAAGGACAAACACTTGAAGTAAAAGGCAACTTAAAAGGTATGTGTATTTTTTAATCTGGGTTTTGGTGGCCATTTTCTCCATGGTTGAGAAGACCGTTATTTTTTTTTGCTGCTAATAATAGATCATTTCTAAAATAAGTGTCTCTTACTTCTTGGGATAATACTTTATGATGTACAGAACATAGGATTTTGCTCTGAAAAGACCTAATCTGTAGTCCCGTCTTTTCCATGTATTGTATATGAGTACATGAGTTTAAAGTTACTTAACTTTACCATATGTAAACTGGGAATTAAATATTTACTAGATATGATCGTTATGAGAATTGAAAATGATAATATAGGTAAAGTTATTGATATGTAGTAGAGAAATAACAAGCATTTCTTATCTTGGCCCATTATAGATTAAATGATAGTTTGTACTTTTGTGGTAAAATCTGGGCACATAGACTTCTTTAGTTAGTTCTGTGTCTGATATAGACACAGCAGACTGTGACAGACCACAGGTCTGGTTGGGCCTGAAGGATTGATAAAGTTTAGCTGGGGTGAAGTCAAGTGGACACAGGAGGCTTTGCTGCAACACAGGATGTGTCTTAGCCAAAGGCTGGAGGTTGAGGGCAGCTCAGAGAGAGCTGGCTAGAGTAGGCCTGGAACTAGTTGTGAAACCCAGGCTAGATCTGGGGATTGGAGAGGGTGCCTGGATGAGAGGATCAGGTGGTGTCACCAGGCTAGGTCTTAGCACAAGATGTGTAGGGACTCAGCTTGGCAGAGAGATTGGATGTGGCATTGTGGGGATGAGGTGTCAGATGGTAGTAGGGGCCCCTCTGCTGGCCATGGAGTATGTATTTGGGCTAAGACATTCTTTTTGTAGTTATTTTGTCAGGTTCTAACACAGCAATGTTAAAGGTAATTAAAACAAAGTCTTAACAGACATACTAGCATATCCATTTGTATATACATAGCATGTACACTTCTGAAAGTAGCTATAAGAAACTGGTTCTAGTTTTTTTCCTGCAGAGGCCAGAAGAGGGTGTTACATCCCCTGGAACTGGAGTTGCAGATGGTTGTGAGCTGCAATATGGGTGCAGGAAATTGAACCCAGGTCCTCTGGAAGAGCCAGTGCTCTTAAATGCTGAACCACCTCTCCAGTACCTAGTTTTAATTTTTTGTTTATTCTCCAACACTGATTTTGATAATAGTTATATTAATTTTTGCTCCTACCAGTGAGAATAAGTATTCTTCTTTCCCCACATCTTCTCTATTTATTGTCAGTTTTCTTGATGATAGCCATTCTAACAGGAGTGAGGTGGTAAATATCTTACCACAGAGATATTTTCACATCCACATTTATTGCTATTCTACATACCATAGCAAGGAAATGGAACCAGCGTAGATGTCCATTAACAAATGAATGGATAATGAAAATGTGGTACTTGTACAAAATAGAACATTATTCAGCTATAAAGAAAAAATGAAATTTCCAGGAAAATGGATGCACTTGGCAAGTATAATATTAAGTGAGAAAGCGAGGGACCCAAATTCAGAAAGAAAAACTGCATGCTCTCTTTCAGATGTGGATGCTAGCCTATAATGTGTGTGTGTGTGTGTGTGTGTTCTAAGTGTATGCATAGCATAACATTTAGAATGGAGAAAAAAGGATAATTAATATTCAGTGATGAGAAAGAATGGAATGCAGGCAAAAGAACACCTGAGTTATGAAAGAGGATATAATACTATTTTTTTCTAGTTTCAATTCTGTCATATATTTTTCTTCTTGTGGAGGATATGGGTACAAAAGTGTAAAACCCTAAGGGAATTTACATGGCTTCAGAATGGCCATACTAATTGTACAGTTCACTGAGATGTACAGAGTTTGAGACTAGGCAAATATTTGTTTGAATGGCTACCTTAATTGAGCTGTGTAATATTTTTATTTGTGAGCTCATTACAATAAAGTGATTTTATTTAATAACAAAGTGATTTTAAGATTTTAAAATCATTGGAGATTAGAAATCATATCACAAAGAGGAGCAATTTGTGAGATCCAATATTGAATAACAAAGAAATAGTGTACTAGAATGAAGATGAACAGATGTGTAGAATATACTTGAGGTAACAACCACAACTTTCTGCATGATATATATCTTGTGGAAACTGGAAACCGGTCTCAATACAGATTCAGTGAGGAAAGCAAAAATGCCCACTGAAATAACTTGAGTATAAGTTAGCAGAAGTCTAAATAGAATGGTAATGGGTAAAGTTATATTTTTCCTTTTTAAACTCTGCTCTGGTTTGGATGTAAAATTTCCCCAGAGCATCATGTATTTGAACACTTGATCCTCAGATGGTAGAACCCTATGGGGAGCTTCTAGAATCTTTAGGAGTTGGAGCTTAGCTAGAGGAGGTACATCCCTGGGGACAGGCCTCGAGGGTGGTAACTCGACCTTGCTTCCAGTCTTATATTTGCTTCTCAGTTAGAACTATGTAACAAGCAGATGCTGTATGTTCTTATCATCTTGGATAGATCCCAAGGCACTGTGTCTTCTCTGCTATGATGGGATATATACTCTCAACTTTCGCAGCCTGACTAAACCCTTCCTCCCTTAAGTTGTTCCTGTCAGTTATTCTGCTACAGTGAGGAGAAAAGGAAATAATATACAAAATTGGTACTGGGGGAAGGGTCACTTCTGTGATAAACCTTGCCATTTGATTCACAAGCCTTCAGAACTAGTTAGTAAGAAGAATGTGAAAGAGTTTGGAGTTGCAGACTAGAAAAGCCCTAAAATACAGTCAGCAGGGCTTAAGGAACCATTCTCGTGGGAGTTCAGAAGACCAAAATCAAGATAGAAAGGTGGAAATGAAGTCCTAGCACCTGAGGTTTCAGAAGGGAATAAAGACTTCATTGGTAACTGGACTTCAGGTCATTCATGTTAAATTTGGGCAAATAATCTGGCTATATTATCCTCATGTCCCAAAAATTTGAGTGAGGCAAAAGTCATAGATTATACACCAACGTATTTGGTAAAGGAAATTCTAAGAATGCATAAAAGGTTATGGCATGGTCACTTCTCTGTGCTTTTAGCCAAGTTTGCAATGGAAATGGAGAGAAAACAACAGAGCAGAAAGAAAAATACAATATTTGGTAAGGAAAGGAGTATGAACATATTTAAAATAGTAGACATGTCATATGTAGACAAAGTGAGCATAATTGTTTTGTTTTTAAAAAAACTGGTATCATTAAAAAGCAACCACAAAATTTGCACTGGAACCTTGAGAATGGTGCCTTAAGGGTAAGACCCCAACCACTGAAAGTTCCAAGGTTAACAATACAAACTCAATTTGAATACCTTAATTTAAAACCAGAGTGCTGAGACTGAAGAGTGTCTCAGTAGCTAAGATCAGTTCCCAGTACTTAGGTTGGGTGGCTCAGAACTGCCTATAACTCCAGTTCCAGGAGACCTAAGGCTCTCATCTGACCTCCATGGGCACACACACATACAGGCACATGCCCCCGCCCCCAAATTAAAAATAAATAAAAGCAGAATGTTTGAAAAAGAGAAGAGCCCCCAGAGTACCCTACTCAAACTGGGAAATGTTTGTCCTAGTTTGACCACTCAAGCACTTAGAAGCTACTAGAGTCATTGTACACTAGGTCCAGGTATCATCCATGTGGTGCTAGTTTTACAAGCATACAGTATGTAATTGTGTGATTATGGAGGCTTGACTCAAAACTTCAGAGGGAAAAGTCTGTGAGGCTAGGCAACATATATCAGTGTCATAATCTGTGAAGAGAGCCCTGATAGGATGGTGTATGAAGCTGTTAAGGTGAGCCCTAAGGCTGCAATGGAGATGCTAGAAATGTTGAACATCTACTGAGGAAAGCTGAAAACACTGAATAGAGTCATCCCAAAGGGGAGAATATGTATGTTTCAGGAAACAAGGCTGGAGATTTAAGGTTACCCAAACCCATTAGAACCTACATGATGCCATTATGAGTTCTAATGCTAGACATGGGGCTGCAGAGATTAATGACTGTCCTGAGGGATTTTGGTCTTGTTTCTCCCTGCTCTTCTTCCATTCCTTACTCTTGAAATGGGAATGTTTATTCTGTGCCACTGTATATTGGAAGTATGGAACTTGGATATTTTATTTCCTTTAAATTATTTTTATTGTATGTATATGGATGTTTGCTTGCATGTAAATGTGCTAGATACATGCACTGCCCACAGAGGCCAGAAGATGGTGATATATCCTTCACAACTGGAGTTGCAGATGGTTTTGAGCTGCCATATAGGTGCAAGAACTGAACCCAGGCCACCTGCAAAAGCAGCGATTGCTCTTAAACACTGAGCCATCTCTCCAGTTCCTGGGATTTTTATTTTATTAGGTCTAATAGTTAAGAGTTTGCCTGAGACTTCGGACTTTAAGCATTTTGGTTCCCTTATACTGGTATTGAGAATACTAAGACTGGGTATTTTTTAAGTTGGACTGAATACATTTGTATCATGAGATGGAGATAGCCACGAGCCTATGGAGGAGTACTGAAGTTTTGAGTATAAGGCTCATGTGTGTGAATGCTTGGTCCCCAGCTGGTGGTGCTGTTTGGGGAGGTTTCAAAACTCCGAGGAGGTGGAGCTGAGCTGAGGAAATCCGTCACTGGAGGCAGGTCTTGAGGGTTATAGCCTGGACCTGCTTCCAGTTTCATCTCTGCTTCCTGGCCCAAGCTATGCATCAACAAGCTGCAACACACTCCTGCTGCCTTGGATGGAGCCCCTGCTGCCGTACCTGCCCTCCCAAGATCGACTGTATCTCCACAAACTGTAAGCCAAACTAAACCTTTCCTCCCTTGAATTATTTCTGTTAGGAATGCTCTTACAGTGAAGAGAAAACTAACATGGATGCTAACCAGTATCTAACATTTGGCCACCAACATTTATGCTTTAGAAGCATTAACTGACTCTTTTGCGTTGGCAGGAAGTAGAAAGCTTTTAAACATTTGGTAGATAGCTTAGGAACAATCCTACATTCTGTTAGTTGTCTTTAGCTAAAACCAGACAGGGAGTTAAGGTCTTCTGAGACTTTTCAGATCTGTAGATGATTTTTCAGATGAATTTCAGACAACTTCCAAAACTGCTCTTTGAGTCTAAAGCCCCGTGGTTGGTAATCACAGAGCTACTGTAATGTTTCTACTTATAAAAGGTAAATAAACCATTTTCCCCTCCAGGAGCCTATATTTGTGAAGCTCAATTAATCAAGATCCCTTAATCTAACATTTGGAATGTAAATAGCTCTTTATAATAATGTGGACTTCACCTATGTAAAATGTAAATTTCCAGGAAAGTCTCCCAAGCACCTTGAAAGCTTAACCAAGGTATCATTTCAAGCTGTAATCATTTGCTTAAAGAGGAACTGAGATGTTTTGTTATTCCTTTGTGTGAATCTGCTGAACTAAAACAACGACCTCAATTTGCCAGTGAATTTAGGATGAGTTGAAAAGAAAAGAAAAATCAAATTTGTACTGTTTTCTTATAAGAGAAACAAGATACAATAAAATCTGAAAGACGTGTTTTGTACTAGTTAAAAACTGCTGTATAATGTGTGCAAAATGTCCTACTTTATATTAGATAAAAATTATAGGAGGCCTTTGTTTTAGATTCTTAGCTCCTGAATGAAGCCCCAACAGAGCATAATAAATATCAAAATATTGTTACTCATACTGAAGCAAGTTATCTGACCTTCAAAAAATGAGAGATAATAGTGCAATTTCTCCAACAGGCCAGTTACAGTAAGCAGGATAATGAAGTCTTCTCTGTTTCCAATCTTTACCCCCAAAAGTAACCTGCAGTAACCTAAAGTTGATCAATCAATGCATTTTCTTTTGTTCTCTCCCTATATCTTCTGCCAAAGGAATCTTGGAACCGCTAACCCAGTTTGTTGTTTGTGTATGCTTCCTTTAGCTTCTCCTCCTCCCCCCTTATAAATCTTCTGCTGATTTCACTGGAATATTTTTTTGTTTCATGAAATGAAGTGTTGCCTGATTCAAGAATCACAAAACCACTTAAATATCTTTAAGATAAATTTGTTGTATTCTGCCTTTTGACAGCATTCTCATTCAGATTGCCTATGTGCACATAATTTGAATAGGCTTATTAAATAATCAAATATAATTCTTTATTTTCTAGGCTTTATGCACAGTATTCCCTGTTAATAGCATTTTTATTTTGTGAATACAGTGGATATTCACAGATATGAAATAGGGTAAAGAATGTTAGAAGTCAAAAGTCCAGGCAACGTAATACCTGCTTATATAGATTTGGAAGCAGCTAGAAACTAGAAATCACACATAGTCAAATCCCAGGTAAAACATCAAACCAGAAACCATGCCTGAAAGCAGAAAACATAGCATTGTAAGGTATGTGGAATGGAACAAACCTAGCAAGAAGCACAGATAGATATGTCAAGGATATTCATGGAAGCATAGACTCTTAAAGACAAGGAAAAGAGGATAGTCAGTTTTTCAGGTAGAGTCAGCATTCCTTCCAGGGCCAACATGGATGAGGTACAGCAAAAACCAAATACTCTGTTCCTTATATTGAGAGAACAATATGCACCAAGTTGTCCTGTCCAGAGGATTCATGTATATTCTGTGACAAATCATAGGTCTGGCCAAGAGCATTAAGGAAAGTGGTAATTTCTTTCAAAAAAAGAGTGACAGTATTTCTATTATATTACAACTAATTCCAACTCTTTTACTTTTTTGGTAATTTTAGGATGAGTAATTTCACCAAGCAACATCTGCCACAAATCTGAAGAGAACTCTAGCTCACTTAATTCTACTAAAAAAATTACATAAGCAGGGATATGCTTAAAATATGCTAACTGTATGTAGTGAAAAATGATGTAGCTATTTTAAAAGGATAAATTCAAATTTTCACACAGAAAAATATCTATTGTATGTAATTTTTAAATTTTAACTAGTACATTCAGGTAAGCCTACACTATCTTTGTATATGTCCTGTGTGTCTGTTCTGATGATTTTCTGTCTTATGGCCAGTTATTAAATATTTTAAATGCAGAAAATATTCCCTAAAGATCTAGCTGTGATATCTCATGTTCTAGAAATTCTACTTTATTGTCCTTTAAATATCAAACAACAGTAATACCAAAAAAGAAAAAAAAAGCTAAACCATATTGCCCATTTTCCTCAGGGTGTAAGGAAGTGATTCTCAAATCTCACAGTGCATTAGAACTATCCAGGTCCTTTAAGAGATATAGAGATTTTCCTTTAATTGATCATGGTAGGTATGGACACAAATATATCTTACAAATATTTCCAGGTGAGTCTAATATGCACTCAGAATAGAGAATCCACCAAGAACACAGGCTAGAAAACCAGACTACTTGAACTTGAATCATGGTTCTGTCATTTACTCCTCATGTAGGCAAAATACTTAAGACTCTCTCCACTAGTTTGCTCACCTGTAAAAACCTGTGAATTCTAGTAACAACTATCTCACCTAGTTTGGTGAGATAAACCCTACATATATACCTCACACACACATATAATTTAGTATAAAGTATGCTTTAAAATTACTTATTTTTAAAGCATGACAACAGTCACATCACTCAACTAGCATTCCAAATTTTCCTACTACATGCTCATGAGGCATGTTACATAAAGGGCAAAAAGAAAGCACTTCCAAGAGAACAACTGAGAAGGTAGAAATACAACTTTGTCTCCCAGAAAGCCCTGCACTTCTTCCCAAAACCTTGGGATATTTTGGGAACATCCCAACCCTCTACTAGCAATATTTTAAGGAAAAAGCAATTGAAATTCGGAGGAAAGTAACTTGAATATTATTCTGGAAATGCAATTGTATTTGCATCTGCTCATACCAGCTACTACATGACAGAGATGGGATTCACATCCTGAATGGATGTCCTCAAAAATCCATGATCTTTTGACCTTTTCCACAATGTCGCAGCCTATTGTCGAAGTTAACACAATACTATGTAACTCAATACATATCAAAAATTTTTTTAATAATGAAAAGATAGCAGGAAAAAATTTAAATGAAACCTCCATTTATTAAATACCCACTGACAGAAAACTGTGTAAGAAGCTCCTTCTGTCTCCCAGTAAGTATTGCTATTCTGGATCTTGTAGCAGCTCCTCATTCAACATCTGTAATAAAGTGCAGTCAAACGTGTATCCTATTTAATAATATTAGTTACAAAAAGTAATCTTTCTTCTCTAGAAAATGCATACACTTGGACATATGGGATCTATTCCTGGAAACAGGAACTTTCAGCTAACTGAATTTTGTAATCACCATTCTGGAGAATGACAATCCTCTTAAGTTTAAACATTTTGTGTGCCATCTAGAATAGTATTTTGGGACAGGAGAAGGTTCTAGATTTTCAGAGAACCTCATTCGTTCTATTATCTGTCCTCAATCCATGTGCTAACCGGGCATAATTTATGGAAGGTTAGATGATGTATGGTAGAATGGGGAGATGTATTTAATGGGAAGGTAATGTTACATTTGAGTACTGAATAGCTAGACTAATAAGTGGGAAGTACCCCTTTTATAGCAAGGAAAAATGACAAAAGGTAAAGGAACAAAAAGGCAAGTTCAGAAGAAATCTAATATATAAAAACATATAATGAAATCCTATTTTTAAGGAACTTATTTCTTCACCTATAAAATATAAGTTAAAATGTACACAGGGAAAATATAAAAGAAATGTAAAAATATACATGTATTAAGTAAGGAGTATTGTTCCTGGCACTTAAATTCTCAAATTCTCAGCACATGTTCTTTGCATATCATTATTCCTTCCAGCCACTGAGGAGAAAGAAGATTAATAGAGATTGGGAAAAATTAATGTATTTTGTTGTATCCAATGGCCTCTCTCTTGTGCCGAAATATGAATTGACACTGTATAGATTCTCTGCTTCTGCTTAAAATGGGTAGCCTACGAAATTTGATTGGTCAGCTCAGGTGGTAAGTGGATGACATACTGGCATTTTTGCAAGACCATTTAGGTTATCTCTAAATATACTAAGGCTTTTTCTATAGCTCTCTTCTTGTGAGCTCTCATCAGAATTATTCTTAAGGCTACAAAGCAGTTTATTTGTTTGTTTGTTTGGGTTATTTTTGAGACTGGGTCTCAATATTTGCTCTGGCTGTCCTGGAATTCACTATGTAGACCAGGTTTGCCTTGAACTCACAGATATCCACCTTCCAGGATTAAAGATATGTGCCCCTACGCCTGGCTGCAAAGTAGTTTCTTTTTCTTGTTGTTACTTCATCATACTGCTTCAAATGATTCTATCTCATACCCATGACCCAGTTTCCAAGCCACTTTCACATTTTAAGGAATTTATTCTGTGTATGAATTTGTGTCTTGATCTACTTGGACTGCTAATAATGTGCCCGCATAATTAATAAACAATGAAATGCAGTGCCCACAGTCCCAGGAATTCTGAGGTGGAAGTACCAGTAGATGTGGTGACTAATGAAGGCTCATACATCAAAGAATTCACCTCCCAAGCCGTGTCTTCAAATGGCAGGAGGCTAAAGGAGAGGGGAAAGCTATATCGAGCCTATTTTATAAAGACATTAATGCCATCTGGTTGCTTCCAAGAAGTCTAACTTCTTGCAATGAGAATTCAGATTTAGAGTATGAATTTGGAGGGACACAAACATTCAGACCAAAGCAAACGGTGAAGAATTTATGGGCATTAATTTTTGTCATCATGCTTCCTTTTTTATCTTGGTTGTTGGGAAGGGTTTTTATTGTTGGAATAGATGGAAAGAGATAGAACAGAGAGAGAAGAAAGATGGAGAAGCTCTTTTGTGATGGTCCGGGGACCACACACAGCACCAAAGGGAGAAACCTCCCTGTAGAGGTGGTGCAGTCCTGAAGGGAGAATATCCCAACAGGACTGATGAGTTGCTCGCCCCAGCGGAGCTGAGGTGAGGTGTCCAGCTCTGCTTCTTGCCTCACCTTGCCTCCTGGAGATGAAGCAGTCCTGAAGGGAGAATATCCAAACAGGACTGATGAGTTGCTGAGCCAAGCAGAGCTGAGGTGAAGTGTCCAGCTCTGCCTCGCCTCCCCTTGCCTCCTGGAGATGATGCAGTTCTGAAGAGAGAGTATCCGAACAGGACCAAGGAACTTCTGACCAGGTGTCCCCAGTGTTGCAGCTCTGTAGGGAAATATCCCAGGCAAGTTGTTCTTCTTTCTTCTTCTGGTGCAGCTCTGTAGGGAAAAATCCCAGGTGAGCTATTCTTTCTTCTGTCCTATGTTCTCAGCAGGCCAGTGACTGTTTCCGCTCTGAAGAGAAACAGCAAAAACTGAGGGTTGCTCAGTCCTTTTTAAAGGGTTTTGGAGGGGGTGGAGTTATCAACATGGCCTGTGATTGGTGGAGTTTCTTTGGCCTGTGATTGGTGGAATTCTCAGTCCAGAGAGGGTTGGGGGGGGGTTCCCAGCTCAGGGTCATTTGTGTTTGTTGGGACCCCTTCTGTGCTGTACTGTCAGGTTGGGGAACCCCTCAGCCAGATGAGAGTGGGGTCCCTGACAGTCCCAGGGGAGAGCTTTCTTAAGAGGGGTTTCAAGTCCCAGAGCTCCCCAGCTTTGCAGAGCTAGATTCCCCCAAAAGGGAAAAATGCTAGCTCCTCAGTGGTCTTTGGCATCATTTGGGGTTCCTGGTGGGCATAAGGAATAGTGGCTGGGCCCCCAGAGTCCCCAGCAGGGTAGCAAGGGAGGCGAGCATTAGTCTTGAATAGCAGTTGGACAGTGGGAGAGGCTAGGTTTGCTGGTAAAGTCAACTTTGCTTCCTGGAAGAAACACAGATGGCTGTGAGGGTCCATCTTGGAGGCGGGGGGGGGGTGTCAGCCAGGAGTGCTGATGGCTGTTAGGTTCCATCTGTGAGGGGAGGGGTCATCCAGGAGCGAGTACAGTCCTCAATCAGGTCCTCCTTCCCTTTGACAGTTAGCCAGCTGGGGGGTTGGGCCTGGCAAGGGGGCGGAGCTAAGGCAGAGCTAAGGCAGAGCTTCCTTCACAGGGCTGTGGAGGCTGATCATAGATGAATGTGGAAAGGCATGTCAGAGCTTCTCACAGAAAGTGGGAGTCCCACACTATAGACTGGGGGGGTGGCAGAACCCCTCTCAGAGGGAGCCCTGGGCTGTGGGCTATGTCTGTGGTCAGGGGTAAGCGGCAGAGCTCTCCAGCACAGAGCCGTACTGTAGACTCTGCTTGTTGCAGAATCCTAACATTGGTAACATCCACCCTTTTATCCTACTAACTTCTCATAAGAAATACACAAACAAGTAATATCACCTTAAAATTGTTTAGTTGCCATCATTAGTTTCCACTTGTATTTGTAAGGATTGAATAAAGTATGGTGATTGTGCAATGGGAACTCCAGGGGATTCTGGGTGACTCTATGCTAGAGACTATGCTTGTTCTTGGAAAAACGTATTCCTATTATTCTCTACCAGTTTGATGTACTGTATTATCATTATTTCTATTGACTAGATGGCAGTCTTGAGTAAACTATGGAAAGATTTGAGGCCAGCATGATATACATGGAGATTTTCAGGAAAACCAGAGCTACATAGAAGGATTCTATCTCAAAACAAACAAGCATGCAAACAAACAAGCACATAGATAGATAGATAGATAGATAGATAGATAGATAGATATTAGTTGATGTGGAGAGACATGTTAAGTGTTTTTAAATCATGTGGATTCTGGAAAATAAAGATGTGGCTTGATTTTGTGTTAAAGAAGCAGCTGGATTAAAAGGCTGAGTTTATCAGCTAAACTCTTGTGACCCTAGTAGTCTTGTGAAAGTGGCACATTGGTTGTCTTGTGATCAATGTCTTTATCAACTACAATCTTACTTAATAGTTACAACCTTACTTAACAGGTCCCATGGATGTGGAGGTCTGTTTTGGAAATTCAGCTGGTGTACATTTTAAACTCTAGTACTCTGAGAAAAGAGAAATACAACTCATTATTTCACTGTTATTTGAATGTATGAAGGAGGCTTCTCATTGTGAGTATACGGATATGTACACATATATATGTGTATAATAGGAGATGTATTAGTGCCCTTAAGCAATGGATACATGTTGGTTTGATGGAGACTTGGGTTAACTCTCATTGAGTGTTATGTTAATCTGGATCCCATTTTTAATGAAGTGATAACTATTAACTTTAATTCAGGGTACATTAACTACTTTAACATGCATCTCATAAAGGTGGAACCAGTATCATAGCTATTGAATGAAGACGTCAGCTCTTGCTAGTAATTAATACCAGGAACTTGCTCCTCGATGCCAACATGCAGTATCAGTTGGTTCAGTATCATGAACCAAGAGGGTGTTCAGTGAAGATAATTCACCTAAACGTCACATTACCCTCCTGTGTAATTATGGATATTTGAGAAAGAAAGTAGATGAAGCCTTGTTGATATGTGAGGTGAAGCAGGAGTGATTGGGTTTATAAGAGGTTGTTAAAGTTCCTGGGTTAGGCCTATCAAAGGTGTGCTGAATTCCTTCTGGCGACCTCTCTAACAGTCAAAGTACTTGTACCTCACTAAACCCTATCTCACCTTTCAGAGAAGTTCTGGGCACATGTGCCAGTATAGCAGGGAGAGAGAGTGGCATGCCACATTTTCAAAAGAAAGTAGTTACAGGATTAATTACTTACTGGAGTTGGTAAAGAATAAAAGAATATATTTTAATATTTTTCCTTGTGTTTTTCAAACCTCTGGACTTAATTCTTATTCAGTAGAAAACTTTCTGTTGTGCTCCAAAAGTAAAAGATGGTACAAAATAACATAGCATAATGCTAGAATTGCTAGACAGATAAATGCATTCAGGGAACTCACGCCGTTTTTACTCAGTTGTGACCTCCATAGTGACTGTTACTTGTGATTTGCTTTGTGTACCTGGGTTTTTATTTTTTGTACTTTAGTAGACTGTTAATAATAACTGGATGGTGTCAATTGATTGCAATATTCTTTCTGTTCAACTGCCCTCTATGTCTTTTGTACTACATGCTCTCTATCCATGTGTGCACACATGTGTTCATGCAAAAAAAAATTACACTATAACTTTTTTTTTCTTACGTTTTGCCTACAAACATGTCTGTGAATCACTTGTCTCTTGTGCCTGTGCAGGCCAGAAGAAAGTGTCAGATTTCCCCTGGAACTGGAGTTACAGATGTTTGTGAGCTGCCATGTGGGTGCTGGGCATAGAACCCTGGTCCTGATGAAGAGCCACAAGTGCTCTTATCTGCTGAGTCACCTCTCCAGGCCCCCTCCTATTTTATTTTGTAAAAATTATTTATTATTCTGTTATCAGTGTTTCACTTGCATGTATGCCTGTGTATCATCTGTGTGTGCAGAGGCCAGAAGAGACTGTTGGGTCCCATGGAACTGGAGTTACAGATGTTTGTGAGCAGCAATATGAGTCCTGGGACTCGAACCTTGGTCCTCTTAAAGAGCAGACAGTGCTGTTAACCATTGGGCCATCTTTCCAGCACCTCTCTATATTACTAACTTTTAATTAAATATATATTCAAAATTGCCAATGTCAATAAATTGATGTTTAATTTCTATGACATCAATTCCTAACCAGGTACATCCTATGACACCACAATTTTATCTATTAACATTTTTTAATGGAGAAAGAATCAATTTTCTTCTGAACTCTAATTTACCACACATTTTTCTTTAATTTTAGATACATTTTTGTGCATATAACTCAAATGCCATATCTGTAGTCCTTTATCTTTTTGTTTATGCTGAATCATCTTATACTTAATGCTAGGTCTCAATGCCCTCCACCCAAATTCATGTGTTGAAACTTAATTGTCAATGTAATAGTACTGAGAAATGGTACCTTGGGTTGGAGAGATGGCCCAGTAAGTTAAGAGCGCTAGCTGTTCTTCCAGAGGACCTAGGTTCAATTCCCAGGACCCACTTATAAGTAGTTTGCAACCACCTGTAATTCTAGTTCCTAGGGATCTAATGTCCTTCTCTGGCTTCCATAGGTACTGTACACATGGTGCACAGACATGCATGCAGGCCAAACACACATATACATGAAATATAATTTTTAATTAAAAAGAATTGGCACATTTAGAAGGTAATTAATTTATGATACAAATCCTGCTAGCAGGGCTTGAAGGCACATGCACACACAAAGAGTGCAGGCACACACATGGGCAGCATATACACATATACACTTTACTTTGTATACTAATCAAAAAAAAAATTTAAAGGCCTCGAAGGAGTTCATTATCTTCTGCTCTTCTTTCTCCTGTGAGGACACAGTATTCACCCTTTAATCCTCTTTCACTGTTTCTGCCTGGCCAGACACCAAATACCATTGTCTTGATCTAGAAATCCCAGTCTTTAGAACAACAAGAAAGAATTCTTTCCTTCTTTCCTTTCTTTTGAGGCAGAATATCACATTGTATATAGATGAGCAATCCTCCTGCCTCATATTTCCAAGTTCCAGGATTTCAAACATGAGCCACCAAATTCAGCTTATAAATTTGTTTTCTAAGTTATTTAACAGCATAAATACATATACCAGTTTATGTGTTTTTATTTGTGTATCTTAATATGTCTATTTGACTTCATTTCAATGTTATTGAACAACTTTAAATGCTTCCACCACTTCGAAACATTTGTTGATAAATTTAAGCATGCCTGTTCTATCCAATCAGATTCACTTTTGTCCTTTTACTTGTGAGCTATAGTCTTTAATGGTTGAGATGTCTCTCCAGCCCTAAATTTTTTATATGTATGAGTGTTTTTTCTTGCATGCATGTCTGTATGCCTGGATCCTACAGAGACCAGAAGAGAATGTTAGTTCCCTGGCATTAGAGTTACAGACAGTTGTGAGTGCCTTGTGGATTCTGGGACCTGAACCCTAGTTCTCTTGAAAGGCAGCAGGGGTTGTGTAGAAGAGGGCAGCATTAACTAAAGAGAAATAGAATAGGTTGCCTGGAAGAAAAGCAGTATTATCTAAGTTTCAAGGAGTGTGTAGACTTCATCAGTACTTGCCCAATATGGAAGGATCTGGGTCATATCAATAAGTGAAAGAACAGATAACTTACATCACACTGTGAAATAACATGGTTTTCATAGGACTCTGAGATTTAGTATTGTTGATTCCTATAGAAAAAGAGAGAAGAGGGAAGGGCAGTGAAAGGAGTTGAGATCAAGGAAATGAGAACATTAGTAATATAAAACTCTGCCTCTAACTTTGTCCAACCAAGCAATGGGCGATAAGTGATAGCAATATGGAAATAGGTTGGTGGGGTGAACACCACAGAAAAAATGACCAGTGGGAGATGCCATAGCTCTGAAATTACATGACAAGGGCATAAATAATGGAAGTGGGACTGGAAAGGAGAGCATAAACAAAAGAAACCACTGTACCAGTCTGCTGGGTTTGTCTATTAACAAGGAAATAGATGGAGTCTGTTCCACTATTGCCAATGAAGGTTCAAGTAGCAACATGGATGTAACTTACAAGCAAAATGTTAAATAAATGAACTAAGTCCCATAATACTATATAAAGAAAGTTCCAAATTTTGGTGAATTTTCTAAGCAATCAAAACAAAAAATTGTTTACTTACAATGTGAAGATTACATAATTATAATTAATTATTACATAATTATTTACTTCTGCCAAGTAATTTTAAAATTGCAGGCAAACTGTGTAATATTATCAGAAAGACTTAAAAGTTTCAAAGTATGGCATTTTTTAATTCTGTGAGAATTCCATGCATACCTACAATGCAGTTTTTATTATATTCACCCCGTATTCCTCCCCTAAGTCCTTCCAGATCTGCTGCTGCCTACTGATCTGCTGCCTTCCAGATCTGCTCCCTCTTTCAACTTGATGTCCTCTTTGTTTTGTTTCAAAACCGCCCAATGAATCTAACTTATACTGTCCATACATTCGTGGTTCTGGGTCATCTAATTAGAGCATGGTGGACCTACCAGAGGCGAGAGCTTAAGGAAAACTGACCTTCCTTAGCCCAGAAGCCTTCAACTTGTCAACAGCTCCTCAGCTAGGGTTGGGGCTCTTAAAGCCCCCTCACCAATTCTGGAATATGAGTGTCTTGATCAGATTCTGTGAGAGCTGTGAGTTCATGTGTGCAGTGCAATGACCCTGTCATATACAGAAGACAGTTTTACTTGTACTCTCCAACCTCTGGCTCTTAAAATCCTTCCACCCTCTCTTGTTCTATGGTCCCTGAGCCTTTCTGGAAGGGATATGATATAGGTCTCCCATTTGTGGCTGAGCACTCCACAGACAGTTATTTTCTGCACTTTTTTTGGCTTGTTGTGAATTTCTGCATTAATATCCACTTACTCTCTCTCTGCACAAAGAAACTTCTATAATGTCTAAGAGCTGCACTAATCTGTAGGTATAGTGATACGAGTTTAGAGATCAGTTTGCTATTATGTCCAGTTAGCAAAATAGCAGTAGGTTCACCCCTGGGGCCTAGGAGCTCCCCAGCCATGGGTTTGGGGGCAGATTTACAATACAGGACATGTGTTTCCCTTTTTAAAAGTTTTTTTTTAATGTATGGACCCTTACAGAGTTGATGAACAACTAACATCTAATAGAATATAAGCAGTAATTGACTTGAGTCTAATACCAAGGATGAAATTGTTTCCTTTAATCTCATTCTTGGAGTCTGGAGAGATGGCTCCACTGTTAAGAGTACTTACTGCTCTTGCAGAGGACTTGGGCTTGGTGCCCAGCCCCTACATGGTAGCTAACAACTGTCTGTTTCAGTCTAGAGGATCTAATGCGTCTTCTGATCTCCTCAAGCTCCTGTATGAACCGTAGTGTACTTACATACACTAAGGCACACACACTTTCACATACAATTAAATAAATATTTTTTAAACTAAAAATAAATCCCGTTGCTGGAAAACAGCTTGGAATATTTCAAATTAAATTTAGGTATGATAATAAGCATTATTTGAAGTCCCAAATTTTGTATTAAAAAATGAAAAGTTTTAAATTTAGTTACTTGTAAAACTGTTCTATCTTTAAAACAATTTCTTTAGAAACGTAATTATAAATTATACTTACTTTTAAATACTTGTGCGTCTGTGGATGTGATCATCTTTTGCAAATTCTTTAAAATTTGGGATTCTAAAATACAAATAATGCTTTGCTCCAGGCCAGCAAATTAAAATTTCATTAAATACATGATCATATCCAATTTTCAAAGTAAAAATCATATCTTGTTTAGTAATGCCTGGTTTTAAATGTGTGTGTTTTATTATACCAAAAAAAAACATTATTTAGGCATATATCTCTGTGACAATTAGTATGTTTTAAAGGCAAGGAAATAAACATAAAATATTGGAGTTCTGAGGGGTTTCTAAATGTGATCAGGATCAAACGATTGATAATATTTCAGTTCTTCCACTGAGTACCAGATTTACCGTGATTTAGACGGCTAAGTTGTTGTTTAAGGGGCCATGACGGCTATAGAATCAAATTCTGCTTGTTTCATTTCTCTGTACTAAGGTTTACGAAACAGGAGAAAATGTCTTTTAGAGATATTTTGGAGGTGGTCTCAAGTCATATCCTGGTATTTAAAAAAAAAAGTGGTGTTAGATTAGCGCTTCAGTCCCCACCGTATAAGGACGTTTGTTTTTACATCCCGCGCTTTTTGCCCTTCGCCCTTGGCCATCTTTTCTTCCTCTCTAGAGGGAGGTCCGTGATGCAGAGCCACAGGGAAGGGGGAGGCGTCCTGCGGGTACACGGGTTTCCTATTGGTGGACACCGGAGCCAGAACGAGGCAGGAGTTGCAAAAGAGGAAGCCAGGGGCAGGAGGCGGAGCTCCGGGGAAGGCGGTGCTAAAAAAGCCTAAAGGAATCCAGACGCCAGTGCAATTGTACGCGCCAGGCTGCGACGGCGGCGGCGGCGGCGGCGGCGGCGTCGCCGAAAGCTGTAGCTCAGCTGGCGAAGTCTTCCCCCTCGGGAAGCTCCCTAATCTGTCGCCTCCGCCGCCGCCTACGCGGCGGCAGCGGCTGCGGCGGCCTTGCTGGTGCCTCCCTCCTCTGCCACCTCCACCCCTGCCTGCTCACTTGCCGGTGCTGTGGAGAAGGCGGCGGCAGCTTTGGCGGCTCCACTATGGCGGCGGCGGGGAGGGGGGACAGTAGTTTTAAAGTAGACACCTGCCCTTGCCTCAGAGAAGGTGAGTTCCCGTCCCGGGACGCGAAGGCGGCCTGTTCGCCTTCGCCGCCAGTCTCCAGCTGGCCCGAAACCCGGGCTGGGCGCGGTTCGACACCGCCCCACCCCCCACCTGCTGTGGCGCAGTAAAGGCCAACCCCGTCCCGCCCCGTCCCGCCCCGCTCCACTGGGCTTGGTACCGTCCCACCCCACCCTACCCCACCCTACCCTCCCTCCCTCCCTTATTAGGCCCTGGAGTGGCAGAAGGACTGAAGCTGTGAAGGGCATCCCTAACCCACTCCCCTTCCCCAAAGGCCCCCAGGCAAAGGACTGGCAGGTACTCTTAAGGCAGGAGTTTGAAGGGAAAAAAAAACAATTTTTGTCTTAGCCAGGCGTTTTAGTGTGAAGTAGGACGCTGAGGTGCGATTTGGGAAAAGAGGAGGCAGAGCAGAAGTGCTGTGGATCTAGAGGGCGGAGAAAAGGAAGGGGAGAGCAAAGAGGGACTATCAGAAATTTAACAGGAACCCTCACCCACCGACCCTGGTGAAATTCAACGTATTGTAGTGTAGAAACTTAGTGAAAAAACTCAGCAGTGGGATATTTACAGAGAGATGGAGTTAGCGATTTGGGTAGGCTAGTATGTGTACTTGAGCTTTCACGTAGAATTTGTTGGACGATAGGGTCATAGGGTCTTCTGGGCAATGAGGCCTATACTGAAGAAAAACTGTTTGGCAGAAGCACAGATTTCAGAAATCATTTGGAGAATTTTCTTTGGTATTTGAGGTTATGACCTAGTAAAACAGGGTTTAAGGGCCCATCTTTAACATTTCTTGGGTTCAAGTAAGTGCTGTTATACTTGCCAACACTTACTATGCCAAACATGGGAAGATATCTCTTGACTGTTTTAATATAAGCGACCTTCACACAGACTGTTACATAGATATTATATATCTGTAAACAGCCTACTATTAGACTGTGAAATTTGCCATTGCAATGTGTTTTAAAGCAGTTTTGGAAATGTTCTTAAGTGATTAAGGCTGATTCTGCTGCAAAACTCTCAGGTTTAATAATTACTGTAAAATATTTGCTGAATTATCTTGCTCTGTACATCCAAAGTGAAAGATTGTGAATGTAAAAATAGAGGAAGTAATTTAAGTTCGTTATTTCTTGGATAAGGACACTAATTAAAATTAACCTTATAAAATAATTTCTTCACATTCAGAAATTATATATCCTTGTGTGCAATTCCATAATATTTCACACCTTTCACTTTGGTGGAATGGCAAAGCAATAAAAAAATCCCCCATAACATTTGTAATAGGCACATTATATAAATACCACCTACTAAATACAGAAATTGGGAATCCACTGTGATATGATTGTGCTTTATCAACAGTCTTACTGAAGACACCTTTGAAAGACTAGTGTCTTCAGTCAGCCATAAATTACACCATTGTTTGGAAACTCCTGTGCTTTCAAATTTTCAAGGGGATTGTGTGTGTTTTTTTTTTTTTTGTTTGTTTGTTTTTGGGTTTTTTTTTCCTTGTTTTGTTTTGAGACATGGTCCCGTGTAGTTCACACTGGCCTCAAATTCACTGTGTGTGTAACAGTGAACTGATCCTCCAGTCTCCACCTCCTGAGTGCTGGGTCTACAGGTTTGTGCCAACATGCCTGGCTTTAACTTTTATAACAATCTTTGTCCATAATCAGTAAAATAGGTAAGAGTGGTTTTCCAGGAATCAAACAGTTTGGTTATGGTAATCCATTCATAGTAATAGTATTTCATAGAAAAATGGCTTTTTGACTTATTGTATAACTGCTTTGGTTGCAGTATCTTTGAATATATGCAAATAATAAAAGTATTATAAGACAGAATTTCAGGGGCCTGCATGATGGCACAGTAGGAAAAGGAGCCTGCTGCCAAGTTTCAGGACCTGGGTTCATTTCCAGGAACCCTCATGATGAAAGGAGAAAACCAACTCCTGCAAGTTGTCCTCTGACCTCCACACACACACAATGTGGCACACACGTACTCACACAAAATGAATAAATGTAGAAAAAAATAATAAAGGAAAAACAATAGCTAGTGTCTGGAACAGTAAATACAGATTCTGATGCTCATAAAATCGCTAGACTTTGTGTTCCTAAACTGGTCCCAAATTTCCTTGATTTAGGCTACCATTTCTGAAATAAGGGACTTGAACAAGACAAACTCTGAGATTAATTTCTGATCTGAAAATATGAATGATGATTTTGGAGTTTGCATTGATAATTCTTTTGGTGGAATATCTATGGTTGTATACTAAAACATTAGTTCGTAAATCATAAGAAACCTTGGCTAATAGTTACCACTGAACACTGAGTAATGAAATCTGTGTTGGAATAGTATTGAGAACGTTTTCTAGTATATGAAAAAACAGATGCGATTGTTATCTTAAAATTATCTGTCATTTCATTTTAGTTAAGTAATATTCATTAAATATAAAGTCCAAACTAAAAACCCCTTATATTTTCACTTAAAAATGGTAGCTATTTAATACATTGTAATATTCAAAACACTATTAGGGCTCAGAATTTTGTTTAGAAATTTATAAAATACTATTTTTTTCTAGTTATAGTGTATAAAAGACAAAAATGTACTGCTTAGTTGTGTGCCAGTATCTTTCTAAAGTCTAGATAAGATGTAGGTCTGAAATATGTCAGAGTATTGTCAGGATTCCATCTATTACAAGATCATTCCTGATAAGATCATTAAAAGTGGTTTGAAAAGCATTTGCTGTCCCATTTACAATTGTAGCCAAATACTCGCAAGGACCTTTTTCTACCTTAGGATTGGTAACGAGCAAATGGCAGTAGTCATAAAATTGTCATATAGAGAATGCTAAAATTTTTCAAAAAATCATATTGGTATATTGAACAACAAATTTAGAACAATTAAAAGAAGTGCCAAGAAAATCGTATGCAAAAAGACATACACATAGAATTCATGGATGAGGGGAGTCAGGAGAGACTTTCTAGGGCACTTCATATTTCATTAAGTAATGTTCTTCAAAACTATTTACAAAAAACTGAACTCTGATCCAGTAATGGTGCTACATGTATTTGTAGTTCTTTTAACCCTCCTTGAATATTTTTGAGAAAAAAATCTGTTTTTATTTTAGATTGGAAAACACTGTGGCTTTCAATTTGGTTATTAAATAGTTCCCATAGCAATTACAAAGGCTTTCCTTTGTCTCCCTATTGTTCAGTAAAGCTTTGAGTCATATGTCACTAAGTTCTCCATCAGAAAACGTAGTGAATAATCTTTCACTCATTTACTAAGTACTCACTGAGTTCCAGTGTGTGTGTGTGTGTGTGTGTGTGTGTGTGTGTGTGTGTGTGTTTGTGTGTGTATGTACCATACTGGCTAGTGCTGAGAACCTACAGATGAATTAGAAACATCTGTAATGGGCCTGGACAGATTGCTCAGTGGTTAAGAGTACTTACTGTTCTTCTAGAGAACCCAAGTTCAGTTCCAAGCACCCATGTCAGGGGGCTCACAATTGCCTGTAACTCCAATTCCAGGGCTCTAATGCATGTATGTGGCATACATTTATGCGCACATACAAATACAGATAAATAAAAGTAATAAAAAATAAATCCTAAAAGAAACAGCTATTAAAAGAACTCAACAATAGTCTGTGGACATAACTCACTTGGTAACTGTTTGCCTCAAAGACTTAAGGATATGAGTTCTGACCCTCAGAATCCATGTAAAAGTATGATAGTGCACACTTGTGATCCCAGCATTAGAGAGGCAAATACAGGAAGATCCCTGGGGCTCACTTGCTGGCTAGTATAGCCTAATTGGGGAAGTCCTGGCCAATAAAAGACCGTATCTCAAAGGACATGGATGGCATTCCTGAGGAAGACACCCAAGGTGATCCTATGGCCTCCATATGCGTGGGTACATACACACACACACACACACACACACACACGCACTGATGTACATACATCAATGTACACACAGATGCATAATAAAAGAAAAAATAAGCTCAGTAGTGCTTGGTAGGAAAATTATAGTATAAATCAAAAAGTGTGAAAAGTATACTTTTAAATATAACTGGTCAGACTCCTGACCTATTAGAACTGTTCAAGTGTTTATTATAAATCTGGTTCTGTGGTGTCTTATGTACTGTAGGCACACCAAAGCACATTATAGTATGAGTCTAATATATTTGTCAAGAATAATTACTAAACAATTAAATTTATGTTTTCTACATTTGGCAGATTGGAGGTGTCTAGAGTGAGATGAATGGTCATTTATTGGTGTCTTTCCCCCTGAATTATATCAATATGTAAAAATAATCACTAATCATATTTTTAGCCTAATTTAAGGAAGTCTTCCACTATATAATACATATATGCTAGGATAGAACTTTGTTTTCTATATGAAATAATCTTGCACATTCATTCACATGTATCTATTGACATGAGTAGCATGCATTTAGTGGCTATTTGATACAAAGCAGCTGTCATGGGATCAAGGAAATTAAGATTACACAGGGCCTTCTATGTATTTCTGGCTTCACCAGCATGACTCCTGAGCTCCCTGGCCACAAAGGCTTATTGTTACAAAAGTCAAATACTCTGTGCATAAAGACAACACAAATATTCATCATAAACATAGTGTTCCCAATTGTTTTAATTCTGTTTTATTTTGTTATTGTTGAGGTACCTTGGAAGACCTTGCAGTGACTGTGATGACCTGTGTAAATTTGCAAGAACTTGTCAAACTCATAAGCCAGAAACTGTTTTAATCACTTAAAACTAAGGATTCAAGATAGCACTATAGCTATGAGCATTTGTCATGCTGACAGGTACAACATATCCACATTTCTAGTAAACTTAGTGTTTCTGAGTACTCTTTAAATGGAGTGTAGCCCTTAGGAAAAGTGTTAAAAATACTGTGGCAAGTTTAACATACTTCCTCATTCTGTTCTATCTCAGGACTATGCTCTGCTGATTTTTATCTTATGATGGTATTAAAGAAATACAAAAGTCAAGTCAACTCTTGCCAAAAAATTCCAATTAATGAAGAAACTTTGAGGAAGATTATCTCTAAAGCTCTATTCACAGAAAAGATAACACGTATGTTCTTTGTAAAAGCAAAATTAATATTTAGCAGATTTCTCTGTGAATAACAATGAGATTTGTATATAGTACTGCAGTTTAGTCTTTTTAGATTTTCTCTACTTTGTCACTATTAAAGTGGGTTATATAAGTTCTTGTATTTCTTTGCATCAAGATCATTTAGACCATGAAATCCACCATTCAGCAAAGCACTAAAATAGCTAGTATCGAGTAATTTTATATACATCTGGGTTGTCCTAAAGATAAAATTTGATATTTTCTATGACAAAATCAAATCATCATTTAAGAAACGTGAGATTGATTTCATTACATATAGCTAGTTATGTCTAGAATCATCTAATTTGAGTAAGTTTAAATTTAATAGATTAACATTTCATAAGAACATTTCATTACATTATATTTCAGTACAGTAAGCAAAGACAATTCTCATTCCCAGAACTGAAGATAAGCGATAACCTTCAGTTTCCTTTCTTCAGAAATATTCTATGGTTTATAATTCCATTGGATCCAAACCATTATTCTTTTCTGACTTCTGCCATGTTAACTTTTTTTTTTAACAACAATCTATTTTACCCTAAATTTCCTGGTATTCAATATGAGGAAAGAGTTCAAATATAGTCATTTAGATTTTACATGCAGAAGTTATTTTTGGATTCAGAAGTTAATGTTATTTTACTCTTAACATGACAGTCTAGCTGCTTGCAAAAGGCACAGTCCAACACAAAAGTAAGCTTCTGTAGAGTGAATTAATTTTCCTATAATTAAAGCATATATTATGATATAAACGGAATGAATAGTTTAATCAATATGGGGAATTCTACTAATTCCCAAGTCTAGAATGTTACCAATATTAATATTCATAATTATAAATCACCTAAGAGCATCCCTCTGCTATTCTTTCTGTAGACTGTTAAAATTATTTTTAATCAAATCCGCATAAACTTAGAATCAAAGATTTAAAATTTTAGCTCTCCCATTCAATTACTTCTTCTGTGATCCCTGGCTTTTTCTTTTATGAAGTAAAGTCATAGATTGGATTGGTTCTAAACTGTAGGTGGTTTTACCCCACAAAGAACATTTTGGCAATGTTTTCAGGCATACTTGGTTTTCATACTAGAGAATGCTACTACCAACTTACTAATCAGAAACCAGGGATGCTGCCAAGTACCTGCAGTGAATAGGACAGCCTTGCAACAGTGAGTTATTGGCCCAAAGTGACTTTGGTGTCAAAGTTGAAAAATTACAGAATAGATGGTCTTTTAAATAACACTGAACTGAACTGATTATGTCTATTAGTAAATAAAATTTTCAAAGCTTCTAGATGGATAAATCATACTTTCATTGAGTATATAACGTGTTGAACATTTTGAAAAAAAATCTTTTATAGTAGTCAGATCCTGGAAATTAAAAATTATACATTATATTTCTGTATTATTTGGTGGAGAATAGTTTAGAATAGTTAAATGATTTACTCAAGGTTGTAAGTTTTTTTTTTACTAATATAACATTTTTCCTGTCACCTAGTATTACAGATCAAAGTCCCTAACCTCATTCCAAATTATTATGAAAGATATATTTTCTCAAATTATGTAAACTTTTCATGTAGGAAGGAAATAAACAGTAAAACACCTTTTTGTGGTGGGGTCTTACTATGCTTCCCTGACTGGTCTAGAACTCTCTGTGTAGACCAGGCTAGCCTTAAACTCACAGAGATCTGCCTGCGTCTGTCTCCTTTAGTGCTGGTATTAAAGGCATGTGCCACCAGACCCTACTAAAACATTTTTATTTATAGGAAAATAGTGTTGATTCATTCTCCAAATAAAGACTGAAACTACACTTTAACATAAATACATTGCATTGAATGGATGAACTCTCTTATCAGATACCATTTATAATTTGTCACAAAACTACTGTTTTATTTTAGATAATCCTCCTAAATGTTATGCAAGAGAGGATCACTGATGTCATGATATCAAAATAAAAGTTTATCAAATAGAGTCAAGTACAACTAACTAGTTAATAGGAGAATGAAACTGCTGGTGCTATTTCTCTTGGTCTAGTGCTTTTTATAACTCATTTCTTTTGAAATTAAGAGTCTTCATAAGTTCATATTTATCCACCAACCAATGAAATGTTTGTTTTCTATATTAGTAAGAAAGAGGAAAAAAGAAAACATGGGAAGAATGTAAGTGGAAAAAAGGAAAGGAAGGAAGATATACATCTCTCAGGTTTTTTCAGCTATGCTTTAGTTTCTAAATCCCAATTCTTTGACAAATATTTCAGTTTATGGCCCCCAGAGTTCTCCAAAAGTTAGTTCTTAAAAAGGAAGGTTTTCATACTAGGGAGTGCTAGTCACTTGCAGCACATCAAGAAAACTGACTCTCCCTCTCTCAGCAGCTATCAAATGCCAACAGCCTCTCAGCCAAAATAGCTTTTCTCCTGAGTCAGACTTGTTTCTCACAAATGTCCAGCCTAAAGAAGTCTGTCATTCAACACTTCAACCATTTTAAGAACTAGCTCTCAGGGAACTCTTGGGCAGAATTAGATTTGAATCCTGGCTCTAATCCATAGTAGATATGTGACTTTGAGAAGATCACAATCTCGCCAAGCTTCACATTTACTTTTGAGCAGATGATGAATGTAGAGACATGCAGCTTGAGGGGAAATTGGGGAACCTGGACAGCACAGAATGGTCCTTAAGAAACAACAAATTTGTTCTCGGTATAAATCCATCTTCCACAATCTGATGACTAATTTAAGACTAAAAAAATTTTTTTAATTTGGGGGGAGGGGTGCGTGTTGACATATGCCACAGCATGCACGTGGTGATGAAAGGACAACCAGCAGAAGTAAATTCTGTCCTTCCACCATGTGTCTTCTGGGAATCCAACTCAGGTCTTTAGGCCTGACAGCAAGCACCACTACCCACTGTGCCATCTCACCAGCCCCAAAAAGATCTTAAAATGCTGTAACAATTAGTGGAATAGAGCAAGACATAATATAAATTGAAGTAATAAAAATATATTTTGGGTCTGCTTTAGGGTCCAGAAACATTTCTGTCTATTTAATTGTGTTCTTAAGGAATGCAGTTTAATCAACTCCAGATGGAATAGAACCATGTATTTGCCAGAAATCATCTGAGTGTGAGTCAGCAATATGGTATGAAGTTGTCTTGGCTGCGTTAGCAGAAGATATGTATTTGAAATAAGGGTTTAAGTATACTTAACACTGTTGAACTATATATTTAAAATGCTTGCAATGCTAAATTTTATGTTTTGCAGAATTTACAAAAAATAGAAGATGGAGCAGAATGTAGTGGTCACACATGTGAAAACAACACTTAGGCAGCTGAGGTTATAAACTCAAGGTCCTGAGTTTCATAATGAGACACTGTCTCAAGATATAAAAACAACAAAAGGATGGTCCCTTTTTACTAGTTATTATTATGACATCGTTAAGGGGATTGTGGTTAAGTTACACACCATACAAAAGAACGAATTATTCATAAATGAAGCAAAGAGAAAGGGAAGGAAGCTATAATAATTCTAATATTGAAAGAATGCTATACTGGAAAAAAAAAGATTTGTACTTGCAATGTCTTAGGAAATCAAAGTAGATCCAGTGGAATCTCTAAGTCATATTCAAAGTATTGTTCTGATGCCAGCACCATTGGTATTGCTAGGGAACTTTTGAGCAGTTTATAGCTTGAGCCCCACCCCAAAACTATTGATTTAGAAATTCTAAGTATGGGTTTTGGTGCTACTTTTTAACATCTCTCTATCTCCTGAGTTGCTAGGGTTATAGATGTTTACCTCATGCCTGGTTTATGCAGTGCTTGGGATTGAACCCAGGACATGATAACCTGTGTTAGATGAGTCCCACCCCCAACTCTGAAACCCTGAATAAGAATAATTATGCATAAGAATCTGTTCCAGAAAATTTGAGATTCAATTATATTTGCATTGATTAGAAAAACTTGCTATTTAGAAAAATAAAATCTAAGTAATTTTTGTTTAACATTTTTATTGATACTGGATTTTTTTAGTTAGAATACAAAATGCTGGATCTCTTTATGGCATTTTAATACAAACATATGGTTGTGCTTTGTTCATACTCATTTCCTCTTGCTTTTCCTTGGCTTAGTTCCCCCTATCTCTTTGTCCCTTTCTTTCTGCCAAATATATATTTAATATTTGTAATTCTTTCCCTCATTAATCTCTTTTATTCTCCCCTGTTTCCCTTCAAAACTCTTTTCTCCCTTGATATGGTCTGCCTTTGACTTTCAAGTCATATATGTGTATAAATAAAAATTAAATATATTAAATGTTAAATAAAAATTATATAATAAAAGTATTTTGAGTGAGGCAAATGTATGAATAATAATGGAAAGCTTGGAGTGGAATTAAATAATGATAGAATTCATTAGGGCATTTGACTTTAATTCTACATTAAATAGAGGGATTTAACATGGGTCATTAACGAAAAATTAGATACATGAAATATATATTTAATCTGGATTCTGCATAAGAGAAAAACATACTGTTTGTCAGAGTCACAGTCTTGATAATTTTGCTCAACATGTCCCATTCATTTTCTTGAAGTTGACATAATTTCACTCTTATGTATGAATGAAACTTTCATTGTATATAAATACTCTTCATTATCTATTTATCTGTTGATGGGCATCATGACTAGCTCTGTACCTTGACAGTTGTGATTAGTGCTCTAATAAACACCAATGTGCAAATATCTCTCTGGGTATATTTGCTTTGGGGATATAAGAAAGGAGTGGTACATTAAGTATATATACTTCGAGATTGAATCATCACTCATCTTCTTTTATAATTTCTCATTTTCATGTATTTTAATTTTTGATACACTAAATTCAGGACGTCAAAATTTTCATACTATACTGACAAAGAGAATTTGCCAGTGATGATAATTGTAGATGGTAAGGTTGAGTCTCCACCTCTTACCAAGAACAGCATTACATAAGCTTAAATGTAATAGATCTAAATGTCTACCATATTGTTAGCAAATGATAAACTCAGCCTTTAATATCCTTTGTTTTTCAGAGATGGAATTTTTCTTTATGTAACTATGGCCACTTTTCTGGTTCAAGCCTCAAGCCTACAACTGACTGATAATTGATATACCCATATTGAGTCACTCATTTCTCTCTATTTAATGTAAATTCAAATGCCCTATTGTAGCTTGCCATTATCTGGTTCCATTCTAAGCTTTCCTTTATTACTCTTGCCTTCCTTGAAATGCTTTTATTCTGTTGTATTGTATATATATCATTATATATTGTTCTAATTTTCCCCCTTTCCGCACTGCCCTCCTCTGTGCCCGTGCTTCCCATAGTTGATTGTCTGCCACCCTTGAAAGTAATACCCTCCTCTGCTTCCATGTCTCTTTTTCCCTCCACCATTTAAGAGCTCTTCCTCCCCATTCATAATCCCCTTTCTGACTAAATGATCTGCACATGTACATGTATGCATATGCACACACATATATACAGGTATATATATATTCATAAAACTTTACGTTCCAGGTATGCTAGAAAACGTGCAATATTCTATTAGAATCTTTCTTATTTCACCTAGCACGATATCCAGTCCATCCACTATCCTGCAAATGTCAGGATTTCATGTTTATTTATAGCTTTGTGAGATTCCATTGTTTACATGTATTTTAAAGCGTAGACAAGACTTTTAATCTATAATTTTCATCCCAATTCCCTCTGTAGGAATGTAGCATACCTTCTTGCATCTTTTATCACCTGAAACATTTGGTCTGGGCATTATAGTTTTTCAATACATGCCTTGTCTTCCTTGTTAAGTTGTACTCTACTTGGAGTTAGAAATTAATCATTTCCAACATGTATAACAGTTATAAGTATATACAATGGAAAGAGTCAAGGTAAAACAAAGGTTTATGTTCCAGTTCCACCAAAGGAAAAAAATGGCAGTTTATTTCAGTTTCACTTGCTCCCAATTTCCTAACTCAGAATGTACAAAATACTATTTACTGTATACATCTGTGTTATGGTCTAAGGGTTTAAAACAAAGAAAATATCCTCAATTATATTCACTTTTTCTACTTCCTTCAAGAATATGTAACATGATAGTTTGAAGCTAAGCTTAACTAGTATCAGTAAAGCTAAATCACATTAGAATATATTGAAAGCCTGAACTAAAGTATTGTTATGTGGAATTCAAAGGAAGAAGTAGATATGAAAGAATATTGCTAGTCAGAATTTTAAAAATCAGTGATTCAGTGAAGAGAATGGCTGAGATTTTTTTATCTGTGTATATTATGCTATTTGATAAAGAAAAACCGACCAAACCTTGTTTGAGAAAATAAGTTAAAGACAGTAAGTTTTGACAGTACTGTTCTAAAGGAAAAATTATAAAGCAGAATAAACAGTTACTAAGGAAAAATGAGAAAGAACTCCCAAGAATGGGAGGAGCTCCCAGATGGAGAATGACCATTTCTTTTTCAAGAAATTTTCCTTTAGTAGTAATGAAAGGATCACCTGTCTAAAATTTTGTGACAGGCCACCTGCTCTGATCCTCTAGAAGGCTCACTGCTAGTGTCCTTGTTCAGTCATTCCTGACGAGTTCAGCAAATGGGCATGCCTATGTTCTCAGGATTGTCTCTGAAATCTGAATCCAGTGTGGTAGACTTACTAGTCAGTTATTTAGGGATGAGTCTAGAGCATGGGTCCACAAGGATAGTCCAGGACCTTATACCTGCACTGACTATCCAGAAGTCTGGGCACTTCAGTTTCTGAGGACTAACCAGCTATATAAGGGCTTGGTCCAGGTTTTGGAGCTCCAAGGACCAGTCTGGAAACTGGGCACATAAGACTGATGCTGGAGGGCTGGAGAGATGGCTCAGCAGTTAAGAGCACTGGCTGCTCTTCTAGAGGTCCTGAGTTCAATTCCCAGCAACCACATGGTGGCTCATAACCATCTATAATGGGATCTGGTGCCCTCTTCTGGCATACAGTTGCACATGCATACAGAGCACTCACATAAATGAATGAATGAATGAATGAATGAATGAATGAATAAATAAATATCTGGCATACAAGTGCACATGCAGACAGAGCACCCGCATAAATAAATAAATAAGTAAATAAATAAATAAATAGGTAGGTAGGTAGGTAGGTAGGTAGGTAGATAAATCTTTTAAAAATAGGTGATGCTAGAATCTGGATCTGTGGGAAGATGTCTAGCATTAAGGTTAGTGGGAAAGACCTAAACACTAGTCTTCTAGATGATGAGACTGCAGGGTCTAGCATGGAGGGTGAAGCTGTGGGTGTTAGCCTGAACGTACAATAAGATCCTAGTTGACACTGTGGCAAGTACAAGCCTGGAGCTGATATCCACAAGAGCTGGCTTAGAGGTTGGGGTCCATGTGATGAGCTAGCTTGATGGACCAGGACTTACAGGAATTGGCCTGATTTTCAGGTTATCCTGAAATCCAAGGCTGTGTAGGTCAGTCTGGTGCTAGGGGTGGGGTGGGGTGGGAGCAGACATTGGAGTAGCTTGGAAAGTATAGCATAGACCCAGAGCCTGAGATGGCAGGATCCAGATGGTGCCCAGAGCTGGCTTAGAGACTCAATCTGGAGAAACCTACCTGAAGTCTGGATCTTTTGGAGGCTTGCTAGGTGCTAGGTTTTAACAAAGTATGTCCACTATTGGAGTTCAGATTAAAACACGATTTTCATTACCTGGTCCTTCCCTCACAAAGATACAAATTACCTTCCTTCATTCTGTGCCACCTAGGATTTGGGAAGGAATGATACAGGTAAAACAAAAATTTCCTTCTTATGCTCTTCCATATATTTTATTTCTGAAATAGATCCAGTTACTATACTCTCCATGCTGACTTCCTTAATTCCTGCAAAGGTATTTTGTAAGTGAGTAATTATTTGAATCGAGGTCCTACTATTTTGCCATTATCTACCCTCACCATATAAAAAGCCCTACATGTTTTTTACAAATCAAGAGTTACAGTAAGTAAAATCATAAGTTTTCTTCTCTTGTCTGCCCCACTTTCCGAAGCCGCATACTTTTAAATTTAGATTATATCATTCTGTAACTTTGTGTGTATTTGTATGTATATTTCATGTTATCATTGTTAGAAATTGGGTATATTGCATTTAATAAAACTTTATTTTTAATATACTGTCCATGAAAGTATGTGTGGTACAAAGTTACCCAATTAAATAGTGAAATAATAAGCAAAAGTTTTATGATTTTGATTAATAATCTATAGATAAACTAATAAACATTGACACCAGAATACACTGACATTGTTAAGGACGTTAGATATAAGTGTGAAACTGAAGTATAGATATAAAGCTATTTGGCATGCGCTATTTATTACAAACAGAAGCACTATAGCATAAATTTTGACTGTAGTACATGAACATGATGTATTTGGAGGAAGAATTATATAAGATCTAGATGTACAAATAAGTGCCCTGGTATTTTTTGTGATGATGGGAGAGATTTGCCCATCACAGACAATGATGATTTTTAGATAACACTGGAGCTGTATCTTGAGCTATATGATAGTCTTATATACCTTAGGATTGTCTTCTGTAAAACAAAATATCAAGGCTATTTTTTTATTCAGCCTTTCATTACTGATTCCTTATTCTATGAAGGTCATCAAGTTACTGATACCCATTTAACTATTCCTTTATAATGTTACTGCATGAACTTAACATTCTAAATTGGTAACTTGCCATATTACACATTAAAAGATAGATAGATAGATAGATAGATAGATAGATAGATAGATAGATAGATAGATATAGTACCTGTGGAATGGCACATTTGAGAAAAGGCTATTACTATATATTCCCAAATATGAAAATTTAACTAATTTAAATTTCATTGATATGATAATTTTTTATTTATTGCTAGGTACCACCTGTGATGAACAAGAAAGATCTGCATATTTTACAGGTGATTTTTGTCAAGCATGTGGAGTGGTACTACAGCTTGAATCAGAAAGGATTTCACATTATGAGGTTGGTTAAATATGATGGGAATAAGAATGAGAAATCACATATGTAGCAAGTCAACTTCATATATGTCATCTTACTTGATTAGTATAAGAACCTGAAACATGGTATCATTTCTATTTTGACAAAAATGCTGGCTCAGAAAAGGATAGCAACATACAAATTTAAGTTTAGGGAATCTAGATTATGCTCAGTGGCTTTGACTGCAAAGTTTCTTTTCTTTCCTTCACACTATTCTGCCTTCTTTTACATTCATTGTTATTGTAGTAAATACAGTGTAGGTATTAGCAAGCTTGAGATATTCTGTAGACCTCTTAGAGACTTCCTTTATAATAAATGTAGACTATAGATTGGGCTTGTCAGCATCCTGCCATTGAGGTGGGAGAGGCTCATAAGTCCCCCACCCCATCCATTGACAGTTAACGGTTGCTGAGATCATGAGGCCTCTGTATTCCCTGTGGTTCTCTTGGCAACTGATGGTTGCTGGAGAATGGAGAGATTTTCTGCAGAGCTATAGTCACCAATAAAGTGCTTTTATCCTATAAATATTTCCTACCCATCTTCATGTAAGCATCCTAATGAAAATCATTGTGTCGCACATAAAAAGACATGAAAGTAGATGGGGTAGTGAGTTGGGAATAGATGAGATTCACAGGAGCTGGAGAAGACAGGAGAAGATAATAGGTAATATAATTAAAATATATACAGACATGAAAATATCAAATGAAACCTCTTGTAACGAATGACTAACATGATAATAAAATCATAAAAACACTAACTTCTAAGCTGTAAATCATTTTAGTTTAATTTTGACTGAGTTTTAGAGGTTTGAAAGGAGTGAAACGTCTTCATAGTTGTAGTCAAGGGTTGAGGATGTAGCACAACAGTATGCCACTTGTCTAGTGTGTTCAAGGCTCTGGTCTCAAAAAAAGTTAATGCAAAGTGAAAAGTCTGCTAAAACTCATGTCTATTGCCCTCACATTCAAAGAGGTGTACATTTTAGTTGTCTCTGTTGTTAAATAAATGAAGTCCATTTGTTTTTTTTTCAGAGTGAAATACATGCTCAAAATGTTAAGTTCTATTTTCAAGTGCATGGGGAACAAAACGAAGTGCCTGCTAGGAAAGTAAACATGCATGTTGGGAATTCTCAGGTGAGTTTTGTCTACACTGAATGCTACAATTCTGAACTGAAGGTTTTGAATCTTTCCAAAGTAAAAAATATTGTGCTTACAGGTGTACAAGAGTGTACAAGACAACAAAAACAAATTTACTGGTCTTCACAACGTGAGTTTTGACTCCTCATCTGTTGTTCAATCTCACTATGTGGGGAAGAGCCATACTCAAAATCAGAAGCAATTACTGGAAGAACATGATCAAATATCTCCATCGAGATGTCAACCAAAGATGGGTAAGATTCTATTCATCTCTATCTCATATGAAGAATCTATCTTTCCCCACACTGTCCCATCCCTTTGGGGAAGCACTTTCACTATAGGTCAGACAACTTGATTGTTCTTCTGTGTCCTTGTCTGTGTAGATAATTGCTAACTGAATGTTAAAAAAATTATTACCACTCTTCAGTTTACTAATTCTAAATATAAGCAAGTGATTGCTATATGTTACGAATAACAATAAGCAGCTAAAGAAATAAAAAAGTCTTAGATCTTTTGTTATGTTTTTTCCCTTGGCATCATTTTTTGTGATGTGCTACTTTCTTTTTTTTAAATCTCACTTGTTTATTCAAATAAATTTCTTTGCTATAGTATAGTTACAGACTACACTGTGTATACTGTATAGTATTATTACGACCAAAGCTGAAAAAAAAGCTAAATTGCTGAATCTCCTCCCATCCTGATTAACCATTTTTATCTTTATAAATATTACTAGTGAATAATTATGTTACACTAAATCCAAAAGGTACATAGAATTATAGAACATTGCCTCTTTATTCCTGCTAGTGATGTTCAAATAAAAAAGTGAAGGAGCTCCCATTGAATTACCTAAACTGGCAGAGTGCATTTTGGAAAACATAGCTCATATTTTGAAAAACTTGAATGCTGGCACAAAAATACTGATTGATCAGCTGGAATAAATAATTTAGCACCTTCTTAAGAGCTTTAATACTGTGTCATTAATGAATTAATTCATCTCTGAAAAGCTTCATCAGCATCCATTTCCAGTGCATTATATTATTGTCCAGAACAAAGTCATGACCTCAGCATATTAGAATTTATTTTTTCTTAATAAGCTAAACTGAAGTTAGTTTTTACATTTATCCTAGTCTCTCAAATTATCGTGTGCTTGTTTTCCTATTTGTAGGTTTAAAGAGAGACAGAGCCATTGTGCCTTACAAGAGAAACTGTTTTGTAAATGTCTTCCCTACACTCCCCAAATTAATTTTATTGGCTTAGAGAAGGAGAGTAATTGAAAGAGACATAAAATAAAACATATAATTTCGTGTTATTAACTGCTGAGAGTTCATTCTGGTGTAAATATCACAAATGAAGACAGAATAGATTATGTTACTCAAGAAAAATATCAACTTAGAAGTTCATGCCATCTGATTTATCCTGTGAATTGCAACAAATCATCTTGAAATGGCTCCTGTGCTTCCTTAAATAAATATAGTCAAACAATGCTACGTGTAAAATATTTCTTTTCCTTCCCATGTTTTTAGTGTATACACTAAGTGACAGAGTAGTATTAACATTTATCTCAAAGAAGAGCCTTTGTGATTTGTTTTCCTTATCCAGAAGCCCTGTGCTGCAAAAGTGGAAAGGTAGTAGATTTTCAGACAGTTTCTTTAATACTTTACAATGGACGCAGTTCATGCAGTTCTAATATCTGAACACATGTTGATAATTTCTTATTACAATTATTTCAACAGATAAACCCAATACTACTTCAGCGGCGCCAACCTTCCTGAAGTCTGTTATTGTAAAGCCTCCTCCAGGTAGGAATAAAGACAAAACTACTTTTTCCTCTAGCAGTGCTTTGAATATAAATAATCCAAGCAGATATTGTAAGCTTTTTCCTGCTTCTAACAATCTACTAATATTCCACAACATCGCATTAGGGGCAAAAAGAAATGAAGCTAGGAAAACATTTGTAGCTGAATAGTAGAGAAATGTCTTCCAGCAAAATCAAAACAAATGGCAAATAGGAAAAGTATTCTATACTCTTTCATAGTAAGTTTGTATCTTATAAAACATACTAGATTACTTATAAACCACTTGCTTTTTACTTACTAAGGAACTGATAGTATTCAATTCATCAAGTCCATGTAGTTTGCTTTGTTTTTCTAGGATATGAGAGCCAGAAAGTTTTTTATGACTCTTAATAATTTCAAAATCATGCATGAATGTGTGCCTGTGTGTGTTTCCATGTTACTTTAAGGAAATATTTCATATTAGTGTGATGGTATGATACAGTGGTATTATATATTCAGGATGCTAAGCTAGTCATTCTTGATAGTATATGTAGGAATATACTATTTTCCCGGAAGAAGAAAATATGTAAACTAGCTAATACTTCATTGCAAAAGACTACAGGTATATATTTTACATATTTTGCTAACAAAGGAAATGAAACATCATGGTCCATAGATTTCTATGATTTTGATTGATAGAACTAGAAAGGTTAAAAAAAAATGACCAGATAAGGTTTGGAGCTGAGAAAGGGTGACAAAAATTCAGGTACAATGTAGAGCTTGGCCTTGACTTGAGTAATATATCTGCTCTTCTATCATGTTTTTTTTCACCCCCCCCACAAGCATTTTCTCACTACTAGTGTGTCTTTTTGTCCTTTCACATTCTCTCTTCTATCCCCTTTCCCTCAACTCATTATAGTTCACCTCTTCTTTTTTATAAAGAATTTTTCAGTTTTTATTTGAATTTTATTTGACAATTTATGAAGGATATGAAGATACTATTCAAATATCAAGAAGCATCTTTAATTTATAACATCTTCTATTTATAAATTCTGTAAGTTGCAACTTACAGTGCTCATGTTGCCATATCATCACAGGATGATTTCTGTAGAAACCTGTCTTTCCCTTTACTGTTTTGAAACAGTAAACTAGAACCCGGCGTGATGGCTAAGTTGTTAAAGTATTTGCTTCGTAAACATGAAGTTTCGAGTTTGATTCCTAGGACTTGGTAAAAGCTGCATGTGGTAGCACGTACCTGTAATTCCAATGCCAGGGAGGTAGAGGTGAGAGTATTCTGGAGTTTGCTGGCTAGCTTCTGTGAGTGCCCCATCTCAAAAATTAAGGTGGACAAGCTGGACAGGTGCCTCAGTGGTTAAGAGCACTGGCCACTCCCCCAGAGGACTTGAGTTCAGATATCAGCATGCATGTTGGGTGATCTACAACTGGCCTATAACTCTATCTTCATGGGAGGTGATGTCCTCTTCTGACCTTTCTGGTCACCTCATTCACACATGGCATGCATGTATATGTTCATGTGTACATGTATACACAAAATTTTTTAAACAAGTATATGTTAATTTTATGTGTATGAGTGTTTTCCCTGCATGTATGTGTGTAAACCACAGCATTCTTAGTGCCAATGGAAGCCAGAAGAGGGCACTGACAGCCTGAAACTGGAGTTACAAGCAGTTATGAGCCACATCTGAGTGCTGGGAAATGAACCTGGGTTCTCTACATGAGCAGCAAGTGCTCACAATGACTGAGCTATTTCTCTTTAATTAAGTGTTGTGGTGCGAGTCTTTAATCTCAGCACCCAGGAAGCAGAGGTAGAGGCAGGATATTTCTCCTCTTCTTACTAAACTTTCTGTTCCATGTGAAAATGTTCTTTACTCTTGACTTCTTAAATTCTATTCTTTTTCATGTTCTACTCCTCATAGTCCGGTTCTTCATTTATTCTGTTCATTTGCTTTCTAGATCATCTTTTTGTCAGTTCGTTGCCTAGATGTAAGTGTTCCCAGGTTCCATTATTGACATGACTCTACAAACACAATTTTGTCTATTCCACTCGTTTTACCCATCATTTGTATTCTTGTAATCTTTTGATCAAACTTTAGACTACATGTCAAGATGGTAGATATTTCACTTGGCTATCACAGCCATTTTAAATCAATAGTCTCCCAAAGTAAAAATGTGTAGTTAACTGTCAAGTCCTCAGTATCACACCATCATCACATTCTATATAATGTCAAGTTGTGATAGTTTTACTCCTGAGTTATTACTGTCACCATAACTCCATTCCTATACTTCCTATACTACTATATGTCTTCACATATTCCTAGAGCTTTGTTAGTCAGACTGAAGTATGGATCAGCATTGTTGATATCATTTGAGTGCTTATTAGAAAAAAGAATTTAGCCCTACTTGCAGACCTACTTATTTAGAATTTACATCTTTAACAAGACCTATAAATGATTTATACTTACGAAATTTGAAGACACAGAGTCATACATAACCTTCTAACTACTTTCCCTTCTGCTGGTTTTTGTCTCTACAAATGTATTTTCAATTTATTTACTGGAGTATTTCATTTAAAATGCAAATATTTCCATGACACTGTCCAATGTGAAAATCCTTCACTGTTCTTTTCAGCTTCTAAGGATGAAATCTAAATACCATAGCTCTCTCCTTTTTTTCTTTTCCTTTCTTTCCTTTTTTCCATGCTTGTCCTCTGCTATTGACCTGTTCTTATCTATGCAGGTTAGTATCTGCGAATTGTATAGCTTCCAAAAACCATTACCTTACTTCTCTTATTTGTTCTCTTGTTTATTTGTGCTCCTCCCTTGTTGCCTGAAATATTTCCATAGTCTGCTTCTGACTAACTCATATTCATTCTTAAACATACTGCTGCTGCCTGGAAGCCTTTTTACTTCCCTTAAGACTACCTCCCCTTCTGTATGTCTTTAACCTGTGTGTCCACTTATCTTTCTAAATGCTTTTTCTCTCATTTAGGTTAAGATATTTAAGGGAGTAAGTGTCACATAATTCATCTATATTTCTAGTGCTAGACATAAAAACCATCTTAGAACTATTTCTGACTCAGTAGAGATTAGTTTAATATATGAATCAGTGAACTATTAATGAATCTTTCTCTAGTGTTTTCCCTTTGTACTATTTCAGTTTCCTACATAGTGTGGTTCAAAGTGCTAAAATACTCTGTAGGGACATTTAGTTTCACCTGGGAATTAAAGAATATTGATTTAAGTAAGCATACAAAAAAGTGGCAGCTGATTTTAAAAGTAGATATTTGAAGAAATGATGAATTGCCACTGGATGAGTATTTTTCCTACTGGTGAGCCGAGGGTATCTGCAATATGGCTTCTGAGTAAATTTGAACAGGGTCTAAATGAGAAATGTTTGGACTGTTGTTGCTGCTGTGGCAGATAGCATTTTAGCACTCTGAAATTTCAAGGTTAGTATAATGAGGGAAGAAGAATGTCTTAGTTTGCTTTCTGTGATAAAAACACCGTGACCAAAAGCTACTTTCAGAGGAAAGGGTTTATTTTAGCTTACCATTTATAGTCATCCATGGAGGGAAATCAAGGCAGAAGCCTAGAGGAAATAACTGAAGCAGGGACCATGGAGGAATATTGTTTGTTCACCATGGCTGACTCAGTCCACTTTCTTATACCAAATAGGTCCACTTTGCCTAGGGGTGGCACTGTCCATGGTGGGCTAGGCCCTTCCATATCAATCATAAATCAAGAAAATTGCCCTACTATTTGCCCCAGTTCAGTATGATCAGAGCATTCTCTTAATTGAGCTTCCTTCATCCCAGATGACCTTAGCTTCTGTCAAGTTGACAAAAAAATCTTTCTAGTAAAAAGAATTTTGGTGAAGTTCATATCGGATCATGAAATAGAGGAAATATATATAATTCAGTCTACTTATTGAAAGCATTTTACACTAATCTCTGAAGTTAGTGCTTAAAAAATAGATGTGCCCTATTATAACTCCTATCTGAACATTCATCTATCTACCTTCTCTCATCCTCCTTCCATACAAAGCAACTTCCCCCTTCCTCTCACCAAGTCTGTATCCAACATTCATGTCTTCTTGTTTGGTTTTGCTTTGTTGCTCACTGCATTTCACCAGGGCTACTCAAGTAGGGTTGGTGTGAAGTGATACACTGTAGTATGAGTAACTTACCAGTGGCTACGTTAGCACAGGATTGGTGTCTAAAAGATAAAGAACTCATGAAACGAAACATCAGTAAAAGAGACTACCTGGTATTAAAATGAGCTATGGGACTGTTGAGATGGATCAGTGGCTAAAAACTATTGCCCTGATGACCTGAGCTCAGCCTAGGGACCCTTATGGTAGAAGAAAAGGGCCAACTACCACAAGCTGTCCACTTTCCTTACATGTATGTTGTGGCATGTGTGCACCCACATATATATGCACAGTCCCAAAATAAATAAATAAAAAAATGGGCTATGGAACTGAGCAGAAAGTTCTAAAAAGAAGAAATACTAATGGCTGATAAACACTGGAAAGACTGTTTAAATTCCTTAGCCGTGATTTAAATGCAAATTAAAACTACTTTAAGATTCTACCTTGGGGCTGGAGAGATGGCTCAGTGTATAAGAGCATTGGCTGCTCTTCCAGTGGTCCTGAGTTCAATTCTCAGCAACCACATGGTGGCTCACAACCATCTATAATGGAATTCAGATGACTTCTCTGGTGTGCAGGTGTACATGCAGAAAGAGCACTCATATAAATAAAATAAATAAATCTTAGAAAGAAAATTCTACCTCACTGACCTAGTCAGAATGGCCATCATTAAGAACACAAATAACAACAAAAGTTGACACGGATGGGGTTATAAGGAAACCCTTATACACTGTTGAGTGGAAGTATAAAAGTGGGCCACCTTTGAAATCAGCCTGGAAATTTCTACCATGTGACTCAGCTATGCAACTCCTAAGCATATATGCAGAAAAGTCTATATCTATTGTAGAGCTATTTGGACGTCCATGTTAATTGTTGCTCTGCTTGCAATAAAATAAGAATCAATATAGATGTTCTTTGATGGATAAATAGATGGTGAAATTGCAGTACATGTACATAGTAGACTTTTACTTAATAATTATTTTTAAATTATTTTACTTTTCAAGACTATCTTCTCCTATTCTATACTTCCTCTCCTCATACCTCTCAAGCAAGCTTCCTTCTTATTTCATCAGGAAAATTAAAACCAGGCCTGGTGACCCAGACTCAAGAGACTGAAATAGAATGACCACAAGTTCAAGACCTGGCTATAATACAGAGAAAGTTGAAAGCTAGCCTGGGCAAATTAGTTTGATTTTTATTTCAAAAAATATAAGGGGGTTGGT
The DNA here is from genome assembly GCA_026225945.1 of Cricetomys ansorgei. Lineage (NCBI taxonomy): Eukaryota > Metazoa > Chordata > Mammalia > Rodentia > Nesomyidae > Cricetomys > Cricetomys ansorgei. The sequence goes on from JAMJFZ010003423.1 coordinate 122,928, forward strand.
AGCTGAGTATTTGACTAGCATGTGTGAAACCTATCATATATAGTTTAATCCCCATAACCACAGGGTCACAGAGAATGCCAGGGAGGGAAAAAAGGAAATAAGGGAACTGACATGAACTACTAAATATTTTCCCTGACCAAATACTCCTGTAACTGATTCCCTTTTTAAACAATTACCAGATCACCTTTCCTTCCTAGCCAAGTATTTTTAAATGCAGTGGAATCTTACTATGTTTACCTGTTGCTCACTCTTTTATTCACTCCCATTTGCTGGCATACATTCTCCCAGCCTTCACACCACCATTCTACTCTTCCACCCAATTGAAACTACTGTTTACAGGGTCAGGGGGAAGTATAGAATAGGAGAATTTCCAAATTCTCTTATAATTCTAATTCTTTGTCCTTTGTTGATTTTTTTCATGGGCTCTTCTCTACCATCTAGTGCAATGAGTGGCATACATTTTAATAATTATGTTGATAGCCATATACCCATCCATTCATAAGCCTCGGGAGAGTTCATAAACTCTGATTATTCTCATATCCCCATGTTTGGAATCTCCAAATCTTTTGCAGTCTTCTGCCTTTTAATCTTCTCTGTGTTAGAGACATTACCTAGAAATCTCATCTCACACGGATATTATCTGTTCATTGGACACACTTTAGCTCATTTTCTCAATATGTCATCAGTTTGCCTGGTCTCAGCTCCTACTGTAACGCTTTTACTACATTCCTACATTATATCTTCCATAGTCTTCTTTTATATTCCTATAAAATCTATGGTCCTCTTATTTCTAGGCCTGCTAAGCCTTAATTTTATCAGCATTGCACCAAAGGAAGCATCTTTCTAAAACACAAAATTACCACCCAAGTCATTTACTGCTTTGAGCAATTCAGTGTTTTCTAACATAGAAAAAAAAGATCCAGGCTCTGTAGCATAACAAGGAAGTCCTTCTTTGAATTGACCACCTTTGCCTTTCCCATCCTGTCTTCTTGAATTTTACTGTACACTTTCAAACTTTGTACAAAATTCGTATAAATCCATTTGTGCTTTTTTTTTCTTGAGACAAGGTCTCATTATATCACCCTGGTTAGCCTGAAACTCTATATAAACCGAGCTGGCCTCAAGCTCAGAGGTCTACCTGCCTCTGTCTTCTGAGTGCTTGGATTAAAGGATTGTGCCACCACACCCAGCTGACATCTGTGCTTTTCTACACATCATTTGTTAAATAATCAAACAATGTTTTCTCAACCTTTTTCATCCTTCCAAATGAAGCCAGCTTTCTCAGTAGCCTTCTTTAGACCCCTGTACTGTGATTTCTGTTTTTTAGCTCTAATATGGAGCCAAACTGAGAACCACAATACCAGGGGTGTGTGTGTGTGTGTGTGTGTGTGTGTGTGTGTGTGTGTGTATGCACTTCCAACCTTATTCATGCTTTGAAATAATAAGTATAATAATAATAAATACAAAATAAGACTAGCATTAGGTTAGATAGGTGTCCACAAATGTTATATTATATATAGAAAGTTCTGAAAGGTGAAAGATGTTCTTCTCATACGTAGATCCAAGTTTATATCTGTATGGACATATACAAATGGAATTGAGGGTGGATATAGGCTATGAAAGTAGAACAGAGACCAAGAAAATGAGAATAAAGGTGTTGAAGAAGAGGTAGAAGCAATAGAACACATGATACATGAAAGCAGAAAGGAGGCTGTGAGAGGACAGGATCCAACAAGGGATCAGGAAAATGAGATAGGAGGCAGAGGATAAACACAAACAAGTTTTGTTTAAAAGTGCCATCATAAACCTAATACTATGCATAGTAATGAAAAACTAAAATAAGATTTGTAAAAGATACAAACAAAGCTTCATTTCCAGGTGATCTTAGAAACAGTACTATGAGGTATGAGTACAGAAGAGCTGAACAGACCCAAGGAGCAATCTCTGAGAGAAGAGAGTGGAGAGTGCAAGAAACAGTTGAGACAGGTTATATAATAAGGCCACGGGTCCTACAAGATGACTCATCCAGCAATGGTGCATGGTTCTAAGCTTAACAACCTGAGTTTAATTCCCAGAACTCACATGGTTGATGTAGAGAACTAACTTCCCCAAGTTGTCCTTTGGCCTCCAAATGCACACGATGGCATATGCATGCATACACATACATATAACACATCATATATGTGTACATACAAAATAAATTTTAAAGTACTTTAAAATATTAAGCCAAGAATTCTGGATAACAGGGCCAGTGAATAGGCCTCCTGTCTATTCAGAAAGGGTCTATATATTTTTCTTATTATTTCTGAGTTACTCATATTCTAGAAAGTAGTAGTATCAATTCATGGAAAATCTGAGAGCTAAGGTAATAATAATCACACCACATGTGGTTACCAAACCTGTTAAAATGCTATATTTCCACTATTAGAATCCTAATATCGGTGGAATTTGTGGAGAAACAAAGGGAAAACTAAGCAGAAAACTATGCATTTACCTTTATAAATACTAAAGAAATTCATCAACACTCAAGTTTAATGAGACTTTATAATCACAAAGAAGATCATTGACTCTAGGTACAACTTCAACAGTGGTTGCATAGTAAAATTCTCCAGAAAGCTTTCAAGAAGTAGGAGAGTTTTTTTCCACCCCTAGAGATTCAGATTTCATTGGTCTTATGTGAAGCTGATCAATATCATTATCCTAGAAAAAAAATGGTGAACATCATATATGGAAAAGCCAAGGGATAAGTTAACATGAATATTTTCCAAATGATTCTAATATATAACCAGCTCTGAAAACCCCCAATCTAGAAAAAACAAGGAATCTTGTTTATCCTGTATCTCTTAGGTACAGTCAGTATACATGCTATTGACCAAGATTGTCTCTGGTTTGCCTTTCACATCTATAAAATAAAGATAGTCACATCTATAAAATAAAGATAGCAGTAACTTCTTGGAAAAGGTTGCTATGAAGACACACAGTTTCTGGTTGACTAATTCTTTTTGTAGGAATTCCATAGTCTTCAATTAATCATTTTAAAGCCAGGGACTCAAAAACCAAACCACAAACAAACTTGAAAAAGGCTAATACATAACCATGGAATTGGAAAAATACTCCCTTCAGTATATTTCTCACAAAGTCTCTAATAATCCACTTGCAGTGTTAGCTTTAAAAGCAAATTCCCGATTCAATTCCAGAAACTGAACTCTGTTGTCCAGGAAAGGCTTTGGGAATCTATACATAATGCCCCAGGTGATTCTTACCAGAGAAATTTGGTAAACATTGTACTTCAAGTTAATGAATTGTGATCCTAGTGTTCACTTACAGTAACAGGAGACATATTTCCAGCTCTTGGTTTTTCTTGATATCTATAAATCCACACTATATTTTCCCCGATTTCAAAGTATATAGAAAACTAAATTAGAAACAGAAAGTTATTTAATAAGCATGAAATAAGAGCATAGAGACAGAGGATGATTTTAAGGAGTCATTCATTCAAAGTCTTCTAACACACTAAAAAAGAACATTAAAGTTGTGAATATTCATGGAGTATCATATAATGTTTGATATAAATATAATTTGTATAATATATAAGACAAGTTTAAACACATTTATATCCTAAGATAGTTATGATTTTTTGTAGTGAATTTTTTCATAATTGTTTTCCTAGCTTTTTGAAATATATAGAATGTAATTGTTATCTATAATTACCACACAATGAATTAATAATACTCCAGATTGTCTTGCCCTCATCTCTCTGTTAACACTACAAATTGACCAACCTGTATACACCCTTTTCTTGCTTGCTATTACCCTTGGCCTCTAGTGATGACCATTCTACTCTAAACTTATATTGTATTAAATATTTTAGATTTAACATAGGAGAAAGGTCACATAGTGCTTTTTATGCCTGGCTTATAGCACCTAAAATAGTTAATTCAGTTCCATCCATGTTGTCAAAAAGACAGGATTTAAGTATTTTTATGACAGAATAACATTCCATTGTCTGTACCATGTTTTATTCATTCATCAATTGATGACAACTTGAGTTGTTTCATTTCTTGCCTATTATGAGTAATGATATAATAAATATGGCAATGTATATGTCTCTTGCATACTTTTAGTTCCTTAGGATATAACCTAATACTGCATGTACAGGAACATATACTAATTCTTTTCTTATTTTGTAAATGGCCTCCGTACTTTAAATGGCTATTCTAATTTAGGTTTCCACCAACATTTTCTCCATATCCTTACCAGCACTTCCTATCCTTGGACTTTTTAAAAATATATTAATCATTTTTCCTGGGGTATGTTGGCATCTCCTTTTTCTTTCAGTTTGCATTTAACTGATGATTAGTGATGTTCTGTATTTGTATCCTTTTGAGAAATTACTAGAAGGTTTTTTGTTACTGAGTTTATGGAGTCCCTTATATATATAGTCTAGATATCAATTGCTTGATATATACAAAAATCACAAATATTTTCTGCTAATCGTAGATTGCATGTTAACTCTGTTATATGTTTCCTTTGTTGTACAGGAGCTTTAACATTTTTTAGAATCATATTTGTCTATCTTTGCATTTGCTTTCTGAAGAAAAGTTACGGTGTCCTGGAGCATTTTACCTATTTACCTATTTTACCTGTTTTTCTCTAGTACTTTCATAGCTGCCAGTCTTTTTGTTGTTGGTGGTGGGTTTTTTTTAGATTTCTTTTAGTTACATTTCGCCCTTCTTCTCCCCTCTCTTTCCTCCCTCCAGGTCTTCCTATATACCCCTCCCTACTTTCCTAGAAAATTTCCCCCTTTTTTCATGAGTTGTTATTGCCTGTATATATGTATTTGTTCTTATGCCAATCTTATATTTAAGTCTTTAGTCCATTTTGAGATGAATGTAACTGGTGAGAGACAAAGGTCCTACCTATAGTTTTATATAACCAGTTTTTCTAACATTTATTTGAAAGACTGTTCTCTCTCTAAAGGATGTTCTGAGTACCCTTCTCAAAGCATTTGTTCACATTTTAATATAACCTGTTGATTGCTGGTCATAAAAAGTGTTTATTAATAGTAAACATGTTACTCAATGTCATTATTTTTACTTTACCCTGCAAGTAGTCTCTTCTTTCTGAAAATAATTTTTGTTCAGCAAAGGTCAGTATACTTAATTATGATTAACTTATCTTCCTGCAAGTGATTAAGCTGCTGTTTGTTTTACAAGAAGGTGATTCTGGTTGTCCTTAAAATCTATATGGTACCAATTTATTGCCTTGTCTCTAGGATAATGTTGTTTTTATACTTGTCTCATGAAATTGTTCATCTTCTTCTGACTAAGAAGAAAGTAGAAGGATAATGAGATTTAGAAAATAGGTTTATCTCCTGTGTCTAATTCTACTTTAGAAGCAGAATAATTAGGTAGCTGTTATATGGCTCCTTTGTAGAGTTTTTTTTTTCTCATTTGAAGTGACAACTATTATTTTGGAATTTTACTTTCACCTTTCATCCTATGCATGGAGCTCACTTAACTCTCTTTTCTAAAATTTGTGGGAATAATTTTTGATAACTAGTGAAATACAATGATTTCAGATAATAGAGTAAAATTTTGCTATTTTTTTATTAAAGTTTTTGGACATTTCAGGGTTTGGTTGGGTGGAAAAAACATCAAAACAAAAAGTCTGTTGAAGAACTCTGAATCCTAAGTTGGTTAGTCATGTTAAGTTTGATGTTCCTGTTCACAGTATGTATAGCAACAGCAAGCAATCAGATACTAGATTCTTAATAAGTGAAAACTACAGATACAGTCTATAGTATAAGGAATTCTTTGCATTAAATTGAGAGACATGGGCTTGGGTATACTTCTGTGACTATCAGCAAGTGATTTTTATCTCTGTGGGACCAATCTTTCTTGGGAAATTTAAGTAAAAGGTCTCTAATAAATGCTTATCCATCACTGACATTATATGATTCTAAATGTTTCCATACTGATCTTCTTAAACTCTATCATTTTTATAGCATATAGAATCAGAACCTACGTATGTCATATCTGCAGTATCACCTTTACATCTTTACATATGTTCCGGTCTCACATGCAAGGAAGTGAACATCAGATTAAGTAAGTGGTTTTTGCTGAAATATTCTTGTTACCAAAGATCAAAGCTTTTAGTTGAATACTCATTAATATGTTTTACAAACTTTCTAGATATTAATTTTCCTATGACTTGAACCTAGAAGTGGCAGGTGGTATTTGTAACTATTGCCAAGGCTATTTTCTAATCATAGTAACAAACTGGCAGATCTGTTGGCAAGTTGGTTTCCCTTCCTGAATAGACATATTTTTCTTTGTAGATGTGATAAAAGATCATTTTTCAGGCTAGCCATGCAAATTCAAAGCATCTCAAAAAGGTTTTCTTAGTTTCAAGGATTCAGAGATCCAGTCATCAACCTTACAGTAAGGTATAATGATTAAGAACAAAGGTCATGCTATTATACCTAGAATACAGAACCCAGATCCATTTTAGTCAATATTAATATATGGTTTTAAGAAGAGGAGAAATTAGCGGACAGTTGCAAAGTGGATAATTTTGGTAGCAGGGCAAAGGGTCATTTATGTTTTGTGTATGTTTAGTTTATTTTAAAATCAAAACATAAGAATTATTGTTTTACCCTATAAGAAAGTATTTTATAGTATTTGAGTCTGATTACTTAGAAGCTATCTTAGTTACTTTTCTATTGCTATGAAAAAGCACCATTATCAAGGCAACTTATAAAAGACAGTGTTTAATTGGGCTTAATGGTTTCAGAGTGATAGGAATCCATGATGCTGAAGCAAAGGCCTAGTGACAGGAACTAGTGAGAGTTCACGATCGATCCACAAGTGGGAAGCAGAGAAAGGGAGAACACTGGGAATGGTCAGAGTCTTTGGAAACCTTGAATCCTGCCCCCATTGATATACCTCCTCCAACAAGACCACACCTCCTAATGTTTTCCAAACAATTCCACCAACTGGGAACCAAGTATTCAAACATGAACCTATGGGGTCATTCTCATTCAAATCACCACAAGAACTAAATTGTCAGACTCAGCAAATAAAACTACACTTTAGACATTAAAATTAAAACCTCAGGATTTTAAATAAATAACCTGTCACATCTGTATATGTATACAAAGAACTAATTTTTAAAACATGGCATTCAGAAAATTTATTAGGACATTATTTTTTAATATTGATTAGCCACACATAAAGACATGCATTAACATTTGTGGTATTACAGTAGCATGAGGTATTTCCACACTTATGTCTTTCCTCCATTTTATTGCAGGCCTGAAATTTTTTTATTAGTATGAATTTTTGTGTAAAATAATTTGTTCTATTGTGACATCTTCATGAATTTATTAAACATACTTGAATCATATTCATTCTCACATTATCCTAATATCCTCCCTTTTCCCTACTGTGATGAGAATTTTTTAAAGTATTTAGATCCCACACAGGAAAGCAAATAGTCAATACTTGTCATCTTTCTGGGTGTGGAGTATTTCACTTAATACCATGATCTCCAAATCTATCCTTTTTTCCCAGCAAACAATATTATTTTTACTTTTCTTCATGATTAAATAGTATTTATTTGCATGTCACCTAAACTGTTGTGTACTTGGCTGTTGTGAATGGTATTACATTAAGTATTGCTATATAGGTATCACTCTTGTAAGCCACACAGAATTTGTTTGGGTGTATACCTAAAAGTAATATAGTTGTATCATATGGTAGTTATACATTTAGTTTTTGAGGAACCTCCATATAGATTTCCATGGTGGGTGCACTAATTTACATTCTCACCAAAATGCATATTCGTCTTTTCTCTGCATTCTCATCAACATTTATTATCTTGTGTTTTCCTTTCTTCTTTTTTAACTAGTAAATTTTATTCTTTAACAATTTTGTATATGTATAATATGTATTCTTTTTACTCTCCCTACATCTCCTGTTTCCCTGTTACCCTGCTAGCCCCTTTCCCTATGATTATCTTTCCTCTATTTAACTAGCTTTGGTTCTGTTTAGTATTCTACAGAGTTTAATTAGGGCTATGTGATCTTGAGTTCGTAACTAGCCATCAGAACCTTGTGGGATCACCATTTGGTACACATCTGGATACTATGCTTGCCCCTCTCCAAGAATCTGTTGGTTGACAATGGATGAACAATATGTGGCAGGACCTTGTGAATCCTTTACCTCTCCATAGCTATTAGGAGGGCCCAACTTCTGTGGACCCAATGATAATATACACAGAAACTGTAAATTCATAGTTGTGACATCTGTGTTGTGCTTAAAAGATGGAAGTTTCAGTCCCTCTCCCCATTCACTAGCACTTAATATTCTTTCAGACTCGTCTTGCCCAGTATTCCTTGAACCTTAAGCAGGTGGTGTAAATTCTAGTCTAGAGCTGTTCCCTCAAATGTCCTTTTTTCTCAGCACCTTGTGCAGCCATGGGTCTTTGCATTTATCTGAAAAGGAGAGGCTTCTCTGTTTAAGGCAGAGAATAGCTTTTGTCTGTGCGTGTGAACGTAGATATTTAGAGAATGGTTTGATACTCTGTCAGTTTTAACTGAACACCCATCTTACCAACTCTGGATTTATTCATCCAGAAGTAAGGCTAGACAACAGAACATCTTTAAAGATGATTCCTCATTTCAGCAGCAATAAGTTAAGCTGAGAAATACAGGAGAGTTCTTCTATCTTAGACTGTATTTTTGCAAGGTGCTGGTTTCTGGACTGGACTGTGAAATTCACCAAGGGTTTCCTTCTCTCTTCTGCTTAGAGCCCCATTAAGAAGCATCTTCCCCATCCCTAGTTTATTGCTGTGCACTTGGTAATGTGGTTCTCTATTTAAATCTTATAGTTCTAAAATTCACTATTCCCTTATTTCACTTTGTTATTTTCTACTGTTGCATTCTGGTATCTTTCTCTCTCCCTGTAGCTGTGGTACCTGTGATTTTATTTCAATATCATGAAGCAAATGAAAGTCTCCACTCTGCCATCTTCTGAGAAGTGTTTTTGCATATAGCTTGTGGAATTCTGGGGAGATATCTGAGTATCCATGCTTTGTCTTTTGAGCATAAAAATTCATTTTTTGTAGTTTTAAAATTTTTATTTCAACCTTTGTAGATTTTGTTTAATATTTTAGAATTTACAAAGAAAATATTCATGGTAATCAAAACTTTCTGTTAATTTCCTTATAGAGAATCTCATGTTATCAGTCAAGTGAAGAATACAAAGAAGTTACAAGATTCTTACCAAGGTGAATATACAGATTACACCAAAGTGAAGAAACCTAGAGAACTAGAGTCCAAGGTTCACTTCAGGAAAATGGAGGATAATTACTTGGAAGTCCGTGGGTACAGAGAAATGGTAGATCCCAGACCCAGACATAAAATTCTTGAACAAAAACTTCCACTTGAAAATTTCTGGACACACCCAGGACCGTATAATAATTCTCGAGCAGTGGAAGATCAGTTACCTCATTGTTTACCAGCACAGTCAAAGACATATGACTCTTTCCAGGATGAGCTTGAAGATTACATCAAAGGGCAGAAGGCCAGAGGACTCGATCCCAATATTAGTTTTAGACGGATGACAGAAAGCTGTAGGTATAGGGATCATAGATACAGAGAAAGGGTTGATTCTGGACACAGACAAAGGATGTGTGAGGAAAGATTTTCATTTGAGACTCCACAGACCTACCAGCGACAATACAATGGTTCACCAGTGGAAGGCCAGCTGCCTTACTGGGTACCACCTCATTCAAAGAGAAGAAATGATGATTTCCAAAATGAATTTGATAATTACAATAAGGTGCAGGAATCTAGAGAATTCAAGCCAAAGACTCCTTTTAGAAGAATTGATAGCTCTCTTGAAACCCATGATTACAGAGAAATGGTTGACAGAAGATCCAGACATAGAATGTTTGAGCAAAGACTTCCATGTGAGACTTTCCAGACTTACACAGACCCATACAGCAGTTCACAAGCAGTAGAACACAAGTTACCTCATTGTTTGCCAGCTTATGAGAGCCAACAGAGCCTAGAGTCTGATAGCTACTATCAACTGACCAGAGATTGTTTCCCAGAACACCCTGTTCACCTGAGCCTTAGTCAGCAAGAAAATAGCCCTGGCTCACACAGTGTAGAATATGACGTTTACAAGCAGCTGCCATCAAATGACAATGCCAGTGCCCATGAAACAAGTCATAAAAGGCGACATCAGAAGAGAAAACGACACGTGGAGGAAGAGAAAGAAAGGCCAGAGAAGGAACAGTCCAAGCATAAAAGGAAAAAGAGCTACCAGGATAAAGATTTAGACAAAGACAAGAGCATGGAGCAAAGTAAAGGAGAGGAAGATAAAGCTAGAGTCAGTTCTGAAAAGATCAAGCATCGAAGAAAGAAAAGAAAACATGAAGCATCCTTAGAGAAAGAAGAACGTAAGCACAAGAAAGAGAAAAAGAAATCTGTCGAAGAAAGAACCGAAGAGGAAATCCTTTGGGATGAGTCAATTCTTGGGTTCTGAACTTAAAACACACCCAAGAATGGCTTTAAAAAAAGCATACTGATTTATATAAAGACAGAAGTAACCAGAAAAGTCAAGGAAAGGTAGATACAGTATCAGCTCAGAAAACCTTCATTTTTTTGTTTGTTTGCAAAAATTGAAATTGAACATGAGAAACAATATACAAGACATCTAAATCTAGCCTTTAAAATTGTTTTGAGGTGAACCTACTCAAGGATTTTGAACTTTTAGTTTTATTTACAGAGGAGCGAATTGAGAAACTCAGCAGCAAAAATTCCAAGGAAACCATTGGAGAAATTTAGATAAATCAAGAGAAATGGAGAGAAGGGATATAAATCAGTGTCCGTTCAAGAAAGCAGTGTGTGTGTGTGTGTGTGTGAATATGTGTGTGTGAATGTGTGTATGTATATACATGTATGAGTTTGTGTCCTCTGTTATCCTCTCTCACCTACTCCCCCTCCCCTTTTTGTCACTCCCTCTTTTCAAAATGTTATATTGAAAGAAAACCACAAAGTCTAAACCTAGCTTTGAAGAAGCAAGAATATATGAGAGAGAAAGAAACCCACTGAAGAAAAATCAGAAGATTCAATGCTTTCTATTTTGCAGTTTTGTTCCCTTAAGATTGAAAAAAGGTTGAGAACTTTAGGTTTCATGAAATTTGTGTTATTTGTGTATTTGTACATGTGTACAGTTAATTGCTAACAAAAGCCAGATGAAGTAAAAATATTGAATATGCTTTTTTAAGTTACTTTATCATTTTCTAAGAAATAAAACATATTCTATTGCTTATATATAATATGATTTTCCTAAGTAGAAGTGTTTCTATTTTGTCCATCAAGTTGCAATGAAATTGAGTTGTTTGCTCATGGAAATAATATACTTAAAATGGGGACTTACAAAGCAGTCTACAGCCATACTACCATTAATTTGTTCAATCTTGATTGATTTTGGAAGAATGATCAGGCCTATAGGACACCAGACTTCACAGAATCTGCTTCTCTTAGAATTTGTTAGTATTGGTGGTATTTTACTACTGTTGTGTGTCATTGTTTCTGTTTTCTTCACTGAAAGTGTATGAAGCAACTTAGACGTTATTGTTAAATCTAATTTGCAGTGTATTTTTGTATTTTCTAGTTCTGACAGTGAAAAATTAGTGTATAATAAATTAGATGATATATACTTTTAAAATGTTCTCCAAAAGGGCTGATAGAAATCGGTCTATATTCTGAAAAATGTTTATATTAAAGTGTTTTAATTTGTAAATACTGCTTTGTGATCATTTCCATCAAAAGATGATCGTTCTAGGAACGTGAGAGACAAGAAATAGAGTTTGCGGGTCTGGAGAGATGGCTTAGCAGATAAGAACACTGCTACTCTTCCGAAAGTCCTGAGTTCAATTGCCAGTAACTGCATGGTGGCTCGCAGCCATCTATAATGGGGTCTGATGCCCTCTTCTGGCATACAGGTGTACATGCAGATAGAGCATTCATATACATAAATAAATAAATCTTAAAAAGATAATTTGCAATTAATTCTCTAGGAAGACCACATAGCAAAGCTGTAACTTCATTTATTTTTCAGATTGTTTAGTATAAGTTATCATTCAGTTTTGAACTCATCTTTAGATTAGAAAAAGTCTATCAACTTGAAACTGAAGGAGAAAAATGTTGTAAGTGATAAAGGGCTATGGGGGCTTGTTAACTTTATTTGATTTAAAATTTTTGTATTATTGTACTGCATTTTATGATCACTAATTTCTGGAAACAGTTGAGCATCAGTATGCTATAGTAGGAAGTATAAAGGCCCGATATTCCAATCAGCTAAGATTATGATCTTAGTTGCATCACTAGGTTGTTATATGATTTTGCAAAGATGCTATAGAATCCAATATGCATTCAAAGGACAGAAAATATATACTTTAATAGGCTCTGTATATGCTAATCCTATCCAAAAGCATGCCAAATGTGATGGTGATACATCTGCATTCGGGCAAGCCATTTTATATTTTTTTTTGAGGTTAGAATTAATGACAAGTAGATGCTAGAACATAATGGCCAGGTTTATACCTAGATGAGTGAATGGTCCCAAAGTGTACTAACTTGTCATAAAATCAGTTTGTCTTCTATGAGGATTTTAGTATAAAATAAATTTATGTCAATGTATTAACACTCTTTTAGTAATACTGATGAAAAAATATTAAGATAAAGTAGACAAAATTTCCACCCACAATGCTGGCAAATTTTCTTTTGATTTTCTCTCTCTCTCTCTCTCTCTCTCTCTCTCTCTCTCTCTCTCTCTCTCTCTCTCTCTCTCCTCTCCTCTCCTCTCCTTTCCCCCTCTCTTTCTCTCTCTCTCTCTCACACACACACATACACACATTTTATTCCCAGAAAATGTTACAAAGATCAATTGAATTGATAGAATTTTTAGAATTAATTAGATTCTTTTAGTATGTCCATTTTGTGCTCAGGTTGTTGGAGATATTCAAAACTATACCATAACATTCACTAAGGTACCAAACTACTGTGATCTTCTCAAAGTATGTGGATTTATATTGCATTGAAGTTAGTCACAGTTTTCATCTATATGACTAAGACAACAAATTTTACAAATTAAACCCATGTAAATCAAATAGTATTATATATGGAAAGGAGGAAAAGGTTGCAGTGTTGATTAGTTTTAAGGAAGTCTCCAGTTGCTGGTCCTAGAAAAGGGATTTTCAGAGATTCTAGGATGTATATGCTTCTGTATCCCTAAAAAAATATTATCCAGAAAACTAACTTTCTGGTTGAAGCTAGTGACAAGAACCTAGAATCTAACTTTTGCATATCTGCTTTGTTCCTATTGCCTACTTCTGAGCACAAGATTATATTCAAGTTAAGACATTGTAAATACATATATAGGATCCAAAAATATTTCCACTTCAGCTGAGTGCTAAATCTATTAAGATAGAATTTGATAGAATAAATAAATAAATCTTGAACTTGGACATGAAAGGCAATGCAAAAAATACATTAAAGGAAACAAAATAGGTAGTGTCTGGCATGTGTAGCAATACAATTCATTTACAAGTGATGCTATGGGGAAATATCTCAAGCAGATGAGGGGAGTGGGGAAAATAGCAATTACATGGAATCTGATAACTTTATCTCACTGATGCTTTGGGAAAAAATTAAAGGGTGAAATAATTACCAATTTAAGACAAAATTTGGAAGTCAGAAGACATTCTTGGCAGCATATATTCTTAATCTTCCCTCTGAACAAAATGCAATAAGGTGAAAACATTCCTAGTTGAATTTAAACTTCACATAAACCCTTTTTATTATGAATGTGTTCCCATGATATATACGGGAACTATATGTCAAAACTAACACTGAAAGATAATTCATTATTTACCTAAATTTTAAATTTAACTGGGTATAGGTAGTACCCTATACTGTGTATAGTATGCTGCTATGGTGTCTCAGCAAGAATGACAAGGAGGGATGTTCATTGGTACAAACCCTGCCAGACCTCAGCAGAGGGAACCACTATCATGACAAGCACCATCCTGGACAGTGGAACCCTGAGCATTTCATCTCAAGGGTTCTTATTGATACCTAAGCTCCTCAGGTGTTCTATTGCTATCACATTCAGATCATGAGGAATCAAACATCTTTTACATAAAGCCAACACGTGCAGACAATACAAATGCCAGAGTCTGGGCAGCCCTTCATCCAACAGTGCACAAACAACCATTTTAAACATAATTAAAAATGAAATTCTACAACAGGTATGTCTTATTGTGTTTTGTATTATTTATTTATTTATTGCAAATTTGTGGTAAATTGTCCTGAACTTTTTATCTCACAAAGACAACAGAAGTGGAAAAGGTGCATTTTACTTGGTGCTTTCTGAGATTTTGGTTGACAGCTTGTAGTTCTTTTAATTCTGATCCTGAAGCGAGAAATAATATGGTGGCAGGAGCCTGAGGAGGAGCCTGATGACTTCTTGATAGACAGAAAAATAAGAAAGGGCCAAGGACAAACTATCCCACCAAGGCTCCACCTCCCAAAATAGCTAGAACCTCCCCAAATAACACTGCCAGGGTTTAACATAAGATAATATGGGAGATATTTTATATTCAAACTATCATGCAACACATTTTCTCTTAAGTAATGGTTATATCATTATCTTTATTGATAGGGAAACTTTTTCCCCTAGCATTTATTCTTAATACTCATGCTGGTAACCAAACCAATAGCTATGATTAAATCACAATTTAGCTCAGCCTGAGAAGTGCTACTCTGATGATTCAGAAAAAGAAGGAAATGGAGCTTGGGCCCTTACCAGATGCCAAACGTGCCAGCACCTTGCCAGTCTTCATAAATAAGAAATTGTACTTGGGGTCGTAATCATACCTATTTCTGCCACAAAGCAATCATCACCATAATGATAAAATGGATTCATTCAGCACAAGTTGTGGGAAGCCCCATGACTCTCCTGACTTTGGGCCTAGATTCTACTGTCTGGCTATAAGCCTATCTCTTTACTAGGAGATTTTCTGAGCAGGGCTGAATCACAAAATAGTATGTGTCCAGAGTTGGTTTGTTTCAAGGAAGTCAAAGATTGCTCAAACATTCCTTCTAGGAATGTTTTGCTTCATCAAGCGAGATGACGGTATTGAGGTTTCTGACTAGCTTGTGTATTTTCTAACCTTGCTGACTAATGATCTTGTGCCCGCACATATGTTTTATTTTCTTTGTGATTATTGACCTTGTAAACTACACGTAGACCTCTGAGGAAAAGGGTATAAAAATTGAAACCAAAAATAAAACTTTAGCTTCAGACCAACTGAGCTCAAAGACACAGTTTGTGCACCTGTTTTCTTTCAGTCCCACTCCCCATCCAGATTCTGTCCGACTTGACAAGCTAGCCTTATCAAAAAGTAAAATATATACTCATTAAAATTAAAACATTAAAATTCCTTAAGTGAGGATAGAGTATAAAAGAGTATTAGTAGAGTACTTCAGCATCATTTTTTAAGCACAGGGAAGATTTTTCAGGCACCAAACTAGCAGAGTTAAGTTGAATATTAGATCAAATGGACATTCATAAAATATTCTGGATAGACATTCTTGTCTACTATACATGAAATATTTTTCAGAAATTCTTATAGAAACAACTTGGTTTAGACAAACCAATACATTCAGAAAAAAAATATTCTATTAAAAAATTATGGAAATGGTACCTTATAAAAACCTATGGGGTGTAACAAAACCAAGAATAATAGGATGTTACAGCAAACAATGCCTACATCAAATAAACAGAAAAACCTTGAGGTAAATGAGCACAACAACAGTAGAAATGCTAAAGTGGGTGAGGATAAAGTCCATGAAGCCTTACACAAAGAACTGCAGGCAACTAAGGAATGCTGACAGTGGGAGAAATAGTCTTTCCTAAGGGTTGATTATTCAATAACAAATAGTCTTAAAAACATACAAGCAACATTATACAGACGGAGCAGGTTAATATTTAGGAAAAAAAATATATGTGTATATATATATGGTGTGTAACAACAATTAATGGGGAAAAGAGTCCATGAATTTGAAAGAGAAAGGATGGGCATATGGGAGGATTGATGTTATTATCTGATGTAATTATATTATAATCTCAAAAAATAAATGAATCATAACTGTCTTTAAGAAAAAAGAATCATATTGGTAAATATCAAGGAATTAGGAAAAGAAGAGGAAGCCAAACATAAAATTAAATTTAAAATATCAGAGAAAATATAAAATAATAATAATGTAAATTATTGGAATGTAAATATAAATAAAAAATAATGTCTAATAATGTAAAAGATCTTCAAAATTAAGAGACAAAATTAAAAGATAGACTTGACAGATCTAAACCTGAAATGATGTAGCCCGTCCCAGTACTATTTGCTAGCTTTCTCGGCTACCTGGATCCTATGACATTAGTGTTTGTGTTGCTACATACTCTTTGCCATAATGTTCTGCTTTAGCTTGTGCCCCAAACTAATAAAGCCTGCTGATTATAAACTGAAATTTCTTAAACTGTAAGCCAAAATAAATTCTTCCCTTTTAAAGTTGGCTATGCCATCTTTCTGTCACAACAAAGAAAACTGACTAACACAGAGAAATACAGTTGGCATCACAAAAGTGCAAAGAACTATTAGAGAATGATATGTTGTTCTACAACCATATAACAATGTTGAAGAGATGGAAGGATTCCCAGAAACCTACACTTTTCCAACCTAAATCATAAAAAACAGAATACCTGAACAACCAAATTATGAGTGATGCTATTGAATCAGTAATGAAATATCCTCCACCAAGAAAAATCCAATACCAGATAATCTTAATGCTGAATTGTACCAAATATTTCAAGAAGTAAAAAATGAATTTCTAATACATTATTCTAAAAATTAAAGTTGAGATTCTTCCATACTCATTTTTATGAAGCCATTACTACTCTAAAACCAAAGCTAGACAGGAACACAATTAACAAAGAAAGCTACAAGTCAGTATTTTTGATGAACACAGATATGAAAATCTTCAAGAGAGTACTAGCAAATTATATCAAGCAGTACATTACAAAATTACTAATGATTGTCACCTTGTTCTATCCTCCAACTCAAGCGGAGGATCCTTGCTTGAACCAGAGGCCACCCCAGCTGCCACAACTCCAGGAAGGCTCCCTACCTCAGAACCCATCCACACTCTTAGAGCCCCCCACCCCTTCCAATCCTCTCTCTCCTTGGCATTTTCACATTGTCCCAATGCCCTACCTCCTGTGGAACCTTACTGCTTGGACCAGAGGCTCCCTAGTCTCAGCAACTCCAGAAGTGAAGCCAGCCTTCAGAACTCCAGGGGAGACTCTCTGCAGGACCAAGTGCCCACACACTCTCAAACCCCACACACCAACTCCAGTGGAAGTCCCCAGCCCTACCCCAAGCCACAGTGACCAGAAGACCAGAGAAGAAACAGAACTCTGGGAACTAAATTTTCATCCAAAAAAAATAAAAATAAAAAAATAAAAAATCTCAGGAATTGACACCTAAACCTGTAATCACCCCAAGCACAGATTCCTAAACACCAACTTAAGAACACAATCAACGACTACAATATGGCATCCCTGGAGCCCAACTGTCTTTCTATTTAAAAAAAAAACTCTGAGCAATCTGACACAGGCAAAGCAGAAGAAAAAGACTTTACAACTAATTTTATGAAGATAATAGAGGTCCTTAAAGAGGAAATGAATAAAACCCTCAAAAAAATTGAAGAAAAGAAAAGCAATTGGAGTAATTGAGTAAATGCATCAAAGAAACACAGGAAAACACAGACAATTAGAAGAAATGAATAAATCACTGAAAGATAGCCAAGAAACATCAAACAAACAATTGAAGGAAGCAAACAAAATTGTCCAAGACCGGAAAATGGAAATAGAAGCCATAAAGAAAAGTCAAACTGAGGGAATTCTGGAAATGAAAAACCTAGAAAAATGATTAAGAATTATAGAGGGAAGCTGCAACAACAGAATACAATAGATGGAAGAGAGAATCTCAGGAGTTGATGATATAGATATGTCAGTAAAGGAAAATATTAAATCCATCCTTCTGGTGCTTATAAGAAACACACTTCAACCTCAAAGATAAACAATAACTCAAAGTAAAGGGTCAGGAAAATATTTACCAAGCAAATGGACCTAAAACACAAGCCGGTATAGGTATTCTAATATCCAAGAAAATAGACTTCAAACTTAAATTAATCCAAAGAAATGGGAAGGACACTTCATACTCATCAAAGGAAAAATCCACCAAGATGACACTTCAATTCATAACATCTATGATGCTGCAGATCTTTATTTTTAGTTATATTTAAAATAATTGTTTTTGTACTCTGTTGGAAAAAGGAATGCATAGGCCTTGACATTTCATATTGTCTTCAGGAGTTGGATTTCTGTGGGGGATGTTTGATTGCTTATGATCTACACCTGAGGGGTTGTGAACCAATAAAACACCTGAGCTCAGATACTCGGGGTTCCACTATTGAGTATGGCACTGGCCATGGTGGTGGTTCCCTCTTCTGAGGTCTGGAAGTGCTTCCACCTATGAAATATGCCTCTGTGTCTCTCTTGGTGAGCCACCACAGTAATCTAACTACCATAAGTGGTGCATCAACGTGGGGCAGGGCATCTTGCCAGCTAATCCAACATGGAGACAATAAGAGAAAGAAACCCCAGACCTCAGAGACTCCAGTAACGTTCACTCAGGGAAGCTACCAGAGAACAGAGATTAAGGTATTAATTGAAGGCTCCTGAAGGAAGAGGAGAAAGAGAAAGGAAATAAGACTCTATGAGGAGAAAAGGCCATGAAATGAGTAAATAAATGAGGAAAGAAGCTTTGAGGTAAGAGCCACAGAATGGAGGCCTTAGAGATAAAGAATTCAGCTGGGGCCAGAAAAAAGCAAAGTACTTACTGCTTTTCCTAATCATGGAGCCGATGCTCCCTCTCACTGCTGGTGGTAACATACTGTTTCAAAAACTGAGTGTTCTGATAGCTGCGTTGTATGTGTGTAAAGCTCAAGATCTTGTGTTTGATGTCTATGAAGAAGGGTATATGTTTCCCCATAGCGGTGGTGAAAATGAATGTCAAATGCCAGAATGTTTCAACCTGAGATTCTTCCCACTGGCCCAGGACCCCCCTGTTGTGGAAGCTATGGATTAGAGCCCAAAAGCCGCTTAGATTGAACAATTTTTTTCCCCTGCAAACCTGTCTATAAGCAGTAACTCCACAGCATGAGGGAACATTTCCTGCAGACAAGGACTAGTTGTTGTTCCAGCAAATCAGACTATCTTAAAATCTAGAAAGTGTTTCCTCAGGGTAAGCACTCAGAAGCTGTCTTCCAGAACTGGCCAAGTTTGTATCTCGTGTTGGCAGACAAACTTGGTACTGTAAGAGTTACCCAGATATTACTGGTTTTGAAGGCATGAAGGGATCACGGAGAGCAGCTGAGGCTTGGCACTGTAAGAGGCCAGGAGAGGCCATTGGTGAAGGTGCAGCCTTAGCAGTAGTTGAAGGCCCAGATGAAGGGTCATGTAAAGAAGCTGATGCTTGATGCCATTAAGAGAGCCCAAAACAGGCCATTGGTGAAAATGCAGCCTCAGTGGCAGTTGAAGGCCCAGATTGAAGGGGTAGTGTAAAGAAGTTGAGGCTTGGCACCATGAAAAGAGCCCAGTAGAGGCTACTGGTGAAAGTGCCGGCCAGTTGCAGCAAGAGACCCCAGCAGTTTCGGAGATGTAAGTACTAAGGTATGAACACCAGGAATAGCAAAAGCAGTGGCGTGGAGCCAGTGAGAGCCTGGAGAACAAGCTATGTGTGCTATAGAAGGCAGAGTCAGAGAAGTGATCCAAGCCCTTCCAGAAGATCGTGAGTGAATTCCAGATAATTGGACATTGATAATGTTTTTCTGCTGTCCAAAGACATTGTGAAAGCTTGATAGATGTTTGGTTTCATTTGGTTCTGTGCTTTAGCAACCCTCATGATTGTTCCTCTTGTAAATAGTTTTGCTGGTGTAGTGTTAAATTGTGTTGTAAAGGTAAAACATTTTTTTAATACAGAAAAGGGAGAACGTTGTGGAAGTTTATTTTTAGTTGTGTTTAAAATAATTGATTTGTGCACTGTTAGAAAAAGGGCAGCCTAGGCCTTGGCATTTTATATAGTCTGCAGGTGTTGGATTTCTGTGGGGGAATGTTTGATTGCTCAGGATCTGCACCAAAGGAGTTTTGAATCAATAAAACTTTGAGTTCAGACACTCAGGGTTCCACTGTGAGTATGGTGCTCACAAGGAGTGTGGTTCCTTCTGCTGAGGTCTAGCAGAGTTTTTACCTATGAAATACATCTCCTCGTCTTCCTTTCTGAGCCACCCCAGCAGCAGTTTCTACAACACATCTTGTTGTGCCACATCTGAGCAATAACCCTGGGAAGACTGCTCTTTCCTGAGGAGAGGCAGGGGTGGGGGTGGGAGGATGGAGGGGTTGATCTGGGGGAGAGAGGAAATGGGGAGTTGGAGGAATGGAGGGTCGAGAGAAAGGGTTTTGGGATGTTCTATATGTGAGAAGAAAAATTTTAAAAAATATGAAATTAAAAAAGAAAATGGTAAAAAATAAAAAACTATATAAATATTTTAAAAATTACTTATCATGGTCAAGTTAAGTAACATGTACAAATCAATGAACATGTTACACCACATCAATAGAATGAAGGACAAAGTTTATATGATCATGTCAATAAATGCACAAATTAACGATGCATATAAACCAAGCCAATAACTAATGTCTGCACTTGTTCTAGATTCTTTTCTCTTGCTTTGATAAAAGACTATGACCAAATATTTTATTTAGCTTACACTAAAGTCACAGTCTATCACTGAGAAAAATCAAAGCCAAAACCTGAAGCATCAAACTCGAAGGATTGATGCTTGGCAGCTGGCTTGCAGGCTCTTGCTTAGCTAGCTTTCTTATATAGCACAAAACCACCTGCCTGGAGATGGTGTTGCTCACAATAAGCTGGGTCCTCCTACATCACCTATAAATCAAGGCAAATGACCCTCACAGACATGCCCACACGTCAATCTAATCTAAGCAGTTCCTCAATTGAGGCTCTCAGATGTCTCTAGACTGTGCCAAGCAATAGTTAACCAGGACAGAACTAAATACAGAAAAGATGAAAGCTTTCTATTGTAAAATGTGAAACAAGATTAATATACTCACATTCATTGCTTTCATTCAACATATTACTAGCAGTCTTTTATTTATTTATTTATTTTTAATAGTTGTGTGTATGCGTGTTCTGCCTGCCTGTATGTTTGTGTACCCATATGCATGCCTGGTGACGGTGGAAATCAGGAGTGCCAGATTTCCTGGAACTGGAGTGGCAGGTGGTTTGTGAACTGTCATGTGGGTGCTGAGAATAGAACGCTGGTCCTCTGGAAGAGCATCCAGTGCTATTAACCACTGAACCTTCTCTCCATTTCTAGTTATCAGAAGCCTTAACCAGAACAAACAGGCAAGAGAAATAAAGGACATCCAAATTGGAAAAGAATAAGTCAAGTTATTTTTGTTTGCAGAAAGGATGATCTTACATCAGAAAATTTCCAAGACTCTCAGAACTGAAAAATAAATTCCGAGAAGTTGCAGGATACAACTTACAAAATCAACATACAAAACTCAGCAGCATGACTTTATACCATTTCTAGCAGCTGTGCACACAAAAGTAATAAACATCGAATAAATTTAGCCAAAGAAGTGGAATAGCTTCATAATGAAAAAAATTTAATATCATGATGAAAAAAACAGAAAAGGGCATAAAGAAAATCTCATATTAATGAATTAGTGAATTAGTATTGCTTTTAAAGTTAATTAAAATATAATACCATCATTTACATCCCTTACGTTCTTCCCTCCAAGCCTTCCCAGGCCTTCCTGCCCTCTGCCCCCTCTCAAACTACTGACCTCTTTTACATTCACCATTATTATTATTATTGTGTGTGTGTGTGTGTGTGAATAAATATATACATACAACCTTCTAAGTCCATTTAGTGTGTCTGTATGTATTTGGTTTTAGGGCTGACCACTTGGTACTGAATAATCATTTAGGTGACTCATCCCTTTAATTTTCCCTTTCTCAGCAGTCATTTTCTGACTCTATCTATTCATCTAAAGGTGGCATCCTGTGAGGATTTCCCTCCAAGCATTTTGGCAAGTCAACTGGTGTTATCATTGTTCAGATCTTGTTTAAGCAGCCATATTGGTGAGGTTTAGTGAATGCGGATTTCTTGTCCTATCTAGAAGCCACAACCTTGCAATAGAAGTACTGGTCCTTTGACCCTTACAGTCTTTCTGTCCCTCTCCTGAAATATTCCTTGAGCCTTGAGTGCAGGAATTGTGCTGTAGGTGTGTTGTCCTTCTCATCATTTTTCACCAGTTGTGGCTTTCTATAATGTTTACTGTCTCTTGGGAAAAAAAATATTTGATGAGGGGGTGAGAGCTACACTTAATCTATAGGTGTTGAGATAAGTATTTAGAATGCAACTAAAAATTGTACTGGCTGAGGAAACTGGCAATACTGTGTTCTCCTCTAAAACCCATGACATCACCAGCCATGCAGAGTTGGCTGGGTTTACAGAAACAATATTGATTTCCCTCACTGTGGCTATACTATTCAAAATATTCTACGGATTGAGCACAAACTCTATAAAAGTTACCAAAGTTTTTCTTGACAGAAATTGGAAAAATAATCCTAAAATTCATATTGAACCATAAAGAACCCTGAATTGTGAGTGCAATTTTTGAATATAAAAAAGCATGAGTCATTCCGTTACCCAACTTCCAAATATACTACAAAACAAAATAATTTAAAAATATATGTTCTAAAACTATAGTTCAGTTGGGATAAAGGTCTTCTGTAGTGTGCCTTAAGCTGTAGATTTGATCTCTAGAACCACGTAACTGGGGCACGGTGGTGCAAACCTGTAATCTCAGCATTCCTGCGGTGGAGCCAGAAGGATCAGATGTTCAAAGTCATCCTTGGGTATATAGGAAATTCAAAACTAGCTTGAAGTACATGGCACCTTGTCTCAAAAATACATGATACTGCTATAAAAATAGGCATATAATGATTAATGAAACAGAATGCAGAGCTTAGAAGTAAATGCACACATCTGTAACAAATTGAATTCTGTTAAAAAATGCTAAGGACCTGAAGTGGAGAAAATGCCATTTTTACAACAAATGGCATTGATAAAATTGTTATTCATTTACTGAAGACTGAAATTAGACTCCTTTTCCTAACCCATTACAAAAACCAACTCAAATTCATTGAAGATCTACATGTGAGGCTTGAAGATACAAAACCTTGATCAGAAAATATAGGGAGAATTATTAAAGACTTTAGAATAGGTAAAGATTTTTTTGAACACTTCAAGTCACAGGAAATACAAGCAGAAGCAAAAACAGACAAGTCCAATTGTATATAACTTAAAACCTGGACTAGAGAGATGGCTCAGTGGTTAAGAGTACTGGGTGCTCATGAGGACCTGGATTTGAATACCGATCTTCATGCAAGCTTACAGCCATCTGTAACTCCAGTTCTGGCCTCTTCAGGCACTGCATACATGTGATGCACAGACATACATGGCAGGCACTCAAACACATAAAATAAAAGTAAAATAGTATAACAATAAAAAAAACTAAAACCTTCTTGACAATCAAGGAAACTCTACAGTGTAAAAACAACCTAACGAGTTATAAGGAATATATCTGATACAGGGCATATACCTTGAACATATAAGATACTTAGGAAATTCAAATGCAAAAAATTAGTGATCTGAGTATAAAATTAACAATAAAATTAAACTAGACATTCCTCAAAAGACGATCTACAAATGGCCTTCTGTCGGGTGGACAAAGTTAGCCAGCCCTAGGAAGCAGACCCTTGACCATTCAGAATGCCTCTGTAGGAAGAAAAAGAAGAGGAAGTCCTTACCTGTGGCTACTTCTCAAGGGTCAGGCATGAAGAACTTCGCAGACATCAGATAGAGTGAGGAGGTAAGCAGAGATGACAAAAAGCCAAAAGCAAGCAAACAATAAGAGAAGAAAAAGGGCCAAGGTTTTGCAGCCTTCTGTTAGGTTACTGAGGCAGCATAAAGAGACAGAAGGGAAAGACAGGAGTCTGACCTCCAACAGACAGGACTATTTTATTAGCACAAACAGTGAGGGGCAGCATCTCTCCTGTGGGGAACTGAGGGGTCTGCCAGGGGGAAAAGCTGGCTGAGATCTCTTATAGGGATGGGGTAAGGTGCTCAGGAATGAGGAAATTGTTGCAGTACATAGCCCATGTTTCTCTCCTGCAGCCTCTCCTTCCTGAAGTTGTTTGCCCAAGATGAGACAGGCAGTCCCAATAGACTTTCCTTTTTTAGGATGACATAGTAAGGTCATCTGCAATCTTGTAGGAATCCAATTTTAGAACAGGGGCACTTTATCATTCCAAAACCTAAAAGGGTATAAAACAAAAGCTAGAGGGCATGATCATAGATCCTTTCTTAGCTGCTTTCTGCTGAGGAGGAAACTGAGGTTGTCATCAGGAGGGTGTAGTTTAGGGTCCTTCAAAGAGGGCCTCCTCTGGTCACTTGGTAGGAGAGCTTTAACTTGATTGGCTTCAGTAGAACAGACGATTGTTGTCCTGCATTCCTGTAGAGACTCTTGAGAAATAATCCTAAGAGGGCTGTAGCAGATTTGGTTAGAGTAAAACTGAGAGATTACCCAAGGGGATGGAGGAAGGGGGATGATCTGAGCTAGGAGAGACAGAATGAGCCCTGGGAGGAAGCAGGTATAGAGTTGATTCAAGGAAACAGTGACTAGTCCCATTGCCAAGAGTGCTGAACCAAAATGAACTGGAGCTGTGGAGCATTGAAGCAATGGAACAGTAGAAAATAAAGCACTAATGTAAGGAATTATCTGGCATTCAGTGGAAGGGGTGAAGGTCCCTTTTAGCCAGAGTTTCTCCACGGCATCTAAGTTTTTTTTTTTTTTTTTAATTCCAGATGTATCAGGAACAAATGGAACAAACAGCTGTTGTAGGGTGAGAACTACTGGGAGAGCTTATGTAGACATTTTGTTTGAGTATAGGGGGAGTTCAGTAAGTAAAACCTCCAAAAGTCAGGATAAATAGATGAAGTATGAGGAAAATAAGAAGTAGAGAAATGATCACGGAGGAGTCAGAGTGGGAGGGAGCCAGAAGCCCACAAATGGGAGAAGGCTTGTGGTTAGACTTCTGCCTAGCCCTTGTGTCTTTGGTGCCCCATCTCAAATCAGTTAACCACCCTTGCTGAGGTCACCCTAAATGCTTTCAGGGGTTTTAAGGCATCAATCACTCTTAAGCGCTTCCAGCTAACAAAATGGGAAATATATAAGAGGGCAACAGTTAGAGGGCCTCAGGGAGAGTCCAGTCAACTGGCCACTATAAAACTTAGCAGATGCCAAAGGGTCAAAACAAAAGTTCATGGGGTAATAATTGTACAATCTTGTGAGGGAACATTAAAAGACAAAGTCAATGAGGAAATTTTTACAACAAAATTAAAATAAATTTTGTTTAGTAAGGTGAAATGCATTTGTACTGGTTGGACCATGTACCAAAATTCTATAGAAGGATAGGGTACTTAGCTTTCAGACTCCTGCATAAGGAACAAGCACCTGGAAGTTTTGCAAAGGAAGTCAGTTAAATTCAGCATCTGACTGTCAATTCAAAGGAGAAATAGAATACTATTGAGTCATTTTTATGGGATTGTATAGCAACATTTCCAAAGACACTGGTTGACTATCACAAATAACTTTTCAAAGCTGTGAGTTTGATGACAGAGTATCTGGCAGCTTCCTTTAATGAGGGAACACTAGTGGTTCGGGTGTGGTCCCTGGAATTTGCTTTTGCTAAGAGGAAGAATTAAAATCCAGGGTAAAGACCATAGCCGATTGAACTAGCATACAAGTCTCATACCAGTAGGATAGCAAGCTTAGGTACAAGTTGCCCTGTTCACAGCATCCTCATATGTCAATTTGGGAGACAGCAAGGGCAGAGTAATTGCTATTTACTTTTAGGATGTTGGTAGACTCTAAGATCCTCCATTGGGCAAAAGAATCCATTCACCTGTTAGGTGAAGCATGGAGAATAAATCATCTTCCTTTTAGATAAGGAGGAGGTTTTCCTGGTCTCCTATATAGCAGAGACAGGATCAGTAGACTGCTAGCAGGTCTTATTTCCTCATGTATCCTTATCTGTAATGAGGTTATCATGCAATTTTCTCTGATTGGAAAGGGTTTTACTCGAGCCTAGTGATGTCCTGCCATGTAGTGTATTGTAAATTTAACCCATTTTGCACAGGCATTCCATTTCTTGCAACTATCTCTTTTAATGTACCTGATTTTGAATATTATTTTACATTAAACAAAATTTAAGTTACTTTAAACTTGTTTTGAATTACTTGCTTTAGGTTTAGCCTTGACAACATATACAGAAGTCTATGTAATGGGAAGTATGAATTGGTTTTTCTCTCAAAGCTTGTCTCTAAATGAATTACATTTGTACTTTAAATGGGGGAACATTTTTGTAAACAAGAACCAAGAAAAGAAGTGCCAAGAAGAGAGAGGAGTATTCAGAGAGCTAATTATCTGTAATTACAGCTAGCCATCTTAATTTATATATATAAGTTTCTCTTGAAAAAATATTTAAATAGCATGGGATAAATAAGAATAACCTCCATTGGAAATAATTTACCTCTTAGCTGCTCTCAAGCACATAATTTCTTTTTCCTTTCCTTTTGTTCTCCTTCTCTCTTTCAGAATCAGGTAGCCAGCCTGACACAGGACAGAGGCTTTGGAAAAAGCTCTTAAACAAACATGCTTGGGTCTAATGTGGGCTGGCCAAATCCCGTATCCAGAGCCAGTTTTCCAGTGAAGTAAGACAGCACACTTAATTTTCCAGTATTATCCATACCCAAAAGACATTTGAATCTCTGTAAGACTGAAACCAGTGACACATGTATCTGTAGTCAGTTGGTGTGTGACTGCAGATGGAGGAAGGCTATAAATGCCCACACTTACTTACCGGGACAAGGTTACCTAGTATGGCCAGTCAAAGAATTAAATCAGACTGGTTGGAGGGGCCCCAACAAAGCTAAGGATGTGATGATTTTTATTTAAATCAATCAGACTTTTTATACTTTCCTCAGAAACAGAACATAAAGGCAATTGCCAGGATCAATATAGTGATAGTTGCCAGGATACTCTGATGTTTGCAAGCTATGCAAGGTACACAAGATTAAAGTCTATGACCAACTGTTCTGTCAAGCTTTCATGTATCCTTGACTTCTAAGAGAACATATAGAGAAACACAAAGTGGTCTGAATGCTTCACTGCCTGAGGGAGTGCCTCAGATTCTCAGGAACTGAAAGGCACACAGTGCCCAGGAGCCACAGATGCTAATTTGAAAAACCTAGGATGCATGCCTCTCAAGGCAGCTAGACCAGGCCAACTTCATCTGCTAGTTGGGCCTTGTGGGCCCAACGTGGTCATGATATAGAATTGTTTTTTCAGTCACAATAGCACTCTGGTGCTCGTGTTTATTAGTCACATGTCCAATACAGGCTAGCAGCATGTGGAAGCCTCAGACCTCAAATCATATACACGATCTCCCTTTCTTTCTCCCTCTCCCCTACTCCACCTGTTCCTTACCCATTTTACTTAGTGGTGAATATAGAATATAGATCTTATACATGCCAAGCACTCTACACTCCAAATTTAAGGTCTTGTAGATGCTTTTTTCATACAGACACCCCCCCACAAACATGGTGTCAGATTTAGTTGTTTTTTATTATATTATTATATTATTGTTATTATTATTAACTATTATTATTAAGTTTTACTTTGTCAGCCAGGTTGGACAAATTCACAGAAACCCACCTGCATCCGTCTCCTAAGGTCTGGGATTAAAGGCCCACTACCTAGGATCAGCCCTCTTAGGTAAAAATTATGAGTTATGAGGCTGATGATCCTCGCCCTGCAGCCAGGGGGCTCTTAACCATAACAGAGCTGACAAATATGTCCAAGCAGTCTGAGCCTAATCTACTCTATGGCTGATTCTGGATTTTATGGTAACGGTTAGCCCGCTGTTATCACGTGAGTCTCAGCTGTCCATCAAGTGACGACTGTGATCACGTGATGCTCAGGCACTCGCAGAGCACGCCCCGAGCACGAGGCAGTGGCATGTTTTAGTTTCCTTGGAGACTGACTAGACGTCGGAGCGGCGGTTTAGTCTTTGCGGTTATGTGGTCCTTTCCGGACGACAACTCGGAAGACAGGTAGTGTGCCAGAGCTGCGGGGTTTTATCAATCTTATATGCGCCTCTAAGGCTAAACGACAAGCTCCAGCCATCAATTATGATGGCTTCAGCAGATCTGAGGAGGGAGGGTATCTTTAGAGCTGTGATTCCTTCCAGCTCGGCTCGGACTAAGTTTGAATTAAGTCAGACTGGATCAGATGAGCTCATATCAGCTTTTCCAGGGACTTTTCTATCTCTCTGATGGTTCGGTAGGTGGTTTTCTGGTAGGGGGGTCTAAAAGTGTCCATGGGTTTGCTAGTGTGTAACTGAGATACTGAGGCAAGGGTTTTCGGTGGAGGCCTCCGGACATTTTGTGACCGTGGCCAAACTTTTCCACACACGACAGAGAAACGCTGTGTGCAGAGAGACGGGTGGGAGTCACTGGAGGTCTAGTTCTGTGGTGGTGAGAGAAGCGGAGAGGCAGGACAATGGCGGGAAAGCTGCAAAAGAGTAGGCCATAGAAAAGCAGAGGGGAGGAAAAGCGGGAGCCGGTGGCGAAATGGCTGCGACCCGCTCCCTCAGGGTGGCAAAGCTGCAACATGACTCAAGAGGGAGAAGAGACCGTATGGAAGAAGTGAGAGGCAAATGGGAAAAGCCCTTTGGGAAGGGTGGGAGGTGGTGACGAAGCCGTCTCCAGGTGGTAAAGCTGCGTCATAGGAAGAAATACGCCTCCCAGGAGTGAAACAACCTTTACTAAGGGAGGCAAAGCGGTGGGTGGAGGGAGTGACATGGTGTGTTAGGGGCCGTTGAGAGCTATGGCGCGGAGACAAAATGGCCGCAGAAAAGTCAGGGTCTCGAGGTGAGGTGGCATGGCGGGGGGAGGAGAGACAGTGGTGAGGGGAGGTGGCGGGGATGGGAGGGAACTGCACGATGGAGAGGCAAAATGGCCGTGGGAAATTCGTCGAGGGGAGGGGAGGCAGCGGGGAGGAGGCAAGGCGTCTGAGGGGACCCAGACTGGGGGGGGAGGACGACGGGGGAACGAGGGGCGGGGACGAGGGGCGGGGACGAGGGGCGGGGACGAGGGGCGGGGACGAGGGGCGGGGACAAGACGAGAAGGCTGGGGGATTGCGTCCAGGGAGGCGGATCTGGCACGGGAGAGCTGTGGTGGAGAGGTGAAGTGGGGAAAGGCGCTATGTGGGGCTAGGCCGGGGGTTGAGGGGATCAGGCTGGTAGGGCAGTGTCCCAAGCCACCTGGGGAGGAATGGAGGACGCACGCGCACGCGCGCGCGACAAGGCGTTGGCGGGAAAGCCACGTCCGGAAGCCGAAAAGGGACAGTAGCTGCGATTCGAACTTTTAACCGTCTTTGTACCGCCATGCCGCTCGCTCGCTCGAGGACAGTGCCTTCCTCTTCGAAGGCCATCTTTTTCTTGTCGCCTTTTGATTTATTGTCTGTCCATCTTGTGACTTTTAAAACTTAGCCCGAAAAACTAATGGTTTTTTTTACGACATTTTTATTAGTGTTCATATTCACCCCTCATTACTTTTTCATGTAGCCACCTCAGTTCCTTCTTCTAGTCCTTTCCTTCTAGATTTTTGAGAGAAAACACACCAAAAACTATCATACCTACATTATCTTTCATTTTTCTCCTCCTTTTAGTTCTCTTCCTCCCTCAGTTTCTCTGCTTTTGCGCTCCCGCGTGTGTGTGTGCCTGTGCGTGTGTGCGTGCGCGCTTGTGTGTGCCTGTGTGGGTATGTGTATGGTGCGTGTGCGTGTGTGTGCCTGCATGTGTGTGCACGAGCGCTTGTATGTGCCTGCGTGTCTGTGCGTGCGTGTGCCTGCATTTGTATGTGTGCATGTGTGTGCGCGCGTGTGTGTGCACATGTGCTCACGTGCGTATGCGCGCATGCTTGTGTGCCTGCGCGTGTGTGCGTGCGCGCATGCTTGTGTGCCTGCGCGTGTGTGCGTGCACGCGCTTGTGTGTGCCTGCGTGTGTATGCGTGCGCGTGTGTGCGTGCACGCGCTTGTGTGTGCCTGCGTGTGTGTGCGTGCGCGTGTGTGCCTGCATGTGTATGTGTGTGTGTGCGCGCGCACACTTGTGTGTGCTTGCGTGTGTGTGCATGCGTGTGTGTGCGCACAGGTGCGCGTGTGTGTACTTGTGTACCCACGCGTGTCTGTGTGCGTGTGTGTGTGTGTGTGTGTGTGTGTGTGTGTGTGTGTACGCCCATGCGCGCGCTCGCGTATACATATGCCTAGGTTTTAATCTACATTCTGAATAAGAGAAAATACACTATTTGTCTTTCTGAATTGGCTTATTTGGCTCAACTTCTTAAATGTCAGTTTCTATGAACCATTACAAAGCCAATCTTAATTTCTGTCTTTTTAAGTTCATTTAAAAAAAGACAGGAGGAGAGACTTTGAAAAGTCTTGGAAATGTGAACATATCATCGTGTTTGTTTCCGAATATTTACTTGAAATTCAGTGTTTTTTCAAAGCGTCTGTGGAGTCGTGTGACCTAATCTCACTGGGGAAATCCAAGTGTCTTACACTCCAGCCAAGCACTTTCTTTGTTCTCCTTTCCCCAATTTTCTAACCACCACTTACTTCACTCAGTCTTGAAAACATTCTCTATAACTTTATGTGTAAATAGCGGCATAATTTTTAAACAAAATTATAAGTGAGACATCTTAAAATAGTACTAAGTGAATAAAGTAAATCAGCACTACTGTTGCGGAGATTTGAGATATTTAAACATACTAAAGTTGGATGTGGTGGCTCATGCCTGTAATTCCAGCAATTGAGAGACAGGAACCAGGAGTATTTCTGTCAATTTGAGAGCAGGCTGGCATATATGGTGAAGTCCATGTCAGCCAGGATTACATAGTGAGGGAGCCTGTCTAGAAAATAAAATAAAAATATTGTATTAAAGATATAAAACATTCTAGTATGTGATACTTTATTAACTTGCAGCTTAAATATACCATTTCCACCCCCTCCCCGTCTTATTTCAGGTCTTCCGTGGCTGCTCTGGAGAACACTAATTCTGACACAGAGCAACAACAATCTGATCTACCAAACAGGAAATCTGAACGATCCTGTCATATAGGTAAATGGATTTTAGTATTAGAGGAATTTATAAATCATTGCTAATATGGAATGTGATAAAGAAGGAGTATTTTCTCAAATTTATGTGGATTTACTAGTTTTGACATAGCATAGTGGTCTTCAAAACTTTTTTTTTCATTTTATGTGGTCCTTGTAGCTAAAAATCCATTAGTATAAAAAATCAGCAGTTAACCTTTTAATTAAATCTTTATCATATGATCAAAGTACATAACTACTAGTACTATCCTGTTTTTTAAATTTGGTTTATTTAATTAAATATTTAAATTAAATATTAATTATTATTAATTAAATAT
Organism: Cricetomys ansorgei; assembly: GCA_026225945.1. Classification (NCBI taxonomy): domain Eukaryota; kingdom Metazoa; phylum Chordata; class Mammalia; order Rodentia; family Nesomyidae; genus Cricetomys; species Cricetomys ansorgei. The sequence continues at coordinate 154,777 of JAMJFZ010003423.1, forward strand.
TAGTTAAATCAAATATTAATTAAATATTTAAATAAATTTAATACTTCCCTCCTCCCTCTTCTCCTCCAACCCTGCCCATTTCCTGCCCCTTCCTCTCATATTCATAGTCTCTTTTAAAATTAATATTATTGTCTATATGCAAATAAGTATATATATGCTGAGTCTGTTCACTGTTGCTTTTATGTATATGCTTTTTAGAGCTGATCACTTGGTATTAGATAACCATTTAGAGAGATCATTCCTAGGACAGACTAATTTTCCCTTTCTCAGTACTCTTTAGTTTATTGTAGCTCTTCCTTTAGGAGTATAATCCCATAAAAATTTCCCCATCCTTGTTGGCCTGCCAGCTGATGATGTTATAGTTCATGTCTTTGTTCACCAGCTATATTGTTGAGATTTCATAAGTATAGCTTCCCTGTCATATCTAGAGATCAAAATTGTACAGCAGACTTATGGAGCCCCTGGATTTTTCAATTTTTTTCTGCTCCCTCTTCCGAAATGTTCTCTGAACCTAAAATGTAGGGATTCTGTTTTAGATATATCAGCTAGGGTTGGACACCCCACGGTCAGTTGTTCTCTGCTGCATTTTGACCAGTTGGGGCTTTCTGTAGTGGTCTCTGAGCAGGCCTTAAGTTCAATTAGACAACTGTTGCTTACCACCAAGATATAAGTGCCACTATTGTATCTTTAAGGATATCTTGCCATGCTAGTCTTTGTTATCATAGGCATCACAGCTGGGTAGGACTATTAATTGCTTTCCTCCCTTGGCTTTCATAGCACCTTCCATTACTACAAAAGCTAGTACTCAGGGAAGAGGCTTTTGAGTCAGATCATCTCAAATCCATCCAGTCCTGTACCCAAAGCATACGAGGTCCTCAGCAACCAAGGGCAACAGCACAATAGTCTATATTGGTTTGGGGGTCCCCTGGACTCCTGTGACCAACAATTCAAAAGGAAGTTTCTCTTGTCTGGTACTGGAAGTTTTTTTAGTCTATGGCTCTTAGAAGAGGCTCATCATTCCAAGAGGAATAACTCTATTTAAACTGTGTGTGCATGCATGTACATACGCTTATATGTAGTCTCAGCTAAATATAAAATGTAAGGGCAGGAGGACTCGCCAGACTGTTGGAGCACAAATGTGTAGGTAGTAGAAAGCAAACTAGGACAACGTCTCATAACCTTGTTTACAAAGTGCAATAGCATGTATGTGTACTGATAATTGTAGTCTATTCTTCTTCTTAAGAGTTTATTGTTCTTTAACTCATTGTATCTCACTTTACCATTAATCTTGTTTGTAATTTTCCAGATTTTATTCATTCTTTTTCGTGTATTTGTGGTACTTAGAAGCAAATGCAGGGTTCTGCAAGTGCTAGGCAAGCAATCTACCATTAAATTATATCTCCAGTCTTTATGTTTTCTTCCTTATAACTTCTCCCAGTTAATAAGCATATTTCCAATGTGGTGCCATGAAATAGGTATAAAGTGCAGATTACTTGAAAGTTTTTAATCTATAATGACAAAGTACTTCAATCTTGTAAATTGGATGTAGTATGTGTATGTGTATGTATATGTATATATGTATGTGTATGTGTATATATATATATGTGTGTGTGTATACATATATTTGTATATGTATATAACATATATATTAGTGTGATCAGGCAATGCTTCTTTTATACAAAATTTCCACATTTTCAACACAATGCCTTGCTCTTTATACAAAATTTTCACATTTTCTCAAAACCCTTTTAATAAGAATAACTGTCATTATTATAAGTTTAATAATTATGGTTGCCATGATTGAAGCCTTATATATCTATCTTCATGTACTGTTGTAAAAGAAATCTCATTCATGCACGAGTTCCCAGCCATGCCTTCCTGGCCCAGAGGAGCAGGCCACATGGTTGTCCCCAGGCAGGAAAGCCTCAGGGGAATCACAAACTGGATGGACTGCAGTTCTTACTGTGTCCCCATCCCGTCTTGGTTGGAGCCCAGGTGATTCACAAGTACAGAAACTCGGGAGACAAGCATGTTGTAGGGCAGTCTCATTTAATGCAGGTTTAAGGGTACATTTTATAGGGTACAGTCAGAGGAGGAGTCATGACCATTAATTGAGACAGGTATAATGGCACCACCCCGTCTGCATGTGGGGATTGTGCTTCCAGCTACAGGGCAGACAAAGCATTACCCATGCCACATTTCTTTGCTCCTGTGATTCTGGCCTGACTAAGGGCAAGGAGCAGCTGACCGCCTATTGCTCTCATCTCTCAGGATGACATGGGGTTCCAAGCCAGCTTCGACTCACTCTTAGCTCTAGGACAGTCCCACAATGTACATCAGCTCTTAAGTTCTTCCATTTAAGCATTAAGTGCACATAGCATGTACACACAGCATTAAGTCCACAGAAAAATTCTGAGAAGGCATTAGTTTTTCTTATAGGTGAGACATGTTAGTTTTGGGGATATGGCTGTGATAGGTAACTCAGAAAACTTGGTGGTTTGTTTCTCATTTCTGCATGCCCATGGTAAGTGCATCTTCTTTGTGAGGTATGGAAAGTTAAGACAAGTGTGAGTCTTCTTGAAATGATGTAGAGACTCTAAGTTGTGAAGGTGCCACCATCTAGAAAATGATCTGTGATTTGTCAGAGGGGCATACAGCCCTAGAGAGTCTTACACTAACAAGATATTCTGTCTCAGTAATAGCACACACATAATTTGTCCAAATGAATCACCCTAGTCAAATGAAGACAGAAAGGACAGCTCGACAAATTTAGTTCCTAGTTTCATCTGAAACCTCAAAGCTCACTCCCAGTGACACACTTCCTCTGATAAGGCCACAGTTCCTCCAAGAAGGCCACACCTCCTAATAGTGCCTCTCACTATGAGCCTATGGGACCAGTTTCATTCAAACCATCACAGGCTTCTTCTACCACAAAGATCTTTAGTATGAATCACTTGATAGTGTACCAGAGTTCTTGAAAGTTATGGTAATTTGTTTCTTCCTTTTTTCCCTCTTTACTAATGGCTGAATATAAAATTTCTTCAGATTTGTCATTGGTCCTTCATATTTCTTCTGTTTGATCTTGTATATTGGTGAAGCTTTCCTTTGTAATTTTATTTGATAAATTGAATTTTCCATTCCCAATACTTCTGTTTATTTCTTATTTAAATATCCTTGCTGAATATCTCATCTGTGTCCTTGAGAATCAGTGGAGTCCATAGGGACTGGAGGCAGGTGGGAGGACAGGCACTTGCAAGCGATCTGCTACAGTGCTGGGGATAAGACTGGAAGGATTGTAAAGTCAGACACCCAGTGTTGAGTGGCTTTTTGTGAAAGCTTTGGTGTCTTTACATGGTGAGCTTGGTTCTATCATGCTGGGACTGGCTCTTACATGAAACCCTAAGCAAGCTTTCATGCCATGTTCCCAGCAGGTCAGTTTTTTGCTCCCCATTCTGTCACTGGACTTTGAAGAAGAGACAGTTGAGGCAATCATTTTGCTTTATGGCAGAATACTGTTCTCATACCTCAGTATAGAGATCTTGGCTTCATGGTAAAGGTTATGGTCATTGACTAACAATAGATCTTAAGTTAGGTGGCTTGATATTGCATTTCATTTCTAAGGCCTGGATATAATTCTCTTTTACCAGCCAGGATGCCTCTCTTTTTCATGTTGGGCTTCTTAGACTTGGTGGAGAGCAGTTTCGGATAACTCCTTATTCATTGCATCTTTTTGTGTTGCTAAACTAAAAGCAGGCACTATGGTCTCTCACCTGATTATTTTAAATATCTGTTATAGCAGTTTTGTGCCTTAACACTTGTTCAAATTTGTGTGTCTGTGGGAGTTATTACGATAAGATATTAGCCGCTATCTTCTTCCACCCACCAAAATGTCTTTTCCCCTAAGACTAAAATGAACTCACTCTTGAATGGTCTCAATTCAACATGCCCCCACCTTAAGTCTTCTAGGTGTTGAGATTATAGGCCTGGGGCTCTTTTCAGATAAAAATTATTTTTTAAATGAAAAATAATGAATGTATAATTAGCTCTAGTTCCTTAATTTTTACTTAACGAGGAACTTGGCATTAAAGCAAGGTGGGTGAATTGTAGAAAGTAATGTAGCTTTTTTTAATCAGAGGGAAAGCATACTCATTTGGTTATGGATAATAAATTGTTCCTAGTATACTAAACATGGTGATGTCTCTTCAAACTTGTTCCCAATTTCAGAATACAATATGGATAACAGCCGTGTTTTTCGAGGAAGAAAGAGAGGTGCAAGTTATGGCTGGCATAAATTTCACAGGAGGAATAATTATTTTGAGCATCGTGGATATATGCGTCCATCTTCAAAATTCCAAGAGAATAATGAAAATATGGCAGTAAGAGATACACATGAGGACTCCAAAGTAACATAGTAAGTGGCCAAGTAACTTAATTGGCAGGTAGCAACCTCTGGAACTGTGCAGCTCTTTCACTCTCTGTGGTTTTCTCTCACTGAAAAACAGAAGAGTGAAAGAGATTGATCTGGTTAAGCAGCTCTAATTGCAGCCATAGTGTTAGTTGAGGAGATGGTTCATAAAATAATTTATTAACATTTATAGACACTTTGCTTCTCTTTCTTTCCTAGTTCTCCTTATCCCATGAGACTCAATAGGAGGAGAATAAAATACAGTGATGGAGACGAAATTGTTCTTAATGTGTGGAAAGATAAGAAACCTGACGAGAGTAAAATGGTTGTTGAAAATGGAACTCTGGGGAGCTGGTTCAAGGTCACAGTGAGTATATTAGATGGAATATTCTAGATTCTAAAAGAAGAAAGATCGTGTTGAGCAAATAAATTGATTACCTGGAGAAATGCTGTTGCATGGAGAGAGAGTGGGTCTAGGAGGTCTATGTTTAGCAGTAAAACATAGAACCATGTTAGAGGTCCTCTTACTCCTTTGAAGCTAAGTTGAAGGTCAGGAAAGAACACTTTTGGTAGTTAAGCCTGTTCTCCCTCTTGATTTCCTGGTGTCTCTCGTCTCTCCTATTCTTTATTTGTAAATGTAGATTCCAAACGGAAGAAAATATGACAAGATATGGCTAATGAATGCAATCCAGGGCCTCTGCAGTGTGCCCTTCATCACGGTTGATGTAAGATGGCTGGTGAAGCCAGCTAGACACAAGGGAATGGATGAGGGAGGCTAGGCTCAGCAGAAGCTAGCTGCTGGCTTCTAACATGATTGTTGTTTTCCTTTTATTGCTCATAGTTCCACTATGACAAAAACCGGGCCCGGTTCTTTGTCCAGGATATTGAGGTTGCCACTGCATTGAAGGATGTCAGCTACAAGATTTGTGACGAGACAAACCAAAAGGTGTGTATTAACAGCATTCTCTGTACCTAGTGCTGGGATGGGTAGTGACTGGCCAGGAGCTGAGCATCATCTTTGGAATTAGAGGTCATGGTACTTATCTGCCTCTCCTTTTCACAGATACCTATCTTTGTCAGTCCTTCTGTTGTACCCTATTCTGTGCAGAATAAGTTCACATCAGAACAAATGGATCAGCTAAAGGTAATGCAGACTCAAGGCATGCTGTTGTGTCCATTTCTCAGACCCACCTCTTTTTCCTCTTACTCCCTTGTCATTCTTGACACAATGACCCCCAGAGTCTGATAGCCAATCTCTCTATCTCTGCCTCCACAGATGATTGTGATGAAACGATACGATTCCTCCCAGAAAGCTCTGGACCTCCAGAAGTTCCGCTTTGACCGAGGTATGGCTAACTAAAGTATTTCTAGGCCATGTTAGGGTAGATGAGTTTTCCTAAGAGAAAACATCAGGATGGCAACTTGGGAAGGGTGTCTGTCTGTACCAATGCTGGTCCAAATGGACCCCTGACAGACTTCTAATTCCTTTTGTTCCACTTTCTAAAGATTTGTTGAACAATGATATTGACATGATGTTGAATCGAAGAAGCTGCATGGTTGCCACACTACAGATCATTCAAAGCAATATCCCTGAAGTGAGTCCATAGACTCAGTGCATTTAAGTTGAGGGTTAGAAGGGATGGGATGAAGGGAACATTTGACTCCAAGGCACTAGAATACTAACCATATGTCTGATTCTTCACTCCCTGAAAGGTGTTGGCCTTGAACTTGTGCAATAACAAACTGTACCAGCTGGATGGGCTGTCTGATGTGATAGAGAAGGCCCCTCAAGTGAAGATTCTGAACCTCTCCAAAAATAAAGTGAGAAGGGGAGCCAGATGTGATTTGGGTTGACCATGGGTGGTAGTACACACCAGGGTTATGGTCAGAGGCAGGCAGAAACACTTATGAGGGAGGGTGGTATCTTCAGTTAAAAGGTCTCTCTTTCCTTGGGACAGTTTTACCCATTACTTCCCATCTTTCTCAGCTGAAGTCAGTTTGGGAGTTGGAGAAGGTGAAAGAGCTGAATCTGGAAGAGCTGTGGCTAGATGGGAACCCCTTCTGCAGCAATTTCACCGATCAATCTGCCTATATAAGGTATGTAATACCTGCAAATTTCCCTCCTTCATTGCCAGTGTCTTAGTTTTTTTCATTGCTGTGATGAAGTACACTGCCAAAAGCAACTTCAAGGAGAAATGGCTTATTTGGCTCACAGTTACAAGCTACATTTCATCATTGTTTTGAAGTTAAGGTGGTAGGAACTTGAAGCAACTGGTCATAGCACATCCACAGTCAAGAGCAGAGAGCAATGAATTAATGAATGCATAGTAGGGCTCAGCTCACGATTATTTTTCATTCCATCCAAAGCCCAGCCAATGAAATGGTGCTATCAATGTTCTGGGTGGGTTTTCCCACCTCAACTCAATTAAGAAACTCCCTCAAAGGCATGATGCAGGGCAACCTAGTCTAGACAGTTCCTCACTGAGGCTCTTAACTCAGGTGACTCTACTTTAGGTCAAGTCAACAATCAAAACTACCATTACTCCCTGGTAGCTTGAGCTACTCTTGATATGTACTTTTGCAAGAATAGGTATCTCTGATCCTCTGGGAGGAAAACAGGCTCTGCCTTCTCTGTATGTTCAGCTATGCTCTCAGACATCCTTTCCTTCTAACCTTTCCCTCTCCCTTTCACCTAGTCTTGGCTGTTTATCACATGTCCAAACATCTGGATTCTTCCAGAACCCTCCCATGCCTCACTCCAATGGCAGTAGCCTTCCTCCCCTGTCTGGAGAGGAGCCTTCTGTTCTTGTTCCTGAAGTATCCCCTTATTTGTCCCAGGCTTCCCTAAAGACTACTGCTCTAAGCTGAGGGCTGAGATTCTGACATGGACATTACTTCCTCTGGCCTATTATTGGAAGCTCTACCCTCTTTGAAAGGAAACATGAGCTCCCTAGAACAAGGATCTAGAAGCAGGCTGAAGAGGGCAGAAGAGGTTGAAGAGATGGAAAGACAGACCTCCCAGAGGCCTCCATCTCTCCCTTCTTCCTTCCCTATTTACCTACCAATGAACCTACCTACCTACCAATCTTCCCCATCATCCTAACTATAAGAGGGACCATGTGTAGCCTGAGACAAGCAACTTGATTCCTTGGATAAGACCCTTGATCTCTAACACCAGACCAGACAGACCATCTCCCATTCCCTTTACGTGGCTTCTTTTATCTCTTTTGCCTTATGTCTTCCTTCTGCCTTATGTTTCTTTCTCTTGTGTTTTCCACATATCTCCCCCACCTTACTTTAACTCAATTTCTGTTGCCACCTCCCCATCTTTCCATTTCTTGAGTCTGAGCCTGCCTCCTTCATTCCATATTCCAGCATCCTATAGAACACTGGATATATAACAAGGTGGCAGAGCCCTGGGCTCCTACCCAATACCTTGCTCCCTACAGAGCCTTCTGTGGGTACTCTAAGGAAAAGAATACAGGCAAGGAGTGGAAGGAAGCCATAGACTCTGGGCCCCCCCAAAGTGACTTCTTCTGGACCTGGAGAAGAGGGCCAGTGCTGTGTGGGTGGGAGCTGCCCAGGGGGAATAAGAGGGAGAAGAACAAGCAGGACCCCCCAAAGGAAGAAAAGCTAGCCAAACTTGAACTACCAATCACTTCTTTTGGCTTTTGATTTTTGAACAGTGCTGTCCGGGACCTATTTCCCAAGTTGTTGCGCCTGGTAAGTTCCTACCTTCAACATTGTCTTTGCTTCCTCAAATAAATGACCTCCACACCTACCTAAAAACTGTTTTTCATGTAGATTACATGTTTTCATCAGACCATCATCCATTTTAGAAGATATGGATTCGTAAAAAACACATCAACATTGTCCCTGGAAAATTGTCCATAAACAACATAGACACACAAGGGGTCCATACAATAGAGATTTTCACAACCCCATCAAACAGAGGCTCACTATATCATCCTTAGAATTTCCAGGGGCAATTAAAACCCTGCCTCTGACCTTTCCTTCCCTTTGGGTCTCTGGATATCCTTTATTTACCTGTGCCTTGCTAACCTCCTCTTCCTTTCCTCAGGATGGCATGGAGCTAATAGTACCAACTGGAATGGATATTGAAGACTCCCAATTGAGCAAGGTGAGAAAAGACCAAGAAAGATTTGTGGTGTTGCAAAAGAGACTTTATTAGATACATAGTCTGAAATAACTTTCTATTTCAGGGAACCTGTAAAGACTATGAACTCATAAAAAATCTAATTCTACAATTTCTGAAGGAGTAAGTATCCCTTGGCCAACAAGAAAGGCGAGAAGTTGAGGCATGTTCAACTACTATATAACATTTGTTCATAGGAGTTTTCAGGTCTCAGTTAGGGTTCAGACCACAAAGATAACATCTTCCTTTATTTTCTGCTCCTCATCCCTACTAGATACTACTTGTTTTATGACAATGGAGATAGACTTCGTCTCCTGGATGCTTATCATGATGAGGCCTGCTTCTCCCTGGCTATTCCTATGAACTTCGATGACCCTGACATGTGAGTATCATAGCTCAAACTCTGTTCTGGAGTACTGTGCCTCCCCCTAGGAAATACCTCTATTAAGTAGAGAATGGTGTTCTGTTCCTCTTTTCTCCTAGGAGCAACTTCGAAGACTATCTCAAATACAGCAGAAATTTAAAGAAGTTGCAAGACTCATGCAAGTGTGATGGAGAAGGCTGGGCAGGGAAAGGGAGCGAAGGGGACAATTTTTTTGGGGGGGGGTCAATGGTCAGGTTGAATCATGCCCCCAATCTTTGCTTCTTCACTCCAATATAGACATGCAAGTGCAGTTGCTGAAGCACACAAAACACGACATTGTGAATTCTCTTAATTTGTTGCCCAAAACTCAGCATGATCTTTACTCTTTCTGGGTGGATTTGTGTTGCTACACGGTGAGTGCCTGGTTTTTCTGTAGATCATATTCAGAAAGCTGGAGCTATGTAGGATCCTGAGCTCATAGCTCATACCATTTTCCCTTTCAGGAAACGATGCTCTGTTTTTCTGTCAATGGAGTATTCAAGGAAGGTAAGTATCTGTAGAATTCCCTCTCTAGATCCCCTTTTGCTATCTCCAGATGGGCACCTCTGAAAAGTCGGAGCTTCTCTCACTCTATTCCTTTCCTTCCTGTCCTCATTCATGTTCTACTGACCACAAACCATCCTAATCTGACCTGGGTCCATGCCTAATAGGTCACAGGTAAGGCACACAGGCAATGGAGTTTGTTGATTCTCATTCCAATTCCATACTCTGTAGCTTAGGGCCACTTTCTTAACATCTCCAGTTCTCTATTTGCAAAATGTGACTAACTAAACTCATCTCTATGACAGATGTGAAAAAGATCAGTTGAACATAGGAAGTGATTTTTCACAGGGTCCAAAATGTGGTAGGGGACACAGCAGTGGGACTGAATTATTCCTGTTGTTGCCATGCCCTCTGGACTCCAAGCCAACAACTGACTAGTCTTGGCCCCTTACACATAAGACCCTGATTTGGGAATGCTGTGTGACTATGTAAATAGAGTGTCATTCTAAGAAAGCATTATTGTTTATTGTCTTTGAAGTGGAAGGAAAATGCCAAGGCTGTGTTCGTGCCTTTACAAGGATCTTCATCACTGCTCCTTGCAGTGATTCAAGGTCAGTACTGTGTTGTTTCTGGAAATTTCTGTCCCTGACCAAAGCCAGCAGTGTGACAAAATGATGGTGGAGTTCTCAGGATATTCTCAATATTGAAGAATGCCAACAAGTAGATCCAACACTTTAGGATACTGGTTGAGAAGGTGGACTTTGGGGTCAGAATACTAGGTTCTTTCCTGATAGGATATTTACATACTGTGTCATTGGCCAATGACATCACACAGGGTGTGTCTCTAATTCTGGGTCTTTCTTTGTTGTTCAAGGTAAATTCCTTGGGGTAAAATTCACAAATCTAGCCAAGCTGGTCTTTTAAAAGTTGAACTTTATATGGGATGCATAAAGAAAACCAGACCAGGATGTTGGGAACTGAGCACAAACAGAATGTGGAAACAATCTACTTAATGTTTGGCAGTGATCGTAGGTTTGGCATTGGTAATATACATTTGTCCATTTCTTTAATTGTCTAAGTATCCATTTTTTCCCTCCAGAATATGCATCACAAATGATGAGCTGGTTGTGAGGAATGCCACCCCCAGAGAGATCCAGAATGCCTTCATCTCATTGCCCATAGTCAGCACTTCTTCCAAGACTCCCCTCTCTGAAGAGCAACAAGAAATGGTGAAGTCTTTCTCCATGCAGTCTGGGATGAAAACTGATTGGTCTCAGAAGTGAGTACTGTGTCTGCATAGAAATAGGTGGGATGAAAGAGCAAGCAAATAATGGTACTTTGCAGTCAGTTTGAAAAAGAATTAAGATATTTTACTTCCCCCTCCTAATCTATATATGTATTTTTAAAGGATTTTAAAACATTTTGTGTAGCATGTCTTGCATATGGAAAATCACAAGTAATCCATTAAGAAACTACTATAAGTGAAAAAACAAATTCAACAAGTTTTTAATTGCATTTCTCTGTATTAGCGTTAAATATCCCAAAATTAAATTAAGAAAACATTTCCATTTATAGAAGCATAAAGAGGAATAAATACTGAAAAACTAGAGTGGGGAACCAGATGAGTGTAACAGATGAATAAAGTCTCCCCAGCAGTATCTACTTGAATATACAAATTGAACACTATTACTGCACAAAGTGACCAAGACAAAAGCTTGAGAAATCAGGTGGAAAACCATTGTGTCTGACTTTACTATAGCAAAATGATGAAAAGAAGCATCATATAAGACAGAAAATTGGGTTCTTGCTTACAGTTTTACAGGATTAGTCCATGTTCATTATGTCAGGAAGCAGACTGGCATAGCACTGGAGCAATAGCTGAGAGCTTTATATCCTGATCTGCAGATTACAAACAGAAAGAGGCTTTTGAAGCTCACTCGCAGTGACACACTATCTCCAACAATGCTACACCTCCTCCTTCTCAAATAGTTCTACTTTACTCCCTAATGACTAAGCATTAAAATATATAAGCTCACCAGGTGGTGGTACATGCCTTTAATCTCAGCACTCTGGAGGCAGAGGCAGGCGGATCTCCATGAGTTCAAGTCCAGTCTGGTCTATAGAGTGAGTTCCAGGACATTTTCTTTCAAACTACCACACTATATCATATATGCCACCCATAAAGCTACCTTTCACTTGAGGAAAGAAGAGTCCAGAACTGAGATTTGAAAACCAGTACCAGGCCTGCTTCAATAAAACTCAGTGCTGGCTAGAGCTATACTCCTTAACACCGTGCAAATATCTCACGACTGAACTGAATGGGAACTGCATTAGTGCAGGAATAAAAGAAAGACCGCCACCACTACTCCTCCATTGTGCAGTAATCACTATAGGATGATTCCCAGATAGTAAAATGTTCATAGTTTGCTTTACTCCATGACCATAAAGTCAGAAATATTTCAATAGTCTTAAGATAAACTAAAAATGTTTGTTTTTCTATTGTTTGAATCTCTCTGCTAAGTACATTCAGTGCAATTTAAAATGTGATAGAAGGCATAAATTTGAAGATAAAGCATACATAACAATTAGTAAACATGAAAAATAGAGAATGGAAAAAGTTATGGGAAATTTAAGACAGTATTAAAAGAGCAAATGTTTGAGTTATTAGTGTCTCAACTGACAAAGGAGTAGAAAAGCTTATTCAAATAAATAGTAATGGGAAACTTCCTAAGTCTAGAGGAAGATATGAATATACAGGCACAGGAAGATTAAGGGTCACTACCCTAGTCTGATTTCCTGCTGTTGTGACATGTATTATAACCAAATGAAATTTGTGGAGGAAAGAGTTTGTTTGGCTTCATGTTACAGTCAGTTATCATGGGAAGCCAAAGCAGGAACATGAATCAGAGACCATGGAGAAATGCTACTTACTGGTTTGCTCCCTGTGTCTTGAATAGCCTCCTTTCTTGTACAACCCAGGCTGACTTGTCCAGGGATGGCACTGCCCCTGATGGCCTAACCTAACTCCTCCCACATCAGTTAGAATAAAGAAAATGCTACATAGACATTCCCATAGGCCAATCTGATGGAGGCAGTTCCCCAATTGGGATTTCTTCTTCCCAGGTGTGTCAAGTTAAAAAGTAAGATTAGCCATTACAATCATTAAATTTAACTGAACAATTCTACTCTGAGATAAGTTATAATGAATTTGTCACAGTTAAATGACAGATTCTCAAGACCACAAAATAAAGAAATAACCACTAAGGGTTCTCCATTTTGTTTGACAATCAGCTTTTCAGTAGAAACCTTGCAAACTAGGAGAGACTGACATAAACTTTTTCAAGATGCTGGAAAAAAAAAACTGTCAGTCATGAATACTGTACCCAGCAAAACAATCCTATGAAACGTTGGAGGACTAAAACTTTTCCAGCCAAACAAAAGCTGAAAGAAATGTTTTCCCCAGAGAATTTCTTTAATTTTGTCAAAGGCATTTTCTGCATCTGTTGAGCTGACCATGTTATTTCTGTCACCCTAGGTGCCTTGAAGACAATGACTGGGACTACACCAAAGCTGGTGAGATCTTCACTATTCTCCAGGTGAGGTCTGGGAATCAAATGGATAAAAGATAGATACCTCTGTGCCTTCAGCAAGATGAAGTCTGGGTGGTCTGGATATCAAATTTAGGGCTTTTCTGACATCCTAACTCTTTCTCTGCAGAATGAGGGCAAGATCCCAAAGGAATTCTTCAAATAAATGTCTTAAGGAGCTCCTATGGATATGGTATTCCAACTCATCCATATTGTTTTTGTTTATAAGGCTTCTCCCATGCCTGGGATTAGAGGCCTAGCTGGCCAAAAAGCTAAAGTTAACATGTAGGCCAGACAACTTAGACACCCCCAGAGGCAATTTCTCTGTTTCCCCCCCCCGAACATGTTTGTTTATTTTCATAATAAAGAATTAGCTTACTTTGCACATTGTGTCCTGAATTGCTTTACTCCTTCCTCAATCACGAGCCAGAGATGCCAGGACCAAAGGAATCGTCATTCCTAAACTTCTACCACATTCACTTCTGGCTTGCCCTAAGCAGATCCCTCAGGATAGCTTTAGTGGAAATTCTGTGAATAAATCCTCATGCAAGGGGTGCATGCTGCTTTCAGTGATGAGCCTTCTGAGTCCAGAGTCTCTGTCTAATGCTCTACCTGGAAGCCTATAGAAGCATCATGTGACCTGGTACAACCAGGGGTTCAAAGAAGTGCCTCCAGGCTAGTGAGGCTGTAGAGGAGGCAAAGGTGGTAAGAGGGTACTCACTTTACATCTTCTTTCTGTACATTTGAATGCTTTCATAGTCTGCACCACGAAAGGTATTGATTTTTATGCAGGTGGGTGGCAAGTGGGCCTCTTTACAGCACTTTCCATGTTTTCTTCTGTCTTTCTGCCTCCTCACATCCTGGAAGGAGCCATACAAAGAGTGTTATAAAAGAAGCTAGACCCTGCTGGAGATCAGGAGAGTCAGACTGTAGCAGCATTGCTCATAGGGAAGATGTAAGGTACTCCATGTCCATGTTCTTGAGGGAGGGCCTCCAGACACTGGTTTTCACTACCAAACAACAGGGCAGTCTCACTTTTTGGTAAATTCTGTGAAACATTTCACAGAGACAATTAAAAGCTCCAAATTCTAGGCAAATGTTAAATGAGAAATCTGCAAAATTTATTTCCTGACTGGTAGATTTCATTCATTTGTTTAACACTTGTACTTTAGACAATAAACAGGCATGGTTTTTGAAATTCAACTAATAAGTGGTACAGAGTTTTCCAGTTAACAGTCCTATGAAAGATGTAGTCCTACAAGTTGACAAGTTATGCTTATGTTTTATTGTGTTTGGTGTAATTGCTTACTACTTAGTATTTTTTGATTTTTTTTAATGTGCATCAAGAAAATGCCCCCCACAAACCAGTTTGGTGGTGGCATTTCTCCAATTGAAGTTCCCTCTTTTAAAATGATTCTAGTTTCTTTTAAATTGACGTAAAACTAGCCTGCACTGCATTGTTGGTTTACATAATAACTGTGAGTGTGGGGTTGTTTGAAAGCAGCAAATACCAGCCATAGCCAGGAAGGTCCAGCAATATTTTCTCTGTTAATTTTCCAGGGGTTAGGCACACACCAATTCAGGAGTGTGAGAGTTGCTGGGGTTAAGGGCTATGAAATTCACGTGGGCATAGAGCCAAGAAAATACTGATAAGACCCTGCCTCATCAGGGCCTAGGATGAGGTTCCACACTAGAACCTCTGTGTGGAAGGAGCCTCAGAAGCAGCTTTGGGAACTTGAGGGAAGTGGCCTTTATAATATCGTCTTCTAGTTGGAATCTCCAGCTAATGTGTGAATTTCTTTAAAATTCCTCAAGCTCCCATGTACTAATCTCTAGTACCAATCATTTCTTCCCAAATTTTGTTTCTTACCTGATACTCTTACTCCCAGGACACCTGCTTATGCCCCACTCAGCACTACACAATTGCTACTTTTGCAAATGTGGATTCCATTTGTCCTATTTGATTATATAAAAGGCTCTAATAGATCATTCCAGAATGATCATAGAATTTACCTCCATACCCTGATCTTTACGATGCCACTGCCCTGTAAGCCCCATTCTGTAGAAAGTCAGTGACTGAATGTGAACATTTTGTCCCTTCAGTGATGAAATTCAAAAGCAGAAAATTCAAAGCTAAACTTATGCAAAGTTTGACACTTTCCACTCTTAAATGGAGAAAAATGGTATCTCAGTCTTTAGTATGCTGACTTCCACTCCAAAATGTAATCCATCATATAAAGTTGGGAGGATACACTTGTAACCAAGTGTGTCCTAGATTTAGAAAGGCTTTGATCTCACAGTGACTCCCTGGGAGCTCTTGTACCATCACAATGAAGCAAATTCATAATCCTCCAGCAGTCCTATCTAAAGGCTATAGACCCAGGAGTGTCCAGTCAGTCATCATGGTCCTGCTGGTTCCCCTGGAAGGCCCAGCTCCTCCTTCTAGTCAGGCTGAACTTCCTGTTGTGTAAAGATATACAAGGGGGGAGAGTTATTGTATACAACCGAACCAGGAAATGGGACTAGTTAATTTCACTAGGAACATTCTGCAGGTGAGCTGTCTTCAGGCTGTAGGCATCGAGGGGAGGGGAGAAAGCTACAGTGGGCATTTTCTGCATGCACCATGAACAGCCGCACTCAGACCAGAGGAAGGATTTGCCATCCCTCTGAGCCTCACCTGGAAAAGTCTTCTCCACTCCCATGAATCTGAGGTATTAGGTGTGCCCCGTCAAACAATGCACACTGAATCAGGACTTCAGTGGCTCCCTACACCTGTGTGAAGGTACAAGGCAGGAGGTGGAACTCAACCTGTGGTGTCTCTGGCATTGGGGCCTAGGAAGAGCTTCTGCCTTTCTACTCCAGTGTCCTTTCCTAAAGACCCACAGTCACCTCTTTCTGGGGCTTCTGGAATGAGGGGCCAAAAAGGACCTATGAATATTCGATGTGAGTACGAAAGAATGTGGCAGAGCATAGGAAAGGCACAATTAACCAACTACCCCACCTCCACTATACAGTACAACAGATAGCACTGACTTTCCTCTGTAATAGAGATGAATGTGTATTTACTTGTTACATTCCCCACACTCACTAAGATTCAGTGATACCACTGAAATTTTAAAAAAAAATAGCATTCCTATTAAACATAGAGTTGTTAAGCTGGGAAGGAGGTAAACACAGACATAGTGAGCAATGAACCAAAATGATGAGGTAGGGAGAAAATGTCCAGGGGTTCTTAGCACCCTAACCTGTGTCAAAGAATTGTGATCTTGTGGTAAAAACACATGATTTCTGAGGCTTGGAAGGGGCAAGTGGCATGGTCTTAAAACCTGCATTTGTAACCAAGTCTAAGAGTGATGGTTGGTTTTTGTATGTCAAATTAGGTGGGATACAATAATAAGCTATTTCCAACATTTTAAATGTTTCTACAATATTTTCAGATGAGATTAACATTTAAATCACTAGGTCTTAATTAAGTATATCAGCCTCTATAAATTTAGGTGAGCCAATCCATCAATTAAAGGCTGCCAGAGAAAGAAAAGACTCACTGACCTCTGTTTAAAAGGGGAGGGGGCGATTCTGCCAGCAGGTGGCCTTCAGAGTGAAGGTGCAGCTCTTGGTTGGAACTTTGCCCAGACAGCCTTCTTTATAGATTTTGATCAGGCTCTGCTATTGTCTAAGCAGATTCCTTATAATGCACAATTGTATGCATGTACACATATGTGTGTCTTATTGATTTTCTCCTCTGGAAAATCCCGACTAAAACACCATGTGATGATGCTTAAATTTCTAATTGCTAGGTGACATTTGGAGTAGCAAGATAATATCTAACATGTTGCGCACATGGACTTATCTGTAGTAATGTTTATTTTAATATTATTCTCGAAAGGGACATTATAGTGAAAATCCAAAATGCAGCAACAGTTGTCCAAATACTCACACACACACACACACACACACACACACACACACACACACACATAGAGCATGGGGCCAGGAAGATAGCTCAGTGGGTAAGAGAACTTACTTTGCAAGCATAGGGATCTGAGTTCAAATCCCCAACACCCACATGGAAAATACTGGTGCTTGTTTATAACCCCAGTGGTGGCTGAATAATAGGAGACACACAAGGATTGCAATTCGTTGCTGGCCACCAGCCAATCAGAAAAAAACAGCTCCAGGTACAATGAAGAGATCCTGTTTCAAGGGAATAAAATGGAGAGCAATACACCTGATATCCTCTGGACTCTGCACAAGCTGAGTACATACATAAACATACCAAACACACACACAAGCTGAGTGCACACATAAACATACTACACAGAGAGAGAGACAGACAGACAGAGAGAGAGAGAGAGACAGAGAGAGAGAGAGAGAGACAGAGAGAGAGAGAGAGACAGAGAAAGAAACAAAGAGACAGACAGACACAGACACAGAGAGATAGAAAGAATTAAAAATGAAACAGTAAATTTTAAGGGGATGAGCTCATGGGTCAATGGTTTACCCAACCTTAATGACCTGAGTTTGATTCTAAGGCCCACAGGGTGGAAGAAAAGAACTGACTCCTGCAAGTTGTCCTCTGACCTCTCCACATCTACTATGGTGTTCCCACACCACCTTGACACTTAATTAATATAATAATAAATTTTTAGAATTTAGAAAATATATCCTGGTTCATTCTTACAGAGGAATGATTTGTAGCAGAGAAAACAAATACCCTAACCTAAAAAAAAAAAAAAAAAAAAAAGTCGAGTGGATCAGAGCACCTACAGTTTGGGGATGCTTTTTTCATAGTGTAAACTTAAAGCAGAGAGTATGAACACCTTATTCTACCTTTGAGTTACGTCTGTAGGTAAAAGAAAATGTGCAATTCAGGAGATGGATTCAAAGCATTTGTCAAGCTTATTATCTTAAACACTAAGCACTTAGAACTTAATTTTACACCTTTCTGTATCATTTGTGTATTTAGTATGTCTGATAAGTAGCAATGATTTTAGGGGCTGAAGGTATTTTTTTTCATAAATCTAGTTTTAATTACCAAATGATTGAAATGCAGTTAATTACAATGATGGAAGCATCTGCAACCGGAAATCTCACCATAACTAAGGAAAATAAGAATATTTTCCCATTTCACTCTCTTGTTTTTTGGTTGCTTGAATATGTGCTAATATATTATGTGCATGTTACATAGACATTTTGTAGAATAGTGATATGTTTGGAGTTTTATGCTACCTTGTCCTCTTTATATTTTAATTAGTATTAAATCACTTGTCATGAGGAAGCATTAAGGTCTGTTGAACACTTTATCTGTCCCATTTCTTGAACCAAGCATCTGAATGCACTGGTAGGCAAATGCCAAATCTATTTCATTTTAAATGATGTGTGTGTGTGTGTGTGTGTGTTTTCTGAACAGGTCTCTGTGTTCTTCCTTTAATCTGTATGCCATCCAGTCTGTTCCAAACAGCGATTACAGCAGCACAGACAGAATAATTACATTGCCTGGCAATGCAAACTCCATTCATATGACTCAACTTTTGGATGGCTTCAAGGTGTAATGATAATCACAGTCAATGATGAAAATGAATAATACTTGCTAGAAGGTGCCAGGCAATGTTCTGAATGTTTTTAATATCATCATTCAATTTCCCCGAAAAGCTCAAAGGACAGATATTATTCCAATTCCTACTTAGAACAAAATGGAGTTTTGCCAGTTTTTTTTTTTCGTACTTTATCATACATTATCGTAAGTACAATACATACTTTTTTACAGAATTTAATGAGACTCCAAGAAGGAAAATGGATTATTTAAGACCATGAAATCCACACCTAGTCTGTGGCTCTCTGGGTCAAATCCACAAGTATCTTATGTTAAAGCTTATGCCCTTAGCACTCCTTTTATGTTTAATGCCTTCCAGCGTTAGTGGTGAAGCCAGTGCAGAAAAAGGGACTCCTCCAAGGTCTTGTGGTTGTTCAGCATGGACACAGATACAATTTTGTTTTCATTTATGCCCTTTTTTAAAGGCTTAGTTGGAAACTAGGAGGGAAATAAGGGACCTGGAAACCATTTAAAATAAAACTAAATTTCTTTCTTCTTTTCCAAAATTCCTCAGTTCAGCTCATAATACAGAAATGACTAGTATTAGTGCTGTTTAGACCATCTGAGTTTCAAATAAACCAAATACCATATCTATCAGAAAGAAAGCCTGAAAGAACAGTCATAAAAGGTGAATACAAATACTTGCATTCTACAGGAGTGGTGAAATTGCAGCATTGCAGAGCATAGTACAGGCTATCATTGATTCTATCTAAAATGGGAATATACAACACTCCTCAATCTCCACTTTCAGATGATGGACTTGCAATGCATGGACAAGTGTATTAAACTCTCCTAGAATTATACCCACATTGGTCCTCTCTAAAAGATGCTGACTGTATGGAGAAAATTTTGTGCCAGGAGGCCTGTTGGGTATGCACTGCATAGTTGAAGTGATGCCCAAAATGATAAGCAAGAGTTATGGAAAATCAGATATTTTGCAGTCTTTGGAAGGCAACTTACTAAAAAAAGTTTATTGACATTTACACAGGACTTTAATCAGTGGGTAGTTTATCTAATTTAATCTTTACAGGTGTTCAAGATACTGTCATTGTTGACATTGTTCAGATCAGGATACAGGAGTTATGAGAAGTTAAACAACAAGGGGAGGGGATGTGGTAAGTGGTAGAGTATTTGTCTAGCAAACACAGAACCCTGGGCTCAATCCCCAGGACCCAAAGTGTGATAAAAAAAAAAAGTTAAGTGATTTCCCAGAGAAGCTTAGAACTTAAATAAATGAGTGAATGCTTAGAACTTAAAAGCTGTGATCACAAAGTACCAACATTTTTTGCTCTGCTGTCTGGGAAGACAGTCAATGAGCTTAGGTATTTTGTTTAGGACTTGTCCTTAATCATCAGCCTTACTTCTTATCTGTTTATCAAGATTTTATCTTCATATCTATATAGTAAAATTTTAAAGTATAAAAAATAAGCTCGGAGAAAATAGTCGCAACTGGCATTGCAGATATTGTTTAATATTTCTGCATCTCTTAACAGAGAAACTGGCCAAGAACCACACTTTAATTTAAATTCCAAGTAAATATTTGAGAACATACATAATGATATTAAAAGTGATTAAAACGAATATTAAATGAGCTGTAATACTGCACAAAACAGATAAAGAACAATGTCATATGTAGAAATCAACCACAAGTTTGTAGAAGAATTTTGCCTTCACATCTAAATATTTGGTGGTAGCTATGCAGCTTTGGGAAACATCATGGGGGTGCAACAGGGACTGCTCTCTGCTATGTGGCAAGGCTCCCAGCTGGGTAATTCCATCGGGAGCTCCCCATGAATTCCTAGAAAGATATGTGACTTGCCTGCTAATCTCTCTCTTTTTCTGTGGCACTTTTGACTTCTCTTGTATGTGCACAGATAGTAAAATTAAATAAGGTCATATAAGGGAGAGAATCTAATTCAGATTTCCTGTGTAAAAGTTAATCATTCTCAGACCTCTGAGACTCCAACTTCTTCCATGGTTATAAAACTTCAACAAAGCAGCCAAAGGAGGCTCAAGGCTAATAGGAGTTAGAAAGAAACAGACAAAAAACAAGAAGGCACATTGTGATGCAAAGGAGTTAGGTATTAAGATTTGTCTTTTAAAAAACAATTATATGACTATGATAGGAAAGCTTACCCCCCCCCCGTTATAAATTTGATTACTTCACTTTGAAACCGCAATTGCTGCCAGCCAGCTACTCTTGGTTTGAATACTTGCTTGCTGACTTGCTAGAGCAGACATGACTTACTGCTGTATGTATAAGTGTTGTAGAAGTTTACTTTTAGTTGTGTTTAAAGTAATTGTTCTTGTACACTGTTGGAAAAAGGGATGCATAGATCTTGGCATTTTGTATTGTTTGCAGGCGTTGGGTTTCTGTGGGTTGTTTAATTGCTCATGATCTGCACGTGCTATCAGTAAAACACCTGAGGAGTTCTGAATTAGCAAAACACCTGAGCTCAGATGCTCAGGGTTCCACTATCCAGTATGACACTTACCATGACGGTGGTTTCCCCTGTTGAAGTGTGGCAGGGCTTCCACAAATGAAAATGCCCTGTGTCTTCCTTGGTGAGCTCCCACAGCAGTGTACATATAATAGAAACTTTCTGAACTGTGTCTGAGACTAACTAGGAAAAATAGATATAGGGCTGAAAAGAACATGATGCTGTAAAATTTTTCTTAAAATAAATATGCTTGAGATAATAATGTTGTAAACACCTGGGGTGCTGGGATATATTTCTTTTCATGCAAATAAATGGCTGACTGTTTTGAAGAGAGTAAGAGAGCAGAAGAGAAAGAAAAGAGAGAACAGCAGCTACAGAACTAATCACATTAATTTACATGAGCCTTGATTCTTTGCTGACTCTATGCCTCCTTCTCAGGTCCTTGAGCCTGCTGGAGCTGGACTTTGGTAAATAACAAATAACAAACTTTAAGACATGGGGTCAGACCCTGACATGAACTTGGGATTGCTGCTGAAGCTATACTGACACAGGTAGGATTTTGCTGAGGTGGACCTGGGGTGTGATTGCTTTGTGTTTAGATACAATGTACTTTGTATCATCAGCACATACTTCATGTCCAGAGTGCTGCAGGTAGGTACAGAGCAGGGCCATAAAAGCAGGAATTCAGGACACAAAAGAAAACTCTGCTAAGTCAATATCAAGGACTAGTTTTACCAGAGACAGCCAGCTCTCCTGGGTCAGAGACACCAGGATGGAGAACACAGGATATTGACTCTTATATCCCCATGGAAATATGAAGAGCTCAGTAGCCAAAGTATCTAGATTATAAGTGCTATGTTCTACGTATTGCAATCAAGCTTGTTATTTCACTTATTTCCTAATAACCAACCACAGATGAAAGAATACTACTAAGTAGTACTGTTTGTACTTTTTCTTCCTTAAGTATCATTTGTTGGACAAGCATTTGCACAGTATGTATAAAGCATGTCAAAAGCAGCACAGCCACTTAAATATGTTTTGGGGGCACTGTTTTTTTTTTACAGGCATTCATGAGACCGTAATGCACTGTTTGTGCTTAATTTGCAATTTTAATTTAAAGCATTTCAAATGAAGTGGGTTTGTAATCATTTAGTGATCGTGCTCTGTAGAATGGAACAGATTGAAAAAACAAAGCAGAGGACTGATGACTCTAAATTGATGCTCGTTTGGACTGAGAAATGTGGTTCAGATAAATCTGTATTCAAAGCATGTTTTCTCATTAAAATATTTTCAAGTGCTTGAATGACTTTCTTCCTGGCAGCCAATTATTTGCTGTGAGCAATCCATTATTGAAAAGTGGCTGGAGGCTTAGGCCCTTAGCTCTGGTTATCATGAAAAAGGTAAATTCTATCACTAGGTTTTGAAAGGTGATATTTGTGTGCTTATGTTCCCTAATGATCTAATAAGTAGCTCATTATTATTATATTACTTTTACTGTGAAAAGACCAAGTGATATATCCCTTTGGTTTATCATCAAAATGAATACTCCCACAGGGAGTTTAAAGTTCCATGTATTTTCACTCACTAGACACTGGATTTACTTGGCACCAAGGTTATTTAACTTTATAGAGGACATAGAGAAAGAAATAGTGTGGTAAATATAGTAAACAAAATCAGGAAGAACAGGACATCAGCTCCTGGTATCTCCTCACCAAGCAGGAGATATCACAAAGGATGAGAAGCCATCATGAGAAGCTGAGGACATTAGAGCAGCTGCTCTAAGTTAGTATTTATGCTTTATTGACTTAGCAGTTGGACGAGATGTACCTTACTCTCTTTCAGTTAGCTGCAGTTCAAGGAAATCATGTACGTATGGCACAATCAGGGGCCATCTAGATGACAAACCAGAGTAAATTAGCTCTGACCAGACCGTTCTGTCCTCAGAATGTGTGCTTTCAGGTAATCATGAAGGAAGAAAACAAAACAAAACAAAGCAACAACAACGACAAAAAACAAAACAAAACCAGACAAACCTCACTGAGTCTAGAGAAAACATTCCCACCCACACCTGTACCTTAATGCTTATGATGATTAAGTAAGAGGAAATCCAAATGTCTTTTATGTCACATCATAGCGAGGTTTTTCTCCAAGTTATATTTGTTTGAAAATAGATAATAAACATTTACTAAGTTAGCAAGGCAAAGGGTAGACCTCTGACCCACCATTCCCAGTTTCCACAGCTACTAGTTTCCTAAGATTCTCCCAAGTGGACTGGACAGATAGCTCAGTGGTTAAGAGAACTGGTTCTTCCAAAGGACCTGAGTTCAATTCCCAGAACCCACAGAGAAGCTCACAACTGTCTGTAACTCCATTTCCAGGGGATCAGATACCCTATACCAATGCACATAAAATAAATAATTAAAAAAAAAGATTCTCACAAGATAGACCTTGTATTTGTGTTTATTGGTGTATGTGCTTTTAAAATAGTTTCCTTAGTTAAAAATCTAAAATCTTTCTTTCCCCCATCAAAAATATACCTTCTGGTTATGATATGAGAGCAGGTTAACACAATTAATGTCCTAATGTATGAATTTGGAAAAGAAAAAGAAAAACCTCCTTAATTTTATTTTCAAATACTGTTTGTGAACTATGCTTTAGAATAAAATAGCTCTACTCTGAAATAAAATTTCTTTTTTAAATTTTCAGATATGTAATTCATATTAAGAAATACAATATTTGGACTGAGGAGATAACTCAGATGTTAATGTGCTTATTCTTCAAGCATGAGAACCTGAGTTTGAAATCCAGGACCTGAGTTTGAAACCCAGAACTCATGTAAAAAAGCTAGGCTCGTTGGCATGTTCTTGTAATCTCAGCAGCTGGTAGGCAAAGACACGTGATCCTGGGACCTCCCTGGCCAGCAAGCCTAGCCTAATTGGCAAGCCCCTAGCCAGTGACAAACTTTGTTTCAAAAAACAAGGTAGATGGCTTCTGAAGAATGCCATCCAAGGATGACCTCTGGCCTCCATTCCCATGCACATATGCACATACTATGCACCCATACAAACATGCACAAAAGTAAATTCCGTGTTTAAGGGCCTATGATCTTCAAATATTTCATGGAACTAGATGATGAAACTGGTCGTGGCAAAGAGGTCACAAATGTAATGTTCCTAGGGCCATAGCTAGACTCTGATAATTAGCGATAGGTGTCAATACATGTCTTTTCCCTGAAGGCATTAAGGGCCATTCACAATTCAGCAACAATAAGTCCAGTACAGGTACCAGAACAACTCTTCCCTGGAGATGATCCATAAAGTGTCTGTTGGTATTAGAGTATCAAAAGGAGGGTCTTAGTTGGACTAGATGTACTTAAAGCACAATTTTTAGACGTAATTACTCTGCCTGACATAGAATTCTGATCGTCCAAATGAATTATTCTAACTTATCCTAACAGGTGATTCAAGCAAGAAACAGGAATGGCCATTGACATATGCAAAATTATTTGCACAAACACACGTTAAAGAAAAGAACTGGGGCATATGGGTATATGAGCAAGATATAGAACATTGTATACAACATGATTTTTAAAGAACACATATTTATTTGCATACAAATATACATGTGTTGTATTTTAAAATATTATCATGCCCACACATAGCTGGAGAGTTATTTCCACATTATTGAATGGTTATCTTGAGGTAGTACATAGAAAAAACATACAAGTTAATTCCTCTATGAGTTTTACTAGTGTTTCCAAGGAATAAGTAGGATAAAACTATGATAACATAAGACAAGACTACTGTGGCTTATTTATAAAACTAATACGGCCAGGGTCTGGAAGGGCAACTCAATGACTCAGTGAGTAAGAGTTCTCACTGTTCAAGTATAAGGACTTAATTTTGAGTACCTAGAACCTCCACAAAAAGCCAGGTATGTCTGTGTGAACCTGTAACGTCAACATGGCAGGAGGGACAAAGACAAGCAGAATTACAGCATTTCAAAATAGAGACAGGTGGATTTGGAGACATCACTGGCTAGCCCCCTCAGCGAGACTGGCCAGTCTCTGTTTTAGTGAGAGATCTTGTCTCAAGATTATAGGTATGGAGTGGCAAAGACACCAACATTTCCGCTCTGCAGAATATATGTACGCTCTGCGTATCTATACCACATATTCACCACAAGCAAAAAAAAATAATAATGCTTCAAAACATTTCTGTACATTAGGCTATGTTAAATATACTGTGATGTAAAAAGGGCTTTCCATAAAATAGTATATTTATAATCATAGGCATTTTAATTGTTTAAGAGTGAGACACAGGGGAATTTTCTACCATGTGATTTAATGTCTCTAGACCCTATGTGAATCAGCACTTCCTTTGCTCTGTGCCATGCTGAAAGTGTCTCCTGTGGGACTGGAGGGAGGTTGTGTCTTCTCTCTCCTGTCTCTTGCTGAAGTGACAACCATGGTGCAATTCTAAATATGGTCACCAGAGGGTGCTAACAGCCAATCTTACAAGAAAAAAATATCCTTTTATTAAAAAGAGTAAATCTGATTTTTAAAAAGGTATGTGGGATGAAATAACGACTGCTTTCTTAGCTAAAAATTAACGACCTGATTTCACTATGTAATTTTTAAGTTCTGAGGAGAACGAGTCTCCAATTTCAGCTGCCATCAAAATCACCTGGGAGGTCTGTTAGCAGGAGGGATGGAACACAAGAATTAACATTTTCTAACAAGTTTTTAGATTATTCTGACACTGTTAGTCTGGGAACCATACTTTGAGAACCACCAGCAAAAGCAAAACAACGCCTACCCTTTCCAAGTTACCTAGAGAGCTATGCTGTGCTGACAATCTTGATGGAGATAGGTGGCTTAGGATCAAGACAAGGAGGTTATAGGATGTAATGGAATCACAGGACTAGCTGTGATAACGTCACCCTCCCTAAAGTGTAAGAGGGCCAGTCACCAATTAATAGGGTAGCATAGATCTCCCAAGCGGACACTGCTGATTTAATCACAACTGTCATTTTGGGGAGTGTGAAGGTAAATAATTGAGCTACAAGCTTTCATGAGTAGCATCCTGAGGTACAAGGATCTAAAATGTACAGACCTCGTTCAATTACCTGGCCCAACACGGCTGACATCTAACATCTACTCTTTCCATTGGATCCCTCAATCTGATACTCCTCATTGATTAAGACACACACACCCCGGGCTATAGCGGTGCACGCCTTTAATCCCAGCACTTGGGAGGCAGAGGCAGGTCGACCTCTGTGAGTTCAAAGCCAGCCTGGTCTACAGAGTGAGTTCTAGGACAGCCAGAACTGTTTCACAGAGAAACCTTGTCTATGGAAAAAAAAGACAGAAACATGACATGATGGTGCATGCCAATAAAGAAAATATGATCAACCAATAGTCCTGCCATCTCATAGCTAACATTTGACATATTTTGTTACCTTTCTATACTCTGGTATATACACACATGAAAGTAGATACTTCTATTTCTGAGGAAGTGACTTCTCCACAGGCAATGATAAGATGGCTATCTGTACTCTGGTTACTGAGTATATAGTCTTGTGTCCTGCAGATCTGCTATTTAGATTGGTTCCCCTATGCTGTCCCTTGGTCCAAAAGAACTCTTCTTTTATGCTCCTTTAGAGTCTCGTTTTCTCTTACAAAACATTATATAAGGCAAAAATAACAAGGGCATAAAAGTACATGAAATGGTAAGAAATAGTGTGTGGATTTTCTGTTCTCCTCTCAAGCTCCTCAGGTAACTTATCCTACAGGACCAGATAGTTGCCATGGCTAATACACAAGAAAATCTGCATACTCTTACCTCCCTGTTGCTATAGTCCCTACATCACACAATCTTCTTGCTTTCCCTCTCATGATTACTTTCTATTACATCCATCTCTGCTGTAAGAAATAGAATGCAGAGTGAGGTGGAGATAGTACCACTGAAGTTTCCCATGGTTTCTCATTTCCCAAGACAACTCTGTGAAGAAAGCACTCTGGTTCCATTTAATTGATAATCACTCCTAAGCTTGTAAAGGGTATTCTGTATTTCTATGTGTGATGGTTAATCTTGGTTGTCAACTTGACTATATCTGGACTCAACTAAAACCCAAGCTTCTGGGTACTCTTGTGAGGGATTTTTTTTATTAGATCATTTGAAGTGAGAAAGACCCAGCCTAAATCTGGTCCATGCCTTCTGGTGGCAGCCAGAAAAGGACAGCCATAAAAGGCACCCCGTAAAAGGACATAGAAGAAGGAAGCTTTTACTTTTTGCCTGCTTGCTCTCACTTTCACCGGCAAGTTCATCTATCCTGTTGCTGGAGTGTTCCTTCACTGGTGTTAGAACTTACTTCTTCAGAATTCCAATGTAGATTGAAACCCAGCAGCTCTCTGGGAATTCCCTGGGACTTCAGAACCAGATCCAGACTATTGAGGCATCCTGTCTCATGGACTGAACAACTGATTTTTGACCTTTATGTCAGGAAACAGTCATGGTTGGATTACCTAGATACAGCCTGCAAGCCATTCTAATAAATCCATAGTCTATTCATTCCATCAGTTCTGCTTTGTGGGGGTTTCTGCTACCCACAGCCAGCAGAGCAGCAATCCACAGGAGGCAAGAAGGTGGTTCGATTCAACATGACTGAGTAGTTGGTTCAAAGTTCAAAAGTCTGATCCCAGAGTTGTTTATTTTAGGCATATTTAAGCACAGCACAATTTGGTGAAAATTTTCCTGATGATAATTAGTTTAATCCTGTGTGCAATTCAATCCCATGAGCATGATAAAGCTTAAGATGTGACTACATTGAAACCGTGAAGAACCTGTGACATCTTCCATAAAGATGGATTCTATAGATTGACTACACGTGACACCTTCCATAAAGACAAGTTCTGTAGATTCACAAGCTCATGATGAGAGTCTGGGGAGGATTCAGTGTGCTCTGGGCTGAACAGATAGTGCAAAAGGTCACCAGGCTATTCACCACATCTGATTCCAGCCTTCTGGGCAGATAACAAGTTGTGGATTCCTTCCTTTGAAGGAACAACCCTGTGTGTTTAAATACTCCTCATTCCCCTAGTACTTCTCTGACCTCCGTGCCTCCACACTGTTCCTTTAGAGAATCCTAGTACAGCAGGTAAGTGGCAAGATGGCCAGCTTACAGACCTTCCAATAGCATGCACAGTAGCCTCCATTGTGGACGAGAACTTCCAAGATTATGAACAGACAGTTGAAAAGTTTTCTGGAATTATGCCTGAGCAGTGCCACGCCCACAGGATACATAGCAGGTAGACAATTCTACTTAGTCATGAAAATTATAGTGGAAAACAAGCCCTTCCTGGTAGGGAAGGAGACATGGATATTCTCATTTCCTGATGCAGTAGACAATCCAAGCACAAGTACTGGTTTCAGATACAGGGAAAATGACATAGGAAAAGGAAATTCTCACTTGTCCAATCTAGCTTTGTTTCTGGAGAAGTTTATACAGTATTTCCTCTAATCATGGTAATAAACATGTAGGGCAAGTAATAAGTATCCTTCATTAGAAATAAGAGAACCTAAAACTACAGAAAGAAAATTCTCCCACCTGCCTCTCCTGGGGCTAAACCTGTGAAAAACCGGCCAGGGACTGTGAAATTCAGTCTTTTCCTACTGTGTTGTCATTCTGGTGTTTGGATAGTTTTTAGCTCAAATTTTCCCATCAAGTAGCAATCTTTATCTTCTATAATTCTTCGGAACTTTTACGATCAACTCTATTAGTTTCTTTATCATAAAAATTGGTGACAAAATCTAAGATATATAAAAAGTAGAGGAACACTATATAAGCCTCAGAAAATGCTTCATGTGTAAAGAGAGAGAAAAGAAAACAAGTCTCATAGAAAACTATAAGAATGCTAAAACGAGCATAAATTAAGCTGTGAATAATTGTATTCTCATATCAATAAATTGCATGTGAGATTTGCTGTTACCACATATTTACAAAACAAAATTATGTATTCCCATGTATATTCTCAGGAAAAAGGTTTCTTTTTTTCAAAATTTAATTCAGGTTAACTTTAGTACCAAATCATCCAAAGGGATCAAAATGAGCAAACAATTTCATGTAAATATTCCCATATTAAGCTTTTTAAAAAAGTTTCACAATTTTTTAATTTTTCTTCTCACATATAGTACATCCCAACACCCTTCCTCCAAGATCCCCCTCCCAATCTAGCCCCCCCATCCTCCCACTCCCACCACCCCCTTTAAGAAAGAACATTCTAACCAGGGTTATTGCTCAAATATGCCACAACAAGACGGAATAGGGTCAGGCACTATTCCTTACTTCAAGGGTGGACTAGGGGGAGTCCTGGGGGAGGAGGAAGAGGGGGGAGAAGGGTCCCAAGGACAGGCAAAAGGTTCGGAGACACACCTATACACTCTGGCCTGTATGAGTTCTGCAAGAGCACCAGGCCAAGCAACCTCAAGATATAGTTGACAGTTCCATGCCTGCTGCTCCAGGCTCTGTGAGACCCTAAGAGTGCTGATCAGTTGATTCCATGGGGTTTGTTCTCCTGGTGTCCTTAACCCCTCTGGTCCCAGCAATTCCTTCTCTACCTCTTCCCTGGGGCTCCCTGAGCTCTGCAGTTTGTTTGGCCCTGGGCCTCTGTATCTGCTTCCATCATCTGCTGGAAGAAGCCTCTCTGATGAGGATTAGGCTAGGCACTGATCTATGAGGAGAGCAGGATAGCTTTTGAAGTCCTCTCTCCACTATCCAGACTCTAGTTCCTGGTCTGTCCTGGAGTATCGGTCATAGTTTCCCTCCTTTAGCCTGGTGTTCTGCCCTTCCATTATCCTAGCGACTCCTGCAGGAAGGATAGGCCATAGGTTGATGTTTTTGTGTCTGAGATGGTGCCCCTGTCCCACCACTGGAAGCCTTGCCTGATTACAGAAGATGGCCTATTTAGGGTCTCCCTCCATCCCT
This sequence comes from Cricetomys ansorgei, assembly GCA_026225945.1. Taxonomy (NCBI): domain Eukaryota; kingdom Metazoa; phylum Chordata; class Mammalia; order Rodentia; family Nesomyidae; genus Cricetomys; species Cricetomys ansorgei. The sequence continues at coordinate 184,851 of JAMJFZ010003423.1, forward strand.
CTCCAGCCTCCTGGTCCCTTCTCTTCCCATTCCCATCATTCTTGGTCCCTCCTGCATCATCTGTTCTATTCTTCTCCTCGAAAAAAGGTTTCTTATGAAGAAAATCGTTTTACAGACTATGCCTCAGCAGGGGAAGGGAGAAAGTAGAGAAGATATTTTCATTTTTCACATATTTACATTTTTCACATTCGTTTCATTATTCACATTTTCCCCATTGTTTGACATTTTTTCAGTTACAGACATGTATTGCTTTTGCATGAAAATAGAACTATAATATGATGCAGCTCTGCTGCTCCAAGACATATACTCAAAGGATTTCAAGCCTTACCACAGAAATGCTTTCTCACTCTTGTTCATTGCTTCACTGTCCCAATAGCTAGGAAATAGAAACAGCTAAAACCTCACAAACAGATGAAGGAGTAAAGAAAACGTGACTATAGATACGCACGGTCATTTCATTCAGCCACGAAGGAAACTGAAATTATGGCCTTTCTAGGGGAATAGATGGAACTGGGAATCATTTTCTTAAGAAAAATAAGCAGGAGTCAGAAAGACCACATATTTACTCCCATCTATCAATGTCAGATTTCTCCCATATATGGATCTCAGATTTCAATTAACATATATGTGCATATGCTGGGGTTGTCAGTCATAATGTCAGTCATAACATTAAAGAAGAAATCCTAAAGAAGGGGGTAAAAGAGAGGGCCATGAAAATCATATGATATGAAAGCAGAGAGACATTTTCAGGGGAGGGGTACAGCAAGAGGAACATAGGGGAGATGAGGGAGGTGCAAATATAAACAAACTGTATATGAAAGTGCCATAATAAAAACCAGTAGTTTGGATGTCACTTTAAATTTTTAGTTTAAAAATATACTAGATTTGTGATTTATGGAAGTGAGATGGATTTTGGAAAGAAGGAAGATTTTGTTCTGATCTTATCCAGTTTTTAAGAGATTTTTTTAAAGGTGTGTAAGTTTTTTGCCTGCATGTAAGTTAAGTGCACCATGTGAGTATAGTACCCATGGAGGCTAGAAGAGGACAACAGATGACTTGGAAGTGTAGTTATAGGTGTCTGTGAGCCTCCATGTGAATGCTGTGAATTGAACCTGGAAGAGCTGCAGAGGCTCTTCACCTCTGAGCCATCTCTTCAGCCATTATCCAGTTTCATACAACTCTACTGTCCTGGCAAAGGAATTTAGAATACCTCAGCCAAGGGAGAAGAAGGAAAAGCTAGCCCACTAAATCCGTACTATGCACACCCAAATGCTGACTGACTATCCCAGAGACACTCACACTGGCCCCATTCTCTTCATCTGAGGCAGAGGTGAAATTTTCTTCCGGGAGCTTAGATATTTAGGCAGCAACCTCTCCTGCAGAAATGGCTGGCAATGCCATCCAGGCTTCTACAAAGCAGGCTCAGATCCCTCCTTCCCAAATCTTTCCACAACACTCAGAGATGTAGTTCTAGATTTGACCAGCAGATGGCAGTGATCTTAATAGTCTGCCCTTGCTGCAATGTAAAGCCATAATCTTGTAAACAGATGCATCTGTGTATGAAATAAATAACCCTAAAAAACATGAGAATTTTTTCATATGGACAGAAAAAGACTGAAAGTGTATGTGACGTTTCATTTGTTAATAATAGTAGCTCCCAAAGCTGAGTTTCTCACCTTTATGCAGCGTGTGTTCGGGGGCCTGTTGCCCCTTCCATTTATCCCCTTTGAAGCACAAACTCCGGTTTCCAGATGCCTATAGATGTGGTGACTTGGAAAATATGGCTATATTTTTCCGTATGTACATAAAATGAGCTTGTGTTTCTCTAATACTGAATGGAGGAATAAAGAATCAGACGAGATAGTTCAACATATAATAAAGAGAAATGACCCGTGTTCTTTCATTTTCCAAACCTCAGCAAGAAGCATCTGCTGCAAAACAAAACAAAGCAAAACAAACAAAAAAACCAGCACAGAAGCTTGTAAACTGCATAAATGCTTGTGGATGGCATTTCTTCTGTGTATATTTTCAAATGCTCTTTAGTAATGATGGTATTTATTTTCTTTTAACCCCTTTCTTTGTTTTTTTAGACGGGGGCCCACAATCCTAGTTTGCCTTCCACATCCCACCCCCAAGTTCTGGGATTACAGGAATGTACTACAAGGCCTAGCTAGGAAAATTTCTTACGGGCTTATTATGTTCTGAGCACATCGTGTAATTCATCTGATAATCCCTTTTAAAATCACTTTAGGCAGAACTTTTGCTGCTTAGCAATAATCTCTTTTTATGTTTTAATTTAGTATTTGTTTGCACATCTAATGAATGTTAGACATATACATAAAAGATAATAAAGATACAATATACAATCTATGAAAACACTATGCTGAGAAAGACTGGGTACAAAATGAAATGGCCACAGCCAAGATCAGTTCAACTTGCAGTCACCAGTGCAGGGAGCATTCTGTTGCCCTTAGACTAACAAGCTACCAGTGCCCCTTGTCTCCCCACCCTGCAATCACACATATACTCAAAACCTCATGATGTAAAGTGACTGGATGGAGGCCAAAGTGGATTACACAGAGACTGGGTATTCTCAACTGGACAGCTGTGCAGATGAAGATGGAGCTTGTGAGCAAAATCTGACTAGTCAGATAGAGATAGAGCTACTCCTCAAGATTTTGAATATCCGAATGCATGGTAAGAGAATGCGGGCACCATTGTGCTAAAGGGTAATCACATCAGAATTCTCAGTCTTTCTCTTAGTGTATAACATCTTTTATAAATGACGGAGTCAATTGCGTTTCCATGCACACGCTCACCTCTTCACTTTAAAGTAACAGCCTGTACTCATACCTTCTGCCAAATCATTTCTTTTCCCAATGTGTGAAAATGGATTGTCTCAACAGGGAACAAAGGTTCCTTTGTCTTCAGGCATATGTATTTTGAGGACTTAGAAGAGAATATTTATACTGGGGCTGGGAATTTAATCAAATATTCCTTGAACAGGAAACCTAGTGTTCTCAATTTGTATGGTTTGAATATATATATAATCCATAAGCAAAAATACTGTTATATATGAAAATAGTCTTGAGTTGGTGATTACATTAAAATTAAATATTGAGCTTGGAAAAAAAATTAACTAGAAATCGTGTTTTCTGTATGCACCCTGCTTAATTTTGACAAAATGATCTTTGCATTAATAAATATTTTTCAGAGTCAAGTGAAAAATAAATTTCTTTCTGTGTAAACACTGTCCACATATTAAAAAGTCAAATTTTATAAACAAGGTTAAAAGTAGCCCTAGTCTTTCAAATCAATAGGGTTGTAAAGATAGTATTTATTCAAAGCTCAACAGAGACTAGTCCTGACTTTGCATATCTCACCCACCCGGTTGACATTTCCTTCTTTGTTATGCAAAGTTAGAGCTGAGATTTACACAAAGAAAAGGTTGCTTATTCCTAGTCCATGATTGGAGTTCTTGATTTCCTGATCTACAGAACACAGGTTATTCCTCCTTGCCAATAGGAATAATCTGACAGGATTTGAAGAAACTAAGAATTTCTGTATAGTTCAAGAAAGCGACAGCAGATTGGCATGCCAATGTCATTTTTTTCGAGACACGGTTTCTCTGTCATAACTCTGGCTGTTCTGGAGCTCACTCTGTAGACCAGGCTGGCCTCAAACTCAGAGATCCCCCTGCCTCTGCCTCCTAAGGGCTGGGATTAAAGGTGTGCACCACCTCTGCCCAGCTAGCTGATATCATTTTAAGAAGACTCTTGGGAGTTGACCATAGTACCTCACTTTTTCTTATTAAATATTACATTTATCCTTGATAGCTATGGCTTATTGGTAGGTGTTTTCATTAACTTCCATAACAACTTGAGCAATAAAACCATACTTTGTAGTAGTAGCTGCTGAGGTGGCTCAGCAGGAAGACAAGGAGCATATTCATAAGTCCAAACTCTGCCAGACCTCAGCAGAGGGACCCACCATCCTGGCCAGTGCCAGACTCAATCAACAGCAAAGCCCTGAGCATCTGAGCTCAGGTGTTTTTATCTTTTCAGAACTCCTCAGATGTTCTACTGATAACACGTGCAGATCATAACCAATCAAACATCCCCCACAGAAATCCAACACCTGCAAACAATACAAAATGCCAAGGCCCTATGCATCCCTTTTTCCAACAGTGCACAAAAATAATTATTTTAAACACAACTAAAAATAAACTTCCACAACAACATTTCCCATTGCCTGTGTGGACAACACAAGTAAGGTGGACTTCTTTATACCTCTATCCTTAATTCTGTTCCCTTCTTTTTTTCTACTTATACTTTTAATTGTACTTTTGGCTATACAGATATGATTACAAAATATGAATCATGTCTATCTTTGGATTTTAACCTATCTGTGCCTTCCATCTTAAATTCCTTCAATAAATGCTGCTTTACAACAGAAAATAAAGTGTTGATTTGAGGAACACATTTTTTGTCCCTGTGGGTTTTGTTTTTTAAGTAGTTAGTAACATCTGAAAGTTGGAGAATATCATATATAAATACAACTCCCTGGTGCATCATGGCTTAACCGCAGGCAGCCTGCATGCCCTCCAACATAGGGCTGACTGTAGCTGAGTAGCGTGTCTAGCCTGTTAACATGATTGCTGCCATTGCCAGTTGAAGAAATCCTTGATTGACATGCTCTTGCTAATATTGCTGCTGCTTTTCTTATCATCAAGAAAAAGATCAAACAGTTCTTGTCAAAAGTACTTTTTAGCCTGGCGGTGGTGGCGGCGGCACATGCCTTTAGTCCCAGCACTTGGGAGGCAGAGGCAGACTGATCTCTGTGAGTTGGAAGCCAGCCTGGTTTATGGAATGAGATCCAGTACAGCCAGAGTTACAACAGAGACACCCTGTCTCAAAAAAAAAAAAAACTCCAAAAATTTAGTTTTGTATACCCAGTGAGAGTCCATTGGAGAAAACTGATTTTTCATTTATAAGTGAGTATCAATTGGAGATAGCTTCTGGGTCTACTTTCCTCACTCAGCACTGGGTCTCCACCAAGCAGACCCTGTGCACACTGCTACAGTCCCTGTGAGTTCTTATCTTGATCCCTCTTGTGTCTAGAAGGCCTCGTTTCCTTGGTGTCCTCCATTCCCCTTGCTTTTACAGTTGTTCTGCCTCCTCTTCCACATGGTTCCCTGAGATGCAAAAGGAAGGATTTGATAGAGACATCCCATTTAAGACTGAGTGTTCCATAGTCTCTCATTTGCTGCTCATGGTCCAGCTATGGGTTTCTTTATTTGTTCCCATCTACTTCAGAAGGAAGCTTTCCTAAAATTTTCTGAGCAAGACACTGATCTATGAGTATAAGAAAATGACACTAGTAGTCATTTTATTGCTACATTCATCATCTTACAAACAGAATACCCAAGGTCAATAAAACAAATGACAGCTCATGCTGATGAAGATGTGGAGTTAAGGGGAACACTTATCCATTACTGGTGGGAGTGCAAACTTGTACAGACCCTATGGAAATCAGTGTGGTAGTTCATCAGAAAGATGGAAATAGATTTATCTCAAGATCCAGCTATACCATTCTTGGGCATAAACCCAAAGGACTCTACATCCTACTACAGAGACAATTAGTTGTTCAACCATGGTCATTGCTGCTCTACTTATAATGGCCAGAAGCTGGAAACAGCCTAGATGTCCATCAACAGATGAATGAATAAAGAAAATGTGGTCCATTTATACAATGGAATATTACTCAGCTGTTTAAAAAACGAAATCATGAAATTTGTGGGAAAATGGATAGAGCTAGAAAAAAATCATCCCAAGTGAAGTAACCTAGACCCCCAAAACAATTATGATGTGTCTTAGTGTTCTATTGCTGTGAAGAGACACCATGACCATGACAACTCTTATAAAGGATAGCATTTGATTGGGCTTGAGATTTAGTTCATTTTTAGCATGGTGAGGATCACAGCAGAATCCAGGCAGACATGGTGCTGGAGAAGAAGCTGAGAGTTCTACATCCATATCTGCAGGCAGCAGGAAGAGAAAGATACTGGTATTGTCTTGGGCTTTTTGAAACCCAAAGCTCACCCCCAGATAGCTCTACATTTCCTCCAACAAGGCCATACCTCCTAATTTTTGCAAACATTGCTATTCCCTGGTGACTAAGCATTCAGGTACCTGAGTCTATGGGGGACTTCTTATTTAAACTATCACATGGTATGTACTCACTTATATGTGGATGTTAGCTGTTAAGTCTCTGATAAGCAGGCTACAATCTGCATAACCACAGAGGATTCAGGGACTGGGGGTGGGGGAGGATCTACCTAGGAAAGGAAAATAGAATAGATAATTATGGATGGATGGGATGGGGAGACTAGAATAGGAAGATCAAATGGAGAGAGGGAGAAAAGATGGGGAGAGACAGATAAAACTAAGGGCTACTTGAGGGGTTATATGGTTATATATATGAAATAAATCTAAACAGAGTCACCAAATAATAGGTGAGACAAAGTCCCAATTAGACACCTCTTGCCACAAAATCAAGCCTCTAGAGCCAGGAATGGGTTACAGCTAATTGAGTTATTAGCCAAAGGGGCTCGGTGGAACTCCCCCCCCAAACATCTCAAGCTATTGCCAAGGCAATTGGTTGCTCTCCACAAACTGATGGTAAAGCCCTGTCTTAGTTAGGGTTTCCATTGCTGTGATGAAACACTGTGACCAAAAAGCAAGTTGGGGAGGAAAAGGTTTAATTTGGCTTGCACTTTTATATCACTGTTTAACATTGAAGGAAGTGAGGATAGAAACTCAAACAGGGCAGGAATCTGGAGGCAGGAGCTGATGCAGAGGCCATGGAGGAGTGCTGCTTACTGGCTTGATCCCCATTGTTTGCTCAGCCTGCTTTCTTATAGAGCCCAAGACCACCAGCCCAGGGATGGAACCAGGTACAATGAGCTGGGACCTCCCACATCAATCCCTGTAGAACATTTAATCCTTTAATCAAGCAGCATGGCTGCCCTAGCAAAAGATCACACTGAAAGGCCTGTGTGATAGCTTTGGGAGGGATCACATCCAAAGGCCTGTATGAAGAGATCACATTCAGAGGCCTAAGTGATGCAGACGAAATGCTCTGAAGGCAATGGTAGTGACACCTTAAATCCCAAACTCTGAGATTGAGTCAGAGTGAGGACACACCCAACTCTCAGGATATAAAAAGAGGTTCTCAGCTCACAGACAGTCAGTTCAGGCAGTTCAGAAGTTACAGAAGAGAGTTGGAGAGTAGGAGAGTTCAAATGGATAGTTGGAAGGAGAGTTAGTTCAGTCAGGCAATTTAAGTGCAGGCAATTTAAGTGCAGTCAGAAGAAGCCAAGAAGAGCAGAGCTATCCCAGAATAAGCAGAAAGAAAGCAGAGAGTCCAAAGCAGATGGTCTAAAGCAGTCTGGAGTTGACAGAACAGCTCAGAATGAAGAGAGGTAGTTCAGAAGAGAGCTAGTCAGAGTGAACTCAGTCAGCAGTAAGTCCCAGGGGCTGAAACATTCTAGGTTAAGGTTTGAAGATTAGATAATTCAGAGGCTGAAGCTTTCTAGGCCTTGGCTTGCATCTTAAAGATTAAATTGTATGGAGGCTGAAGCCTTCTACATCGAGGCTTAAGATTAGATTGTATGGAGGCTGAAACCCTCTAGGACTAGGATTGAATATCTACAGTTACAAATCACTAGTTAAGAAAATAACCCTATAGCCAGAGCTCATGGAGGCATTTTCTCAATTGAGGCTCCTTCCACTCCAGTTGCTCTAGCTTGTATCAAGTTGACATAAAACTAGCCAGCACAGGCCCTAGTGCTGAAGGCAACACTTGCATATCACTGAACTCAGAGAAGTTGAATTGGTGCCTAACTAGAATCTAACTACAGACTAATGATGATGGTATTGTAAGGTACTCTGTACACTATCAGAGGAAAAAGGAAATCATCAAACCAACAACAAACCCCTTAATCTACAATGATGGCCTACCTGCAAGATACACTGGTGTAATTGTGACACAAACCAACCACTATCTGATTGGACTTAAATCCCACTCCATGAAATGTAACCCATGCCCAACACTGCTTGGGTAGTCTAGAATGCAAGACTAGATAGGTTATGGTCCTAGAGGAAAACTAAATGCTACATTGTTCTGCTAAAGAAACATAGCAATAAAATGACTCCTAAGGATACTGTTTTTTTTTTCCTTTTGAGATTGTAAATTGATTACAATGCTCTCCCTTCATTTTCCTCCCTCAAAACCAATCATATACCCCACCCTGCTATCCTTCAAATTCACAGCCTTTTTTTTCATTAATTGTTATTACATGCATGGTATTTTCCTCAAATCCAGTAAGAGGTGTGCCAACTATATTTCTATCGAACTAGCTCATATTAAAGGGGGGGGGAGATTAAGATTGGTTGGGGAAGCCTTTGCCTGTTTTCAAAAACAGTTTGCTTTATGCCCTTACAAGAATTATATCAGAAATATTCAACAAAACTCTAAGTGCCTAAAAGCACAGCGAATGGGTTTAATGGATTTGGATTGCAGGTAACAGAAGCAACTCCTGATGCTTTCTCCACTTGTAATTTTGACTTGTGGCCCACGGAGAAACATTAACTTAAGTGCTAAATGCTGCTCTCAAAATCATAGGTGTTTTGCTTGACTGTATTTCTTGCTTGTCCTTGCTCATACACAGCAATTTAAAAAACGGGGGTCTTTTTGCTCATTTGGGTTTTTACGTTTCATTCTGTTTTTGATGGGCACATAATAATTGTGCAGATGTATAGGGTATAGTGTGACATTTCAAAACATGTATACAATGTGCAGTGACCAGATCAGGATAATTGGAATACATTGCCTCAGATATTTAGCATTTCTTTCTTATGAGAGCATTTAGGACCTTTCCTCCTTGTTTTGGAATATACACTGATGTTATCAATTAGAGTCGCCCTGCTGTGATATAGAATACTAAAACCTTTTATCTAACAGTAATTTTGTACATGTCAACTAATTTCTTCCTATCCTCATCTCTCCACACAGCTTTTTAAAAGAGCTGAACTCTGATGGAAATCTATTACGACGGAAATCTATTATTTTGGATTCTAATTCCATGCTTCTAACGTCATTAGGGTGTGCCCCTCCAAATCACACCATTTCTCATATGCTGTATTTTATTTTTTTGTTTTTTATTGCTTTTTGCTAATGTCACAGTAACATGAGCTATGGAATGGAGAGGAATTTATTTGTTTCATGGTTATGGCCTCAAGAGCTATGGCACTATAAAAAATAAAATTGTAGAATTTCTCCTCTTCTTTTTTCTTTATGTAACCCTTCCCTGTACCCACGTCACTTTCTCTCAAATTCATGGCTTCTATATCTTTAAGAGTTTTGCACGTATATGCGTATGTTCCTAAATATATAATTATAAGATGCTCACCCTGTATAATGTTACTTGTATGTATGTTTCAGGGCTGAATATTGGGTATTGGATAATCAATGTGGGGGCTTGTCCCCGGAGAAGACTATTTCTCCCACTCTCATCATTCCTTAGCTGCATACAGTTCTTTGTCTAGGGTTGAGGTCCCTTGAAATTGACACCTTCCATGTTTTCATGTCTTTAGGTGTTGTCATTACTCAGGACTTGTTTAAGCAGCCAGCTGGACCACTACTAATGTACCTCTACCTTCACCAAGCACGAATACTGAAGTGTCCTATGTGTTCTTTCTCTGTATGTGACTATCTGTAGGGGAGATATACCCTGAGTGTCTTAATGTAGTGACAGGAGTTTAGTTGCAGTCAGTGGGATCCATCTTATTATTCCTCCCTCCAATTCCTTTGTTAAGAGTTTCGAAAAACTTTTCACAAAATCGTCATTTCCTCTTCCTTGAATACTTAAGTTGTATTCATTACCAGTTGCTTTATCTTCATGAACTTTTCTCTCCCTCCATTTTTTATGTGGATGAATATTAAACACATAAATTTCCATTGAGCATGAGACAGAAGAAACAGTATGTTCATTTTACAAACACTGATGCCTTCATTGCGCTAGACATTGCTCAAGAGCAAGAGAAAACAGCATTGAAAAAAAAAAAAAACAGATGAAATTCACATCACCTGAAAACTTACTTTCTACTGGATACTTTTTTTTTTAATAGTAAAGAATTCCTCACGGCAATGTACTGAGTCAACTAAATGACAAGTATAATGGTAAACCACATGAATAAAAATCCTTACACTACTATAGCAGCCCCGGGAATGAATTTGAAAACTTCACTATGGTGGACCCAAGAACTTCTTGTACTGAAGATCTCAGGGATCAAAACTAGATTTTGTTTGTTTGTTTGTTTGTTTGTTTGTTTTGTTATTTTTGTTTTTTGTCTCAAAAGTTACATTGTGTAACTATTAATTGATATGTAACTCACAAACTATACCTTTTATAATACACCTATTTAAAGTATACAAATTCAAGGTTTTAACAGAGGTGTTATCATTTATCTATTCTATTTATTTTAAATATGTATGTATTTTATATATATGGATGTTTTGCCTGTATGTATGCCTGTATACTGCGTGCTTATCTGGGGTCCACAGAGTACAGAAGACGGTGTTAGATTCTCTGAAACTGGAGTTACAGACATTTGTGAACTGCTATGTGGGTTCTGGGAGTTGAACCTGGGTCCTCTGGAAAAGCATTCAGTGCCCTTAACTGCTGAACCACCGCTCTAGCTCCTGTTCCTATATTTACTAAGGAAGGGCATTTCATATCAATAGACCCATATAATAATAGTTTCAGAACATATCCATGTCATAGCATATATCAGTAATTTTATAGCTGAATAACATTCTATTTCATAACTATATCACGTTTTGTTTGTATATTTATCCACTGCATGACGTTTGGTTGTTTCCACCTGTCGGCTAAAATTATGAATAATGTTGTATAAATATTCATGAACAACCTTTGGCTTAAACAAGTGTTTTCAGCTCCCTGTATATACCCAGAGTAGAATTATAGGCCAAATATTTATTTTAAAATAAAGCACAGTTTAACTGTGTAAAATTAGAATCAAAGCACAGAAAGACAAACACCTCACGATCTCACACATCTGAGGAATCTAAAAAAAGCTAATCTGTAGATATTGGAGTAGAGTAGCGGTAATCAGAATCTTATATAAAGAAGCAGGGGAGAATGGTGAAGAGACAAATGATCAATAGTTGCAGAATGACAGGTAGGAGGAATAATTTCTTGCATTCTATAGTAAAGAAGGATAATTGTGATGTTGTAGTTAATAATACCATAGTGTTTATTTCACAAAAAAAACTAGAAGAGAGGATTCAAAATGCTCTATTTACAAAGAAGTAAATGTCTCAGGTGATAGATATGCTAAAAATCACTTTATTCTTTAAAAATTTTTGTATGTTTTAAATATCATACTTCACCCCAAAAAATGTGTAATTATTATTATGTATCAAGAAAAATTGAAGAAATGTTTTAAAATAACATACAGTAAAATACGAAGTTTCCCTTTTAACTTTAAGCCTCTCACTGCCTCTTATTCCTCATCTCAAAGGTAAAGCTAGTATTCATAATAAGGGCAATGATATTCATGTAAAGAAATAAATATATTAGTATATGGAAAGAATTGAGACAGTGATGTCACTTTAGTCATAAAAAATAGGAAGCACAGAAAGAGGGGCAGGGAATGCCCAGGAGTGAGGTCAACTTTCTAAGTGAATGTAATCAATGAAGTCGTTCATGATTTCACTGAGAAAAGATCTATCTCTACACAAGGAATATATTATGCGTTAGAGCAGAGGCCAGCACCAGCAAATTGAATAAAAGTCCTATGATTTGTGATCAATCTGGTATCTGAGACCTAGGGACCTAAACTTCAAGCTTCTATCAAGTGAACACATAATTGACATTTCTTTCTCAAACTCTGTCTTTTAAATGCTAAAATAAAAGGTTAAATCAGGTCAGTAACATGGCTCAGTGATTAGAGAGATGAGTGCTGCCAAGCCTGATGACCTGAGTTCAATTCTCAAGAAATGCAGAAGGAGAGAACTCTCACCTCCAGAGAAATATAGTGGTGAATACACGTACACACATGCGCGCGCGCACACACACACACACACACACACACACACACATTAAATAAGTAAAACAAAATAAATGAGTATTTTTAAAAGGTGAAATCACAGAGACAGAACAGCACGTAGCACAGAAAATTTCAAAGTTGAATTTTCTTTCTGGAAAGATTTTTAACATTTCATTCTTATTATAGGGCACTCTCTTTATGTTAACTTCTTTCTCCTTCTTGTCACTCTTAGAAACATCTTCACTTTCCATACTTGATTTTAAAAACCACAATCTTACACACTCCCCAGACAAAATCCTCCACTCATGAACATTATCAGCAAAGTGATACAGTTTCTTTTTGACCGTGATCATAAAGTGACAAATACACATAATTAGTGCCAAGTTTTATAGTACATTAGATTATGAATTTAACTAGAAACATTAAGATAAATTGAAAAAGAGACTTTACCTATTAAAAATAGAAAATAGCTATAAGGAGATTTGAATTATGTGAAAAATTTCTAGAATATTTTATAGACAGATATTTTATAAACATAATATATAAATGAATCAGAATATTTTAAAATGTGTTGAAACTTTACAGTAAATGATTCAGTAACAATCTCACATTATAATCAAACATAGAAAAAAGACAAAAAACTATAATGTACATAAATTAAAACACATACTCCACACTCATGGCCTCACAGGAGCTGTGGTTGCCTGCCACGAAGTCTGGTTAGTGCTGCCCAGATGTTCACATTCACTGGAGTGGAGTTAGAGGCTGGGACGAGGCATGTTGAAAAGGAGATAGGAGGAACTGAACAAAGGAAATGGCATAGATATGATTGTATTTCCACTAGATACATGCATGACATTCTCAAGAATAAAGAAAATTTTAAAGCTATACACACAAATACATTATCATATATAATGATTTAAGATTTGAATAACCTTTTACAACTTTAGGTGAATTAACTTATGTAACAACATACACACAGAAATATATGTGGAAAATATGAGGTGAATTATCATTTAACATAGAAATTTCCAGAAAAATCCTTCTAATAGTGGGAGGGTGATATTTTCCAACGCTTCTTGCTCAATAATGAACAAGTAGTCATTCCAGATATGGTCACTAGATGGTACTGATCTCCAACTTCTGACTTTCTTCGATGATAAAATGTTACTTAAGAAAATTAAAGAAAAGCCTATTAAGAGTTAGTTTGCATTACAAGATGTGCAAGAATGTATAAAACAAAATGGTGATGAAATTTTTTAATTTATTGGTTTTGTACTTTTCTCAAATTCCACAGATGTGAATCCTAGCCACAAGGATTAACACTCTGCTGTTCAGGCAGACTTGGGGCCAGAGCAGACAGGAGAATTGATTAGGACATTTTCTACAATTGTCCTCCTAAGCTTTACACAGTTTTCTAGACATGCCCAACTGTAGGGTAGTGGATTACCACACAGGATTTCCCCAAGGACAAACCGGGTCACAGAGCATTTCCTGCCTGTTATATCTGGCTAACATCTCAGCTCCTCCTTCCACTCTTCCTTGACTACAAACTGTTCTTAGTCCTCAAGTCTCAGCTGAACATCATTTCCTGTGGGAAATCTTCTCAACACACCCCAATGACCCTAGAAACTTCAACTCCCTAATAGTAATTCTACCGGCTTCACCATTTTGGGACAAGCATTTTTGTCTGAAAGATTTAAGGGACTGGAAATTCAGAATTTCTCATGACTGTGGCTTAACGTGGTGGAATATTCTGAAGAATGGCCCCAGGCTTTGGCTCTTCTACTTTTGAGAGGAATTACTGGGTCACAGATCAAGTAAGCAATGGAAGTCCAGATGTATTCTGTACAAGACAGCTGGGAATGTTTGTCAGGGAAACTGTTAGAAGGGAGGAGAACTGTGGGTTGATGCCTTCTCTCCTCTGAAAGATTCTGTGGGATATTGAAATGACTATCCCTCACAGCAAATAGCTCATTGAAACTTTCTAGAGATAGAATACCACACTTGGTCATGCTAAACACTTCCATTTGTAGAATATACTTTGAAATTGATTTCCAAGATATTGAAGTTTTGAAGATAGGAGAAACATTAAAAACAAGAAAAGATTTTCTTTAACTCCTACATGTACTTTACATTCTAGTTAACTGAAGATATAACTGGGTTATATTTGAGATTATGTAACATTTAATTTCTTTCTCTAAGTGCAATGTCAACATACTGCTTTTCTTTTCACAGAATAGACAAATAGGCAGATAAGACAGATGATAGACAGGTAGATGGATAGATGATAGATAGATATAGTTTTACATCCAAAGCATAACTGATTAAATCTTTTTTGTAACCTTCAAGCCCTTTAATATTTAATCCAAGTCCATCAAAGAACCTGTGAGAGAAGGAATTTCTTGAATGGAAAAGCACACTCTCAAACATTGGCAAAGCCTAGACTGAATGCCAAATTTCTGGGTCTAAAATCCTTAATCTTTCCACTACTTCACTCTGCGTAGGCTTGACTGGAGGACACACTTCCGTGGTCTTTGTTTCTTAATATAATAGAAGTGGCGTTCTGTTTAAACAATATAGAAAAGGCTTTCACAAAGGGAGTAAATGCCAATAACCAGCAACTCCACAACCTAGTGACAAACACAGTTAACTTTTTGAGTTTCCTTTCTGATGCCTGGAAACTGTTTATTACTTTCAATATACTACGATGATTTGGGGCAACTGTCTATTTCTACCATTGTAAATCGTATTACATTGCATTCTACATTCCATGGGGAGCACGCTTTTCAGTATAAGGAATTCCTTCTCTGAGAGGATGGGTAATCATTCCATTGAGGGTGGAGAGGGACTCATGAGGCAATAAATGGGTGCTAGAAGAGGAGCTGTCATTTTCTTCAATGGCACTGCCATTAGTAAATTGCCCATGCTCTCATAGATAATGTCCCACTCACCTGCAGGTAAGCAGCGTGAAGTGCACTCAGTAGGCCACAAAAATAAAACATGAAGCTAGAAGGGCAGATTTGTATCTTCTCCTTTTGCTGTGATAAAGTGTCCTGACCAAAAACAAGGGAGAAAGCGTTTGACTCACAATTCCAGGTTACAGTCCATTATTACAGGAAAGTCAAGGCAATGGGATCTAAATCAGCTAGTCACATACATGCACATTCCAGATCAGAGAGCAGTAGACTAATTCATGCATGTCAATGCTCAGCTCATTTTCTCTACTCTTTTCAGTCCAGGATTCCCTGGCTTGGGGATGGTGCCACCCACAATAGTCAGATCTTTTCCCTTTAGTTAGTGTAATCAAATCACCTCCACCCCCAGACACACCCACAGGCTAAGTTAATCTAGACAATCTCTCATTGAGACTCACTTTCCAGGTGGTTCTAGATCGTGTCAAATTGACAACTAAAACTATCACAAAGTGAAAAAGAACATTTTGACAGGAAACAGAGGTATGGAATAGAGTGAAAATGACAAAAATTCATTATATTTATGTGTTGAAATTGTCAAACAAAATAAATATACAAATAAGGGAAATTTAAAACTATAGGGGCAAAGCAAGCTGAGGCTGCCAGACTGGGGATGTTAGTAACTGACAACAAGAGAGCACAACAGAATGTGACCTGTGACAGAATATTTATGTCTGTTATAGTAGTAGTTTTCCAGCTGTACTATCTTCTCAAACTTATATATCCCAAAGGCTTGAACTTGGAAAAATGCAGCACATTTAAGGTCAGGTCAAAGTTGAAGAGTCTGGTACAAAACAGAGGAGAATACTTAACGGAAGCCACAGGAAACATACACAAATAGCTAAGACAGCAAATGTTGACAGTTGGTCATTTCCTTTCATTCTTGTGCAAACTCTCTAAGTGTAGAAAACCAACATTAAAAAATTAGTACCTTCCCTATATTCCAATAATAAACCTGCTGCGAAAGAAATCAAGAAACTGATGCCATTCACAATAGCCTCAAAACAAATAAAATACCTAGGAACAGACTTAACCAGGTCAATGAAAGACCTCTACAGTGAAAACTTTAAAACACTCAGAAAAAATAAAGAATAAAATAAAATATAGAAAAACCTCCCGTGCTCAAGGATTGGCAAAATTAATATTTTGAAAATAGCTGTCATACTGAAAATGATATACTCTAAGTTCACCACAATCCCAAAGATAATCTCTATGGTAAGGCTCATAGAACTAAAGAAAACAATCAATCCTAAAATTCATTTTGATGAGCAAAAGGCTCCAAATAGTCAAGGGAATCATCCACAGAAAGACCAATGGTGGAGGTGTTACAATGCCTGATCTAAAATTATATTACAGAGTCATAGTAACAAAACCAGCAAGATTATGTCACAACAATGGACATGTAGACCCATGAAATAGTACAGAGGGCTAAAAAAGCAAACCCACCTAGCTACAGCCACCTCACCTCATTTTCTTTTTACAAAGTTGTAAGAAAATACATAGGAGAAAAACGTCTTCTGTCTGTCACCTTATACAAGAATAATTTAAATGAATCAAAGATGTTAATGTAAGATTTGAAACTCTAAAATGGTTAAGAGGAAAACATACAGAAAAAAATCAAGACATGGGCATAAACAAGGGGTTTCTGAAATATTCCAATAATTCGGGAATTAATAACAAGGTTTGACAAATGGGATCACATACAATTGAAAAGCTTCTGCACAGAGAGCAGAAGAATTAACAGAGACAAGAGACAACCTACAGAATGAGATAAATTCTTTGCTACTTATACATCTGACATAATATTAATATCTACAGTATATAAAGAACTTTAGAACTAACCAAAATCAACAAGTGGACTAAAAAGATGAGCATATAATTATCAAAAGATGAAGCATTGCCAATTAGCACATAAAGAAGTGTTGAGCATACTCAACTATCGACAAAATTCTAACTGAAACTACATAAAGATTCCAACTCATCACAGTCAGAATATCTATCACTAAGAAAACAAATGAGAGAGAATCCTTGTATAGGGGGACAGGAACACACACTGCTGTTAGGAATGTAAATTAGTCCAGCCACTATGGAAATCAATATGGAAGCTCCTGTAAAAACTGAAGTTAAAACTGCCATATGTTCCAGCTAATTCATTCCTGGGAGTACACATCCAAAGAAAATATAAGTCAGCATACAACAAAATGTCTGCACACTCATGTTTATTATAGCAGCATCTGCAGTGGTCAAGTTATGGAATCAGCCTAAGTGTCTGTCAATATATGAGTGGGTAAAGTAAATGTGGTATATGTACACAATGGAGTTCTGTGTAGCCATGAAGAATGACATTATGTCATTTGCAATAAAACTGATGCAATTGGAGATAACATTAAGTGAAATATGCCAAGCTGAAAATGGCAAATATTGCTTGTTTCCTGACATATGTAGATTGTACATTTTATATATGTGTATAAAGTAATTTTTATATATAATGTAAAAGCAGAACTGATACTATTTGATAAAGGGAAGAAGAGTCTCAAGAGGGGAGGGGAAAGAGAATAGGAGAGTATGGTGTGTTACAGTCAAATTATATGATGTACTTGAAACCCATCACTATGTATGATAAATATGTTCCAATAAAATAATAAATAAAACCACTTTTCAAGACATTTGATATAAATAAAACATATTGTAAAACAAATTCTTAATGATAATTAAGATATGATAATGATTAAAATATTAGTAAATTAATGTTCTAGATGAACGAAAATAATACAAAGGATTCAAGAGAGAAAGAAACCTTAAGGAATATTTTTCAATGCCAAAAAAGTAAAAACAGAAAAGTCTCAAAAATCAAGAAAATAAAAGTATAAGATATCAAAAGAAATTCAAATACATAAGAAATCTTACTGTCTATAAACCAAGTTTTTAAGCAGTACATAACTGACTTTCTAAGTCCAGTTACATGCAATTTACAAAGAGTATCCACTAAAATTTAGCAACACAAAGAGAAAAAAACCAGATATGTGTGGTAAGCAAGATTTACAACTGAAATGCAACAACATAGAAATGTTTAAAGTAAAGAGACAGAAAAAAGACATGCTGGGAAATTTTGTGGAACTCTACTGTAGCTGTATATTTTTATCTGAAAAAATGACCTTTAAGGCAAAAGACATTATTAAGGATAATGTGGCTCAGAACAGAACATTGAAAGGTATAATTCTCCAGAAAAATATCTCAGATTTATGCTTTTATGCCTCCTAAAAACACAGCTTCAAAATCTACAGCAAAAAATCAACAAATTACAAAAAGAAATTGACAAATGTACCATTACAGTAAGAGTTCTTAACATTCCTCTCTCAGTAATTGATAGATCAAGTAGGCAAGAAAAATCAGTAAAGATACAGAAGGTTTGAAAAACAAAACTAACAAGCTTAATTTAATGGATGAGATTCTGCGGTGAAAACTGGAGAAATAAAATGCTCTTCAAGTACCTTGCAAATGAAGTGGTTAGAAAAATTGGCATTGCAGTAGTCCCTAAGACAAAGGTTAAAATATTCAGCAGCTAATTCTAAAATATGCAGTCAGCCTTCTGTCTGCAGATTCCGCAAACGTAACCACCATGAATCAAAATATTCATAATAAACTTGCTCCTATATTAAGCACGTACAGACTTCTTGTCATTATTCCCTAAACCATGCAGTGCATAGACTATTTACATTATTCCAAGTATCATAAATCACCTAACAATGATTTAAAGTAAACAAGAAGAAATTCCCAATAGATACCAAGAGACAAAACACACCTAGTGATTAAAAGGGCTGAAGTGTGATGGTTTACAAAACACATGCTCAGAAAGGTAGGTGAAACAAAATGCTAGATGGGAAAGATAAATGGGAAAAAAGCTTCGTTTCAATGTCAAATATTGAATAACCTGTGTTTTCTCACCTGCAGGTTCTATTACCTATATGTCTACATAAGTAGAAGACGGACACAGTTCTCCATGTCTGTGCATCAAGACATATGACCAGCAATTGTGTTAGGCAGTATGTACTAGTCCATAATGACCTGGAACACAGCAACAAAGAGTCTTTTACATTTTACTTCATGCATGATTTGTTAGCTTGTAACAGAATAAATAGTATTTTATCACTAAAATAATGGTACGAAAGAAAATGAAAGTGTAAAGTCTAAACCTTTAGCCTTTTGAATTTTGCCTTTCTTGTGTCCTCCCACGGCCTTTTTTCAGCTATAATTTTAAAAGCCAACCAAACCATTTATTTTCTACATTTTTGGTAAAAAAAAAAAAAATGTTCGTGTAATTTATAGGCTTACCCTTTACAAGGTTTTGCTTGAGTTATTTCTAACAACCCGGCACTTTCCATGTCTGCAGATATGTGTTCTTCACCCCATCTCACCACAACAGTTTCTTGCCCACACCAAAACATAAGAAGAGACTTTTTAATTGTTCTGTAAAGAATACAAAGGACAGATTCTGAGTAACATGAAACTGAGTGTCAGACAAGGGATAATTTTAGATTCAAAGGATCTATGAATGGCTCCAAGTGATTCTCATGGTAGATTCCATCTCTTCATATTTAGGAAAATGTGGTGGACAGGCATGCAGTGACTTCCCCAAAGTCACACACCCACTATACGGAAGGCAAAAATAACTTCCCATTTTCAGAAAATATATTTGTACTCTACCACACCATAGGACAAGAAGGGACTTAATACAAAGGTTTTGTATTTGAGTAAGGACATAGAGCTTCATATAATATATATATATATATATATATATATATATATATATATATATATATATATATATTTCATACTATACTATATACTTCATATAGAGTCTATTTATTGACTCTAATCTCAAATTTTTCATATGATGAACAAGCAATTACTAACCACTGTACATAGAATATTTCATACATTTAAAGACATGATTTTTAAAAAATTAATACCTCAGTCATCACTACCCTACCATTATAGTAGCAGACACTGTCTTTATTAGTAACACATAAAATAACATATTCCTTAAGAGTGATGGCATCTGAATTTCAATGAAGCAAGGTTCTTCACCTCTCAAAGCCTCGGTTTTCTCATCTGTAGAATGGAACTGAAAACCGCCCCTTCAGAGCTTTTGTGATGTTAAAGGGAGATAAGACTTATGTGGCAGTAATCCCAGTGCCTGCCGTGGAGCAGTGCCCAGAGTGCAAGAGTGCATGTGGCCTCTCAAGTCGTTCCCTCTTTTTTCCCTAGTGGACCAGAGAACATGAATCATGACTTCATAAATCATGCCTCACTGAGCCTCAGTTCTCACATCCCTCGATTCTTCTGTTCTAGTGGCATTTTATACCAAAGGCCCAAGGGTTTTGTTTGGTTTTGGTTTTTGTTTTTACTTTTAGGAATTTGTCCTTTGGAAAATCACATACAATTTCCAAAAATATATGCGCAATTACAGTTATTATACTAGTGTTTCAAATACAAAATTCTTAAAGCCTGTTATGTTGCAAGGTAAATTCCTCAGGACAGAATGGTTGGATCAAACATTTGCAGACTCAAAAAGGAGAATTTTTTTTTTTATTGAACGTAATAGTCCAAAAGTCTTTCCTCACAGCATGAAATGTTACTAAGTTATAAATAAGAACAAAAGATCTATATGTGCTACCTCTCAATAAAATAAATTTTAATAAATTATATGCCACTGATAAACATATAAAATAGGAATTTCAAGATGCGAGTCTTCTATCATTAAAATTTACAATTATTCACATTGTGAGAGTAAAATAGATTTAATTTTTTTTCAAAGGTAGCAGGGTATGGTGGTGCACACCTTTAATCCCTTCCAACACTTGGAAGACAAAGGCAGGAGGATCTCTGTAAGTTCAAATTCAGCTTAGTCTACATAGTTTGTTCCAGGTCAGCTAGTGCTACATAGTAAGATCCTGTCCCCCCCAAAAAAAGGTTTTCTTTATGTAATTCTTGTTCATGTGGAATATTGAAAGTACAGACCAGGGGTTTAGAGAGACCGCTTGGTGGTTAAGGACAGTTGTTACTTTTCCAGAGGACCTGAATTCCACTGCCAGCACTCACATGGCACCTAACACTCATCTATAACTCTAATTCCAGAGGTTCAGTGTATCAGTTAGCCACTGTGTGGGATCAGAAAGGAAGAGATGGAGGTATTTTCATTCGTGCAAGCCCTGATAGACCTCAGCAGAGGGAACCACTATCCTGGCAAGCACCACACCAGACAGTGGAACCCAGAGCATCCCAGCTCAGCTGTTTTTATTGATTCGGGTGATCTACTGATAGCAGATGCAGATAATTAGCAAACAAACATCCTCCACACAAATCTAACACCTGCAAATACTACAAAATGCCAAGACCTAGGGAGCCCCTCACCCAATAGTGTATAAAAGAATTATTTTATACATAACTGAAAATAAACTTCTTCAACAATCCCCCTTTTATGTATGAGACAAAAAATTGCTTCATCTTTAAAACACAATTTAACACTGTGCCAGCAAACTATTTACAAGAGGAACAATCACAAGGTTTTCTAATGCACAGGACCAAAGGAAACCAAATATCTCTCAAGCTTTTTACAATGTCTTTGGACAGCAGAAAAATATCAATGTCCAATTATCTGGAATTCACTCATGATCTTCTGGGCTCCTCCAAAGGGCTTGGATCATTTCTCTGGCTCTGCCTTCTGCAGCACACACAGTTTGTCCTCCAAGTTCTGATTGGATCCATTCCATTACTGCTGCTGTTCTTGGTGGTCATCCCATGGTACTGGAATCTTCAGAATGCTGGGTTCCCTTGCTGCAACTGGGCTGCACTTTCACCAATAACCTTTCCTGGGCTCTCCATGGTGCCGTCTAGACTTCTTTATATGACCCCTTCAATTGGGGCCTTCAACTTCCACTGAAGCTGCACCTTCACCAGTGTCCTGTCCTGGACTCTCATAGTGCCAAGCCCCAGTTGCTCTCTATGACCCCTTCATGCCTTCAAAACCAGTAATACCTGGGTGACTCTTACAGTATCAAGTTTGACTGCCATCATGAGATACAGACTCAGTCAATTCTGGAAGAGAGTTTCTGTGTGCTGTCCCTGAGGAAACACTTTCCAGATTTTAAGATGGAGTCTGGTTTGCAGGAAAAAAAAACTGGTAACTGTGTCTGTAGGAAGAGTTTCCTCATGAGGTGGAATTCTCATCACCATAGTAAATGTGTCTTGTCAGGACCACCAGTATCTGGACAGGTTTGCAGAAAACAAAACAACAAAACAAACCCTGTGAGATCTGGAGTTTATTCTTGTTCTTGTCTTCATGTTGGATGTGGCTGGCATGATGTCAGTGCCCCACATTGCAGGTGCCATTTGTAGTAGTTAGCCACTGTGTGGGCTCAGCAAGGAAGAGATGGAGGCATTTTCATTTGTGCAAAGCCTGCCAGACCTCAGCAGAGGGAATCACTATCCTGGCCCGAACCATACCAGATAGTGGAACCCTGAGCATCTCAGCTCAGGGGTTTTTATTGATACAGAACTCTTCTGGTATTCTACTGATAGCACATGCAGATCATTAGCAATCAAACATTCCCCCACATAAATCTAACACCTGCAAACAATACAAAACTCCAAGACCTAAGGAGCTCCTCACTCAACAGTATATAAAACAATTGTTTTATACATAACTAAAAATAGTCTTCTACAACAACAGCTCAGCCACTTTCTTCTGGCCTCTAAAAGGTTCTGCATGCACATGATGCACATACATACATGCAGACATAACACTTCTATACGTAAAATAAAAAGAACCAAATCTTAAAAAAAAGAGTAAGCTCCAATCACATTTATTGATAAGCAGTTTCCATGCCAACACAAAAAGAAGCAATCACACATATGCATGTATATGTATAGTTGCATATGAATTTTATGTAACTGGAACAATACTGGATGCCCATCTGGTATTATGTATTAATATTTGACCTCCACATTATAACATATGGAATGAGGCTAAGCTCATTATTTTGTTAGTAAACAATTTTCATGTGACCCTAAATCAATTCTTACTCTATAAGAAAGTTCAAATAATAATATGTGCTATATTTATGAAGTGCATAATGTTTTTATGCACTTGACTGTTATTCTCAATACTTATCTTAGCATGAAAGTAGCAGGCTTACTTATGGGTTGCACATACATGCGTAATTTTGGATGACTTTTTACTCACTCCTGATTCATTCTCACTTCCCTGACCTCATGTGTACTTGAACTCTTCCACTCAAGTTATCCCTCTTCCACCAAATGTGCTCCCTAACCATTCCCACCTGCCTCTCTTAAGGCTTCTTTTTTTTCTCCTCATGGGGTCCCTTTTTCTCTTTTCAGGGCATTTAATCACTACCATATAATTATGCACACACAAAATTTAGAAGCTGAGATTTGCATATGAAGTTTCACAGCAGTATTCAACCAATTCAATACTACATCATCACAGAACCTTGTTATCTAAGGTCAGACATTACATCCCTCCCAACCTGAGGCCATTTGTTCTTTTTGTTTGAAAGGATTAATATTAAAGGGACATGAAGATAATATTTATTGAGCACTTAGAGCCAGATATTTTACTATATTCCTTAAGTGCATTTTCTCATTTAATTTTGAAGTATAATTTAATCAGGTTTTTGCCATTATAGCATCCATTTGAAAGATTATTGATGGATATAAAGGCAGTTAAGAAATTTGCCAGAAATCATGCAACTAGAAAATAGTAACATCCAAGGCTAAACTCCCCTAACCAGTTATATTGCATGTGGCTTAGTCTAAGAGATGAGGCCAGCATGCAGGCAGTGTGATTCATCCAACACCCTGTTGTACTTTGTTTCTCTGTTCTATTTCCCCTAGAGCTTAGTAAAAAAAAAAATGGTTTTCTATAGTTGTTTAATTAGAAAGCAGGGTGAAAGGCTGGAGATGGCTCACTGCTCTTCCAGAGGACCCTAGTTTGATTCCGAGAACTCATAATTCAAGCAGGTCACAACTCCTGTTAACTCTAGCTCTAGGGGATATGTCACCTTCTTCTGGCCTCCAAGGGCATTGCACTGATATTCATATACCCACTCACAGATATACACAAATACACACAATTTAAAAATAATGATATTATATTTTTTAAAAGAAAAAAGCAGAGTGGTCCTGGAATGAGGTCTTATACAGTAAATAGTATCATATTTTCTTTCCTTTTTCCAAATTCCTCAGACAACTTATCCAATAACTTGAAGATGGCAGCTAAGTTAATACATTGTGTAGAATTGTTTTTGTTTTGTGTTACTCTTCCATTCCACTTCTGGCAATTTGGCTCTTTGTTTTATGTAAAAGTCTTCTATATAATGGATAGTAGTCAGGATTGGGAGAGCAAAAAATTCTTACAATTCATGCTACATGCCCAATTTTTTTTTTATTTCAATCACACAGTTCTGTGGGAATGGTATTTATTTTGCTCATTTCACAGTAGTCAAACTCAGGATCACAGACAGTGAGTCTTTTCCAATGTCATACATCGGTAGAAAGCAGGATGAGCCATTGAGATGGATCAGCAGGTGAAAGCACTTGCTGCCAAGCCTGACAACCTGAGTTAAATCCCCAAGGCTCACATGGTAGAAGGAAAAAAAAAACAATTCCTGCAAGCTTTTCTTTTCCTCTAATTTCATGCAGGAAAGAGAATAAACCAATACATGTATTATTATTATTATTATTATTATTATTATTATTATTATTATTATTATTAGCAGTAGCAGTAGTAGTATTCCATTTCTCCAGTCTCTTACTTTCCTTAGAGGATACTGAGCACTTTCCCCTTTAGAAGATTACTTTCTAGGGCTTGAGTTAGGATCACTTAGATCACTTACTCTTGTGCCACCCACGGGTCCTCATTAATAGCTCCACCAGGTGATGAGGAAGGCAAAAGAGAGGAAATATTACCTTTTGTGCCAGGAGATCTGTATGTATGGCCATTTGAGGAAGCTGATCCCTGAGTGGTGAGTGAGGTAAGGAGACACCTCAGTATTTTAAAATCTGGGAAGATCATCTCAAAAATAGAAGTGAATGGCAAAGTACCCTGTATCATAGGAATTTTGTCTCATCCCCTTTAACCATGAAAACACATATTCAAGGAAGTGATTCATAGTTTCTTCCTAACCTACAGTTTAATCCACTAAAACCAGATCACCAACATTGTAAATTATAGGTTAGGAACGCTAAGCATGAACCTGTTCTAAGAGAATTTCCCACTGTGTCTTGTGACCTCATGAACTTTGAATGCTCTTTGTCTAATCTCCCAATAGACTGGCAATTAATTCCACCCTAGTGTATTCTTAAAACATTTAGAATTAATAATCACAGACATTTCCTTTGATAACAAAAAACAACATTCTGTTAAAACAGTTGCACAGAATATTTTTTATTTATGGCATCTTAGCTTAAATTTGATAATTGTTGATAATTATTTAGAACTGTAATTTCAGTAACTGTATCCATTATAGGAGTAGAAAAATGATCAAGAATTCTAAAAAATTATGTATTTTGTCATGATTTAGCATCATGGTCAAAATTAAGATAATAACCATAACATGAAGTCAGGGTAAAAATATAATTTGTTCTGTAGTCTCCTGATCATATATCATATAATAAAACTTATGGGAAAAATAAAGTAGAATTATTTGCATGTATTACAGACATGAATGTGAACACATATAGCTTGATATACTTCCAATATAGGCTCATTATTGAGCAGTGCATCTTTTAGTTTCAAAACTGTCAGTAAGCAATCAACTATATGGTCTTTTTTTTATAGTAAGACATTTTTGAATCACCAAAAGGCAGATAAATGGTAACTTTCAGGTTTTATGACTTTTTAATTCTGAGTACACCTACAAAGCCCTCCAAAGACTATAACAAAAGAAACACAAATAAAAGTTTCAAGATTTCATAAGTCAAAAAAGGAAAGGAGCAGATTAATGTTTAATCTTGCTGAGACTTTCTCAAGGGTGAAGTAATGAATGGTCTTCTGGATTAGCTTTGGTCTGACTTCTGGTATTTTACTATCTTGATTGACCTTGGCAAAGATCAATATTTGTGTGTGTGTGTGTGTGTGTGTATAGATGCATATGTGTGTGCATGTGTCTGTGCACATGTGAGTACTTGAGTGTGGGTGCCAGAGGACAACCTTGATTGTCATGCCTCAGGTGATATCCACCTTTTACTTGGAGGGCAGAGGCAAGGTCTTTTACTGGCCTAGAACTCTCTAAGTAGGCTCTTCTGGCTAACTATCAAGCCTCAGAGATCTACCTGTCTCTGCCTCCCCAGCCTCTTCAGTGCTGTGATTATAGACACATCCCACCATCTCGAACTTTTTTAAAAACAGGGGTTCTGGGGCTTAACAACAGGACTTCATTCTTGCAAGACAAGACTTCACTGGCCCAGCCATTCCCATAGGTCAATTGCCTCGTTCTTACTTGCTTGTTCCTTTCTTCCTTTTTATATTGTTAGATTTTTTTAAGTTGGCGAAGAAAACAATGGATTTCATTTTGACATTTTCATACATGCATATCATTGTACTTTGTTCATATTTACCCCCACCCCAGTGTCTTCCTTGGTCCTTCCTACCAACTCTCTCTAATCCTCTTTCTTCCCCCTAATCAAGCCAGGTTTTCTGACCTATAGTTTTCCTGAACTTCATGGTCACTTTTATTATAAGTTTTGGCAGTAAATATAGCAGACAAAGATTCACAAAACTTTCTGAAGAAACAGTTTGATCCAAATAAATTGAACAGGGTGTAGGGGCATATGCCTTTAATGCCAGCACTCACAGGAGGAGGCAAAGACAGGTGGATCTCTGTGAGCTCAAGGCCAACCAGGACTATATAATAAGACCTTGTGTCAAATAGACAAACAAGCAAAGAATAAATTGACATTTGTTGACATTAAAATAAACTGAAATAAATTGAACATTATTAAATTAAAATAAATTGAATAATTAAAATAAATTGAGCATATTGAAATTAATTATGATTCAGTCATAATAAATTCTTTTTTTAAAAGCCCTTTTGCCTAGAACACAGTGGTTGGTTTCTGGGATCGCTTCATTCTTTGGGATATGACTTGTCTTATTTTGCTGTTATTGTTCAATATCTTCTTTGAATACGATTTGAATAAGAACTTTTTTTTCTGCTTCAAGTCAGAGATCCTTTCCTAAACACACAAGAACTTAGTGTTTTCTTCTTTCACCTTGGCAAATTCATTTTCATTTGTTCTTTTAAGGAGTTAAACACTCACAGAAACAAAGTCATTAGTTTGGCTTCTGGAGAAACCGTTACAGTAACTTCTGTATGAGTTACTTTTCTATTGCTGTGATATAATACTGTGACCAAGGCACCTTATAGAAAGGAGGGTTTATTTGGGACTCACAGTTCCAGATAGTTAAGAGTCCACTGCCATCAAGGTAGGGAAGCATGGCAGAAAGCACTACATATGGCAGCAGGAGCATCTTTGAGCTCATATCTTGAAACATAGCAGGAAACAAAGCCAGTGAACTGGGGATGATAGGAGGCTTTTGAAACCTCAAAGCCCATCCCCAGTGAAATACTTCCTCTAGCAAAGCCACACCCCTTAAGCCTCCCCACACAGTCTTACCAACTGGTAGGTATTCAAATGCCCAGACTATGGAGCAATATTTTATTCAAATTACTACATTTCACCTATTGACCACCTTAGTCTTGAAGCCATATCATAATGCAAAAGTCTTTCACAGTCTCAACACTGTTTAAAAGTCCAGGATCTTCTGAGATTAAGTCCATGTTTTGTCTACCATTGGGATGTTATCATACCTCCAATTACATCTACATTCTTAATTACATTTTTAAAGTAATATTAATTCTTAGGGTAATTTTTATGATACCAAAAAATGTGTTTGGGCTTTTGCAATTTGATTATATTCTAACTTGGCTTAAGACATACCAAGGGAATTAAGTATATTTTAAAATTATAGAGACTTATATGCTTATCATGAGAACATTATGGCATTTTCTACAAAGCTTTATACTTAATTTTGCTTTAGTTCATGTGTAGGATTGATCCATAAAGAAACAAAAGGTAATAACTATAAATCTTCCATGATTTACTTCAGAATTAATACATGCTTCCTATAATAAACAAAATGAATAATATTTAGTCATTTTCTATTGCCAGGGCATATTTCTCACTGCATTTGCAATAGATAGTTAATTTCTGAGTTGCCTCCTCTATGCCTCTGAAATGTGTATGGATCCTTGTTAAGCTTTTTTGAATAAATCTTGGTGCCCAGTTTGCTGTGTTGTGTATGTGAGTTCTTGAGTGTGTGTGTATGTGTGTGTCTGTTTATGTGTCCCTAGAATGCTTCTCTGTGCCTCTGTATTCCCTATTCATTGACAAATTTGGTTGGGCTCCTTCTATCCTTCAATAAATTTACATTGTTGGTAAAACCCCAAAATTGGGTATTTAGGCTGATGAATTTTATTGTTTCCATACTCTTGTGCACGTCCTTAATGCTTTCCTTAGGGTAGATTTCAAGACATAGAATTGCTTCCTCAAATGGTATACACATGTTTAATTTAATTCCCCACCTGCTTCCCAGAAAGGTTGTACCAATTTAAAGTCCATAAACTGGAATTAAGTGGGAAAAAAGCCTCAGGGAAGTGAGGAGCATGGCTGTACTGTGTCCTGTTAGAAAGTGCAGCCGTTAGATACCACTGAGCAAAGGCATAGAGACACAATAATAGTCAATGCACTCAGAATGGTCAGTAGTGAAAGACAATAGCAAACCTAAGTACATTATAAAGCAGCATAGGAGTAATTAACAAGACCACCTTAGGATGATCAACCAATCCCTTTATTTTGGTGGTTAAGGAATCGTGAGCTGTGCATTCAATGACGGCTAAAGATAGATCTGATAAGGAACAATGAGTTATCAGAATGGAAAAGGGTACTTCGAATCTCTATCAACCCTAAATAGACACCCAAGTTGCCTTTAATGTCGCATACCACACCTATATAGCCTCATACATACTCCCATATTTAGCGATATAAAAATGTTTAGTGGACACATAGCCTGGAGTTTCTGCTGATTCATTGAGCATGTGGATTATTTTTGATATGACTAAGCATTTTCATATTGCTTTCGAGAGTGAGCATCTTTCAACAGTCTGTGCAGGCCCCCACAGCTCCAACAAGGCATTAATTAGCATTCTAGTCTTCTGATCTATAATATAAGTGATATTTCACTGGAAAGTAAAAATTTTGAGTTAAACAAACTTAAAATGCATAAAACTTAATTCGGTGATATTTCTAGTGGTTTTTATAAACTATGATTTATCACTTAGCTAGGTATGTGTTTTCATGCTAGAATCATAGTAAACTTTTCTTTTCTTACTCTATTTTTTCTACAGTGAAACAAAGAGTAAAACCTTATGTTTTTAAATGAGTAAATGTACCAAGAGAATCAACATCATTTCCTGGATAATGCATGCTACTTGGTGATAAGAAATATCAAATTTATCATTTTCTAGAGCCGCCTTGGGACTGACTTTTTATAATGTTTCACTAAACCATATATCAGATTTTCTGCCAATCTTATGTTGTTTTAATATTGTTGCTTCATAAAACATTTTTGTAGCTGAAAAACACTGCTTTCCTCTAAGAAAGTCCAGCTTAACAACAGTAACAATATATGTGGCTAACATTTATTGATCTTTGCTATGTATCTAATATTTTTCTCACATTGTGTTTAACCCTTAACTACATATAATGATGCAGACACTACTGTTATCCCTGTTTGAGAAGATGAGAAACTTGAGGCACCAAACACTCAACTGGTTTGATATGGAATCATACCTCAAGCCTAGATGTTACCATAGCAAGTCTGTACTCCTAACCTCTGTTATATGAAGGTGGTCTGTATGGACCACTTAAAATTAAAACATTTTGGCCAATAATTAACATTTCTTATTCAATCTAACACAATATTTCCCCTCCCTCATCTCTTCTTAGATCCCCCTGGTTCCTATCCATCCTTCCTACTCATGCTCCCCACCTCTCTAACAGGCAAATAAAAAAAGAAACTAACTAGAATAAAACAAAACAAAAAAAGCACTAGAAACAAACTCTGAGAGGGGGGAGGGAAGAAGGGGGAGAGGGAGAGGGAGAGGAGATAGATTGGAAACCATAATACCATAATATATAAAGAAAAGAACGGAAATGGAAAAATATCCAAACAAAGCAGTATGTAACCCAAAACAGAAACTTCAAATAATGCCATTGAGTTAATTTTGTGTGGATTATCTACTACTGAGCATGAGACCTGCCCTTAAGTGTGGTTTGTATATGTATGCAGTGAAATTGCATTGGAGAGAATTAATTTTTCTTTTGTGAGCAGTTATCCATTGGAGACAGCTTCTGAGTTAGGGATGGAGGCATGTGTCCGCTTGTCCTCACCTCACCTAGTGAGTGCTGGGACCTCACCTGGTGCTGACCCTGACCTTGGGGCCCTGTGCATGCTGCCTCAGTCTCCATGCTCTCCCATATGCATCAGCCCTGCTGTGCTTAGAAGCTGCTGTTTCCTGGATGTCCTTCATTTCCTCTGGATCTTACAGTCTTTTCTCTTCCTCAGGGTTCCCTGATTCATGAAGGGAGAGATTTGATGGAGACATCCCATTCAGGACTGAGTGCTTCAAGGTTTCTGCACATTGTCCGGTTTAGGGTGTGTTATTTATTTCCTATCCTTCATAGAAAACCATTTCTCTCTGATGATCCACTAGGAAATAGGAAGGAGGCCAATTGGAGGAGAGGATAAGTATTATCAAGGAACAAATACACACACATACACACACACAGAGAGAGAGAAATAAATGTATCAAAATAAAATTTTAAAAAATAGATCTTTAATGGGAAATGGAAGTCAGGGGAAATGAGCAGAATGCCTATTCAGTCTACTATGTGCCAGACAACACTATTGATACTGCCAATTTTACCCCATGGTAGCTATCTATCATGGGTACTAAATAAATTTTTTCCCAAGATGTAACTTTACTTACAAAACAGACATTTTTATGAAACGCTATGTACACAATTATCCCAATTACGGTGTGGGTTTTTGTTTGTTTGTTTGTTGCTTGTTTTGTTTTGAGATGAAATTTTACTAATGTAGCTCTGGCTGACCTGGAAGTCATTATGTAGCCCAAGCCGACCTTGAACTTTGGCCCTTCTTCCTCTGCTTCTGAGTGCTGGGATTGCAGGTACATGCCCAACGCAGCCTGATTCTGTTTTAAATAATATGAATGAAAAAGGAAGATAGTTACCCAGTTTGATTTGCTTATTTGATAACTAACAAATATACATTTCTTTCTCTTTCATTTATGTAACAAACAGTTACTGTATACCACATAAGTGCAAGGACTATCCAGAGTAAATCATATCTCAACCAGTAGCCTTTTCTTCTGATCACCAGATCCTGCTATTTAACTATAACATAATGGATACTCATATGTGTGACCAGGCAATTCATGTTACAATCTGTGAGTTTTGAAGGCTTACCATCTAAATGTTCCATGAGGTGGAGAAGAGGGAGAGAATAGATTTTGGAAAATAGGAAGGCATGGGTTAAAATTTCTGTTCTGACACTTATTTGTCTAAGGTGTGTAAACTTGCCAAGTTTATTTAGAATGTCTAAGATTTAATTTCCTGATCTGTACATGGAGATTGTGATCTAGGTTTCCAAGGGAAGGCAATAAATATAGTGACTCCAAATATTCTGTCTGAAAATTCAGCACATGTTCGTGTTTACCCACTGTTCTACTTAGGTTTCTAGTTCTGTGATAAAACACCATGACCAAAAGCAACTTGCGGAAGAAATGGCTTATTTCAGTATACAATTTATAATTCATCATCAATAGGGCAGGAACACAAAGCAAGAACCTGAAGGCAGAAACTGAAGCAGAGACTATGGAGGAAATATTATTGGGTTGCTCAACATCCTTTCTTATAGACCCCAAGACCACCTGCCCAGGCATGACACCACCCACAGTGGACTGGGCCTTTCTACATCAATTATCAATCAAGAAAATGCCCCCACGGGCTTGCCTACAGGACATTCTGATAGAGACATTTACCCAGTTGAGGTTCCCTCTTTTCAGATGACTCTAGTTTCTGTTAGGTTAACTAAAAACTAGCCAACATACTCACTCTATCTTGTCACTCCCTTAGTGGAAAATATTCTAATCCAACTGCATTAACTGTATCATACAGAACATTCAGAAATGTAAGAGAAAAATAAAAATTCAATATATTTTTACATTGTCAGTGTGAGCCAATGCAATTTATATATAATAGAACTTGTCTAGAAGAGTTCATTGTACTTTATCTAATATGTTCAGACTTTCTAGATTGGTATGATATGTATACATTACTTGGACAATTCTAGTGTTACTTTAACCTCAGAATGCTAAGACATAGCAAAACATGTAATGATGGGTCTTCAGGAAAGATACAACAGCAAGAGTCTGGAATTCTGTGCCAAGCCCAGTTCCTAAGTAGTACAAGGTGCAGGACAAAGCACTCGAAAGTTTTCAGAAATGTTGGAGAGATAAGTATATTCTTTTTCAGAAAAGAAGTAAAATTTCTGTTATGTTCAAGAAATCAATTTTATAAGAATTGTCTTTAGGAAAAATAGGTTTGGGGCCAATGACATGACTCAGTTGGTGAGAGTGCTTGCTGCCAAGTCTGATGACCTGAGTTCAATCCCTGGGACCCATATAGTGGAAAGAAGAAACTGACTCCTAAATGTCATGCATGTGTCCACTGTGGTATGTTCATGCTTACACATGTATCACACCACGCATACAATAATTCATTAAGTGTAACAAACAAATTTTTAAAATTTCTTTAATTTTATTTTATCTTTCTTGGTGTGTGGGCATCAGATCCCCTGGAACTGAAGATACAGATAGTTGTAAACTGCCATGTGGGTGCTGGAAATTAAACCCAGATCCCCTGGAAGAGCAGATAGTTCTCTTAACTGCTGAGCCATCACTCCAGCCCAACAAACAAATTTTTAAGAAAGGCAAGCTTTGAGAAAGTAATTATTCAACATATGTCTTCTGTTTTTTAACTGCCCGTGGTACTTGACAGTTTTTCTGGTAAAATTTAGAAACTGCCCCAAATTGCATGGTGCCTGCCTCCCACTCCTTCACGTAGTTGACACATTTGGGTAACTTAGTAAGCCTCTGTCAGGGATTTAGACTATTCTGAAGGACAGTTTGTTCAAAGGCAGCAATGTTCTGTAACTATGTATTACGTATGCATACATGAATATGTGCATTGTTTATATCTCTACTTCTGCTTACAAGAATTGTTGCCTTATGTTTCTATTATTTCACTCCTTGTCTGACTTTTATTTGTAATCTCAGGGTATTGGACCCTCCTCAAAGAATTTAAATTTGGTTTGTAGGTAAATGTCTAAAATCATATCTGAATTGAGTTGCCTATCAGTTCTGGTTGTACTGAATATG
The DNA here is from genome assembly GCA_026225945.1 of Cricetomys ansorgei. NCBI lineage: Eukaryota > Metazoa > Chordata > Mammalia > Rodentia > Nesomyidae > Cricetomys > Cricetomys ansorgei. Next base: position 218,565 of record JAMJFZ010003423.1, read on the forward strand.
GTGCTAATGCTTTTGTAGCAGGGAACAGATCTGCTGAATGTTAATGGATGCTATTGTGGCTGTCTGAAATAACTGGACATTCCATTCCAGAGATGTAATCATGACAATAAGGTGTTCAAACAGACAATACTCCGAGGCCTTACCCCTATTAAAATGGTAATTTTCTTAATCTAAGGATCCTTTTCTCCCTTCTCCTCCTTTTTGTTCTGTAACAAATTGGATTGTGGAAGTAGCTGATGTACAAGTTTTTCCATTGGATTTCATAGGGAGGATATATTTATTGATGAATCTGGAGCACTACACTACCCTTTAGATGTTGATAAAATTCTCCACCTGAAGTGAAAGTGGTCAACACAGGATATGAAATAATCATGGAGAAAGAGGTCATTTAATTCCTGTTTTCTATTTCAAAGACAAGAAACCATTCTTTCACCATTTCAAAAGAAATTGAAAGGCATCATATGAAGGCATTAGGCTCCAAAAGCCATTTAACAATGCTATAACATCTCCAGGCAACACTCCACTTTGTTTTCATAATTTTGAAATATGATCTGCAACTGACGTCTGCTGTTTCTGAGAGGTTCTTTCGTAAGGTGAGCAAGTGTTCAGGTTTCATCAGATGTCAGCCTTTGTAAACAGGCTTTCCCATTGCCTTCCAATGCAAGAATAGTTGATATTTAATTATCTTCTGCTGCATAACAAGCCACTCTAAGCATGGAGGCTGAAATGTCATTTGTTATATTTCATGTCATGATTGTATTGTTGAGTGGATGTCTTGTTTTGTTTTTGCTTTATGTAATATCAGTTGAGGTTCTGGGATGGTCAAAATATCAAAAATAGTTCTTCAAATATTGCCAAAAAGTGATATAGACTACTGGCTGACGTCAGGGAGATTCATTTACCCCTGGGGGGCCCTGCAGAACTGCTTAGTTATGTTCCAAAAAAGAACATTTCAAGAGGCAAGTAGAAGCTTTGGAAAGCTACATTAGTTCTGTTTCATTTTTGTTGCTCTCAAACAAACAGTAGGCCAATCCAAATTCCAGGAAAAGGGAAATAAATTTATTTTCTTGGTGAAATGGAAGCAAAATCACATCCAAAGGACCTGTGAAACAGGGTAATGGTTGCTGCCACCCCTGAAATACAGTATATTCTACCACAAGCACCGATATGAAGCACTTTATCTGCCAGTGCCTTAGAAACACCGCCCCCTATTCACTTCACATCTCTGCCCTTTCTCCTCAGCCTTACACATCTGTATTCTGTTGAGGATTGTTGAAAAGTACATTATTTATTTTATGTAAAAGTCATCTCTGTAATGGAAGGAAAGAAGCTTTGTTGGCTGATGTAATAATAACATTCTTAGAAACCTTAGCCAATGCCAGACATTTTACATAGATCGCTCATATTCTCTTTGAAAACAAATCCTTTAAGAAAGGCACCATAATTCTGAGTTTCAATTTTGAGCATTGGATTTATAAGTGAGTAATTTTTCTATTGATAAGGACCTACTGGAAGGGAGGAAGAAGATTCTAACTCATGTTTTTACCATAATAATCTGTTATATATGTTTTTGGAATTTGAGAACTAGTTGTTTTAAACTTGCTAGCCATGCTACCCAGATTTACAAAATGAAGATAATTATGATGCTGCTGATGCTGATGCTGATAACAATTTCAATAGTGAATAAAAATATATGCTACCAGGACATTCTTAGAACAGGAATAGAATAATTACAAAGAAAGAATTCCATTTTATATCCTTTTATAGTATTCAAATTGTGACAGTCTTAGATAAGTTACATATTTGTACCATACCATCTAACATGTAAATGTGAGACCAGGAATTCAAAGCTAGATTGGTACTGAATGCTCTACTCTTTACACAAAGCCCTGGATTTCCCTGGTTTTGAGTTTTATAGACTTCTAGTCATTTTCTCAGTTCACCTTCAAGTATATACAATCAGGAGAGTGGTGAACACCACTGTGCTTTCTCCATATTCTATGTTGAACTTTGTATATAAGCAAAATATTAATATATCATATATGAGAAAATCACCAAAAATGAAATTTAAGGCAACAGAAACCTAAAAGAAAATATCTCAAAATAAAAGTGTTTATGACCAAGTATAGTGCTGCACTGAAGAGGCTGAAGCAGGAAAATTTCAGAAAATAGTTAATTTTTCCACATTTTAAAATTACATTTGTGTGTGTGTGTGTGTGTGCGTGCACGCGTGCACACATGTATGTGTGGGGGTGCATGTATGTGTGGGACATTTAAGTACCATGGTGAGCATTTGGAGGTCAGAGCACACCTTGCAAGAATCAGTTGTCCTTTTGTACATTGTGAGTTCTAGGAATTGAATTCAGGTCTTCAAACTTAGCACACGTATCTTTACCTGATGAGCTAGCTACATTTTCAGTTAAAAAAATCGTTAATATTCTTAACGTGTAAAGGCTCTTACAGGTCAAGAGTGGCATAGACTATGTGCTGGAGTGACGGGTCAGTGAGTAAAAGTGCTTTCCGTGAAGCCTGGCAACCTGAGTTTGATCCTTAGAACCCACGTGAAGGAAAGATCCTACTCCACCAAGCTGTCCTCTGAGTCATTCACCCAACACATCTCGCGCGCGCGCGCACACACACACACACACACACACACACACACACTATTTTCAAAAATAGTAGACTGGACCTTTTAAAAATGAATAGTATGTATATGTGTGTTATTACAATAAATGTAAAAATTCATCAAATAATTTTTAAATCAAATGTTTTTTGAAAGAAGGGAAAATACAGAGAGATTCACTTTCTAAGTTTCACATGTTGTACATACATTTTTTATAGGAAGTGTGTACTTGTGTTACATGTGAGAGAGCTCTGAATACCAGTTGGAATCTTAGAAATATTTTCTTTACTAAATAAATTTCTAGAAAGAGCTTTTTAACACATTAAGTCAGTTAACCTTTCCATCTTCCCTCTTGTCCTCTTTTGTCTGAAATGTTTATTCCATTTCTGGCTCTGATCAATGCTCTATATTTTTCTCCAATAAATAGTTATGATATTTACAAAAATATGGTAAACATGAATTTTGAAGGTAGATTTTTGAGTTCTCACCTAAACCTCAAATATATAATTTAGAATTCCCCATTATGACCCTAGGGCTATAGGCATTCTTGCTCACCTAACTTTTATGTTCCTCTGAGAATGCAAGAAAATATGGCTAAGTTACCTAGTTCTGAAGGACCAGGAAAATGGAATAACTTCAGACATTTTAGGACCAAGATATAAAATGAAGTCATCTTTAACCCTGCTTTACATGTTTGCATTTTTGTGATAAAACACCACAACCAACACAGCTGAAGAAAGAGTTTATTTGGGCTTATGGTTCCAGAGTGATAAGAGCCCCATCACCATCATGGTGTGGAAGTGTGGCAACAAGCAAGCATGGTAGATAGAACATATGAGAGCTCACATCTCGATCCCCAAAACAGGAAACGGAAAAAGCAAAATGGAAATGGTGTGTGGCTTTGAAACCTCAAAGCCCACCCACAGTGATATACTTCCTCCAGCAAGGCCATACTTCCTAAACCCACCCAAACAGTGACAGCAGCTGGGGACCAAGTTTTCAAACATCTGAGCTTATAGAGACATTCTCCTTCAAACCACCACACTCACATTAAGGTAATATGTAGAATTCTTGCAAGGCTGTGGTATCTCAGATATTTATACAATTTTTATAGAGTAAAAGGTATATGTGAGACAGCATAGGACATGTCAAGGTAATATATATTGTCATATATAATATCCCTATAAAATTCTTGCTTCCTCCCAAAGAAAATACATTTCTCACCTACATGTCACTGCCATAAAACTGGTAGGAAGCATAATCCCCATACTCAAATCTTCAAGTTGGTGTTGTCTTCTCTGGAATACTGTTTTATTGGTAGATAAAGGTGATTAGTGGTAGATTTTTCACCTCCTTCATTTAAGGGCAGTTGCTTGTCTTCACAGACCGAGTTGTTAACAGACCAGTCATTCTTACTAACCCTATCCACCTGTGATTTGACGCTACAATACAATCCTGGGATTTAAATTCCACTCCAAATTGATTTAGTTCATGCTTACCTGATTTAGCAAATCCTAACGTGTCTGGATTTACCTTCAATTGACAAGATTAGATTTTCCACAACAGAAATAAAGTGGCTCAGTATGTATTCTAATATGAACTATGTGAAGACAGAAAGATTAATTTATTAACTGAATTTAATATCCTGAAAATCTTTACCCACCAAAATCAATAGAAGTTATTTTTAAAAGACTGTGAAACAGTATATATGTAGTGTCCTAAATACTTTGAAAAACTGGATTTATCTATAATAATGTAAGAAGGATATCTTCTACATTTTATTGTAGGAAGGGTGCCTTCTCCATTTTATTTCTTGGTGACTCACAATGTATAATAAATTAACAACTTATTCACTGGAAAATATGTATTGTTTATTTTTATGTTAGACACCAAAAATCCCCTTTGTTCTGTGGCAGAGGAGGTATTGTCATAGTACAATTGCCAAACTAAATGATTTTTAAAATGTCTGGAACTAGCAAAAGAATGAGCAGCACATATTCATCTTATGTAAGAAATACAGTGTATTCATGTTCATATTTTGCTAGATCACATTAAATTCCTTATATTTTACCATATTTTACCCAAACATCAATGTAATGTCACAGAATCTAATAGAAAGTGATGAAGGATATTTTTTATCCTTTCCTATTGACATGGATTTTTTTCCTTCACCCTTTGGATTTCAATATAAGCAGGCTGGCTCAAAACATGGACACCTTGGCTATATTTTTTAAAAGATTGATTTTAATTATGTGTATGTATGGGTGCCTGTGTGTGGATATATGCACATGAATGTAGGGGCTCCCAGAAGTAGAAGGGCATTGGATCCCCTGGAGATGGAGTTAACACACAAGCCTCCTGACATGAGTTTTGGGAACTGAACTAGGTTCTTCTACACAAGCAATAAATTCTTTTAACTGCTGAGCCATTGCTGTAGCTCCTTCTGCTATCTTTTTAGTCCCAGGAAGACTATGGGAAACACAAACTATGAAACAGGCTTGGTAGCACAAACCTATAATTCCAACGATCTAGGAGACTAAGGGGGAAGAATGACAAATTCTAGGACTGTCTGTGCTACATAGCAAGTTCAGTGCCAGCCTAGTCAACTTAAAGGATCCTAAAGTTAGGATTAAGATGGTTTATTGGAGCCAGGCAGTGGTGATGCACTCTTTTAATCCCAGCACTCCAGAGACAGAGGCAGGCAGATCTCTGTGAGTTTGAGGCCAGCCTGGTCTACAGAGTGAGTTCCAGGACAGCCAGAGTTACAACAGAGATATCTTGTCTCTAAAAAACCATCACCAACAAAAAAAAAATGGTTTACTGGATCCAAGCCCAGAGATACCACTTATTACAGGATTTTGGATGAATTATTTCCTCATTTCTAGCATAGACTCATCTATGCTGCAGTTAGAAATTCTTCCATAGCTGTCCTAGAGTATTGTGGGAACCTATGAGATACCACCTGAGAAGATCTTTTAAGGTCAAAAAGTTATTTTAAAATATTTTGCAAAAAAACAGAAAACTACACATTAGGCTCCCAAATGACTATTGTTTATGAACTCTCAAAAACTACTGGTAAATGGGGCCATCAAAATGGCTCATCTGGTAAGAGTACTTGCCACCAAGCATGATGACCTGAATTCTATCCAAGAACTCATTTAGTAAAGGAAGAGAATGGACTCCTACAAATTGTCCTCTGATTTCTCGATGCATGCCATCTCACACACACACACACACACACACACACACACATACACAAATAAATAAAATGTAAAAAAAGATTGGTGAAATACAAATGATTCCCAGATATACATGGATTCTGATATCTATATAACCAAAAATTCATGCAATTGGCAGCTGTCACAAACTTTGACCTATGTGCTGTCTCCTTTAATACTTACAGCAGGCCTACAAGACAACATTTAATATTGTAATTCTTCCTGTAGGAATTCTTGTATTTTGTTAATCAACTCCCACATTATATATGTGGTTGAGCTCCAAATTCACACACATGGCCTTGATGATTGCTAATCTGCACTATTTCCACTCCAGAGAACTCATTGATCTCTGCTCTGGATTGTAGAAGAATGAAGAAAGTAGGCTGGGCAGTAGCATGCAAGTATTAATTCACTGGTCTCTGCTCTTGATTGCATGTGTAATGGGACAAACTGCCTCAAGTTCGTGCCACCTTGATTTCTGCACAATGATTGGTTGTAACCTCGAATTGTGAGCCAAATAAATAAACCCTTTCTCCCTCAACTTTTGTCAGGGTGTTTTAATCACAGCAATGGGGAATGAAACTCAAACAGTATTCATGGAGATGCCTGGACAGCTTGAGAACTGCTATTAGGATGATGGAGCTGTAGACTGTAGAAAAAACTCACTCAGATGGTCTCATATGGTCTCATCATTCAAAACACAATTACACACCTGAAACGCCATGCCAAAACAACTGGAAAGACGAATTAGTCTATTTTACTTAAATCATCACTCAGTCCTACACCATACATCAGCTCTAATTAAAAGAAATTTTAACATCAATAAAGTATGGGTCTAAAACACTTTGGGGAGTTCATATCTTTGTTGCTCTCCTCTAGCTGAAATTATAGGTTGAACTCTCTTAAAAATTGTGGACTGCGTAGCTGTTCCTCACCAAACTCCCCTGGGATAATAATAGATTTGAGATGAAATTTTCATCAATATGAGGGCTGTTTATTTCTACAGTTGTCCATGACAAGTGTACTCAGTCAAGTTCTCTCTCACTCTCCCTCCTTTTCCCCACTTCCTTCCCAGAAGCAGTTCTGTATCTTTCTGTCTCTTGGTTGCTATTTTTCAAGATTTCTCTTATTCTTTACTTTTCACATCTTTGTAAAAGAAATTAAGACAATAATTTAAGTAGGCACAGGCAATGCTACTTGATCTGGGTTTTGTAGCAGTTCTGTGTAATAAGCTCTTGATGTCAATCTTTTCTGACTCATGTATTGACTCATATATGAAATGCTGAGATACATTGTGATGACATAGTTGGGCATCTGGCAGGTGACAAATAGAATCCTAGAGATGCAGATTATGGAATAAAAGAGACTGAAAGAGCCAAGAGTATGGAGTTCTCAGGTAACCAACATTTGGATTCTGACTCTCTGCTTAAATAACGAGGTGTTTAATTATTTGTGCTTTATTACTTAGGGAAACCCCTGACATTCATTCATGTATCTATCTATGCCTATATTATTTCAAGCACTAGTAGCATATATTGCTCAACATTTTTTCTCTTTTATTCTTTTTTAGTCAATTGACATTTCTCTGATGAATTTAAGCTGGTACACTGACCCTTGTGTATTGATATTATTTTCTTAAATAAAAGGAAAAATCCAAAATATAAAATATTCCTGGGTTAAAAACAATAGAAACATTTTAATTCTCTCATTGTTTTTCCAAAGTCGTGACTATAAACATCTCAGAACAATCCTGGTAGCCAGAGACATCATATACAGATATTAAGCTCTAGATCTACCACCTGTCTCTACTGTGACTCATAATACAAGCTATAAACCCTCTGTGTAGCCTCTTTCCTAGAACTTTAAAATATAACTCACAGCTGTTTCTTCCTTTCTGCGTTGTTTCTATGTGTAAGAGGCCCTTTTATGCAGTATGACAGAATCTCACTAGTCACATATGTTTTTCAATCTTGAGTATCTTTACAGACATGTGCTTTCTTTTTCTATATGTAGTAGTGCACTCTAAAACAGAATTTATCTTATAACCCTACAAAAAGGTTAGGGCCATGGACTTCAAACTTCCATTAAAAAGCCCTCAGGTCTCTGTCATTCATGCCTGTGAATTTATTTATGTTCAATGATCTCTCATCAGGCTACTGATTATTTTTGTTTACTTGCATTAATGACATTCTTCAGTAAAAATTGGGGCCATGTTTTTCTCTCATATATGTTATCTTAAAAACAACTATAACACACAAAAAAATGAAGACGTATAGTCCCCAACTTTGTAAAAGTAATTCCAGATAAACATAATATGGGTTGAAAACAATGGAAGACCTAACAGAATTTGTCAGGCTGGCAAGGGAGGGGGCTTCTGGAAGAAGTAAATTGCATTTTCCTTATCACCCTTGATCATGTAACAGAGGAGTTGGCAAAATTCTTTTATGAACTGAAAGCTTTTGTGGAGGGTCTTGTGCAGCCTATTAACTATTTAACTTTGTAGGTATAGTGAAAGACAGAGTACATATAAAGAAAACAGTATGGGTATATTTAAATAAAACTTCACCGCCAGATAAGGGAAGGAGTGGGGGGAGAGAGAGGGAGAGAGACACAATGTGGTGTGATGAATTTGGCACACAGTACTTAAGATAAAACTTTAATCTAGCTGAGAGTATGATCCACACAAAATATGAAGTCATGAGTCATGGGGAATGGAAATGAATTTGATGTTCATGGACCTGCATATCCAAATATGCAGTATTCAGATAAATATTGGTTGAGCTATGAGGTTTTCCATCTTCAATTCCAGTGCCTTTTGTTTGCCAATTCATATGTGATATGGCTATTCACCATTGGCATTACTCAAATTTCTCAGTGAAGTTGATGTTAATATTCCATAAGGACCTATAAATGTTTATAATACCTCTTGGAAGTTAGAATCATAAACTCTTTGCAAGAGTGAAAGGGTTTAGGACACTAAATATAACAGAAAAATGAATTTAAAATTTTCATTTTCTAATGCTTGGAAGGACTCCTATAACTCTTTGGGTACTGACAGCACTTTAAAAATGTTATAGACCAACTGTCTATTTCTGCTGATTCTACAAAATGCAAACATTTATAACTTTGAGATTCGTTTTCTAGTTGGCAATAAATTTTACTCCTTTTAGTCCATTAAGCAGGAAAGTTGTGTCAGTGTTAAAATAAACTCTTGAATTTTGAGTTCAGATCAGACAAAACTGACAGAAAATATTGATAATATTTTACTTTGTTTCATCCCATTTCCTTTTAGATTTACTTAATCATGTTACTCTAATTTACTCTGTTAGGGAATCTTCCATTTGTCTTTTAAGTTAATTGCTGACATACACATGTATGTATAATGTGAGTTTTACTTGTTGCATTTCATTTTCTTCGAAGACAGTCAGAATTTGCACTAATGATAGTGCAGAGAGAACTTTTCCCTCTACATAACATCTTCTTAACCAGATTTCATTTTGTCCTCAAATATCCACTGATTAGATGGCTAGAGGAGTGCACAATTGATCTTTGATCAGTTTGACCCCATTTTCTGGAGATAGACATAAATTCTGCGGTTTGTGTTTTCATGTACCATGGCAATATTGTGAAGGGGGAACCTTCTGCTCTCCTTATGACTAGTCTATGAAAGAATCTGTGAAGACTTTGTTTTCACCTAGTGATTGGTCATGCTTATGCCAGTGACGCCACTGAGCATTGGAATGAATCATCCTAAATACGTAGGATTTTACAACAAAGGTCCAACTACTGTCTCTCTACCAGGCTTCTTATGATAATCTAGTTCTTGTTTTGTTTTTGCTTTTTTTGTTTGTTTGTTTGTTTGGGTTTTTTTATACAGGCTTGCATTTATCCAAAAGAATACTGTGAAGTATAGTGCCTCTCTAGAACAATACTGTCTCAAAGTTACTCTTTCCTTCGAGGTTGGAGAGCCAGCATATTAAATATATTAAACAGGCTTGGATTGTTTTACAGCTCACTTCTCTCTTCTTGTATCGTTCTGAAGTTCTGCCACTTCATGACTCATACTATGCCATCAATTTCTCAGTTTTCTTCCAAAAATAACTTCCCCTGTTTTCTCTAGGACTCTGACGTCTGTCTTTACCCCTGGGCTCCTAATGAATCTCCTGGACACAGCTGAGATTTTGTTCAATAAATTCAAGTGCTTTTCATCACTGCCACTATAGGATTCCTGCTGTTTCTTAGCTGGAGAATTAGGACACAGATTCTGCCACAATGCATGTAGCAGTTATATTTCATCTTTAGTCCTACAGTTGGATAGTAACCAATAGATTTCTATTTCTTAATTGCCAACTCATACCCCTATTTCCAAATAAGTGGGGAGAACTTTATTATAGTTTTTAGGGATTTCTACCCTTTACTATTGGTCTTCTTTTAAAAGATAACTGATGGCAAGCATATCCCCAGTTTCATTAAGGTGTTTAGAAAATAGTAGCTGGACAGCAATGGTGCAAGCCTTTAATCCAAGCACCCGGGAGGCAGAGGCAGGTGGATCTCTGTGAGTTCAAGGTCAGCCTGGTCTACCGAGGGAGTTCCAGGACAGCCAGAGCTACAAGAGAAACCTTGTCTCAAAAAAAAAAGGAAGGAAGGAAGGAAGGAAGGAAGGAAGGAAGGAAGGAAGGAAGGAAGGAAGGAAGGGAGGGAGGGAGGGAGGGAGGGAGGGAGGGGGAGGGAGGGAGGAAGGGAGGAAGGAAGGAAGGAAGGAAGGAAGGAAGGAAGGAAGGAAGGAAGGAAGGAAGGAAGGAAGGAAGGAAGGAAGGAAGATGGTAGTATTTGGAGTTCTGGAGATAGCTCCATTGGTAGAGTGCTTGCTGAGCAATCATGAGGGCCTCAGTTTAACCCCCAGAACCCACATTTTAAAGCTGAGCATGGGGGTATGCTCTTGTAATCACAACCCCAGAGAGGTGAAGCAGAGACAGGCAGATCCCTGGGGCTCCCTGGCCAGCTATCCTAATCTGCTTCATGATTTCTAGACCAGTGAAAGAGTCTGTTTCAAGGAAAAGGTGGAAGGTGCTCTAAGAATGACACCCAAGGTAAAGTTCCCCTCTGTTCTCCACACAGGTGACCATACACACACATAAATACACTTAAGCACAGAGAGAGAAAGAGAGAGAGAATGGTCATATTTTCCTACTCAGAGACAGAGTTTGGGCAAGTGTCACCAAGCTGTCCAGGTAGGATTTTGTAATTGGCATTCTCTGTTGACTCCCAAGTTCTTCACCACATGTTCCTTGTCATCCGGCATGCTATTTTTCTCTTGCATGGGCCCTTACTCTCACAGGAAAGCAGGACATTCTGATAAGACTGATTTAATGCAGCTGTTGTGCAAAAGCTGCTCCAGAATGTCAGCGTTGAATGTCAGAAGACTATTTTTCATTACGGAGCTGCATTCGTAACAGCCATCCGTAATGCTCACCCTATCCTTGACCCTGTCTTCCAGAGAACAGACCAGCTTTTCTCTTAACATTTTCCACTTTCGATGTCTGCGGTTAGTAAGTCTCTGTGGGATCTTGGGCTACTTTTCAAGGACTCTTTATACAAGCAGCTTCACATTGGAAAATCTTATGTGAGATTTCCCCTACCACTTGCATCTTGATGAGACCATGTGCATTGCTCCTGCAACTCATTTCCATAGTCTAGAGAATTTGTACTTCTGTATCTTTTATTTCATTTTTTGGAAGCAATATGAATTTTTGAAACTGTCTTTCAGTACACTTTACAGTCTCATCAAGGTTTGCTGTCGCTCTTTTAATATGTCACATATAATTGATCTGAAAACATTGTCTGAAAACATTTATCTGAAAACTAGATTGAATGAGACCAGAAAGGAGCTTGCAGTATGCTAAGTGTGTTAGACATTATATGACACAAGATTTTTATTTAAAAGCTTTAATGGCTTCAGATGAAAATATGTCATCCCTTTTCAAATTTTTATAATGCAAATATCATTTTTCATTATAGGAAATTTAGGAAACCTAAAAACAACAAGGATAAAATCTATCATTACTATTTCAAGTTTAAAACAGTAAATATCATGTGTTATATGTGATATACTAATATGTAATATAATAAGACAAATAAAATAATATATAACAATTTATAAACATGTTTTACAGATGGGTATATGGGTGTATGCCTATAATCCTAGCATTCTAGCTGGGTGGTGTTGGTGCACACTTTTAATCCCAGCACTCAGGAGGCAGAGGCAGGTGGATCTCTGTGAGTTCAAGGAGAGCCTGTTCTACAGAGTGAGTTCCAGGACAGCCAGAGTTATATCAGAGAAACTCTGTCTTAAAAACAAAACAAAAAAGAAAAAAAATATTCTAGCACTCAAGAGGCAGATGCCACTCTGGTCTACAGAGCAAGTTGTAGGTCAGCCAGGAGTACACAGAGAAACCCTGTCTCAAAAACCATAAAAAGAAAAAAAATTATATATTTCACTAATTTGGCGAGTTTATGTAGATATAAGTATATATTATTTTGCAGAATAATGACAACTTGGTTGAGAAAACTTTTCCTACTTAATACATCTTGGGCACGTTATTCTCAATGAAGGAAAATTTCTTCATGGGACTTTAGAAGCCTGTGATATTTCATTGTTTCAAAACACTGTACTGAAATAGATCTGACCTTCTTCACACAGAAAGAGATTTGATCATTCCTGGGTTTTCAGTATTTTTTTTCTAATGTTTCACTATTCTACCTTTCTAGTGTTATGCTTATTCCTGCGATTAATTTTTATACATGTGTATTTCTTGGTAAAAATAGGATTTTTGAAGGATAAATTTCTATAAGCACAATCTTGAATCATATAGTATAAATATATCTGAATGTAGCATGTCACGCCACGCTTTCAGATAAAAATATGCAGCATTTTATATGCCTTCCACACAATATGAAAGCATTTATTTTGCCAAATCTTTCATGGTGCTGGAAGCCAATTATATTTTTCATCTTTGTCTGTCTGATAACCATGAAAAGTAATTTTATTTTCATTTGTGCTTTTTGAATTATTGTCATTTTACGGCTCTTTATTGATTTTTTTTCTCCAAATGTTTTGTTCAAGGTGTTGTGCATATACAGAGTGAGATTTTTATGCAGCTGTAATAAAAACTGAGACAGAACTGGAGAAGGTGCTCTGCTGCTGTAGAGCAATGTGCTTTAGGGACCATGTGCTGCTATGTGCCTGTGCAGTACTTAAAATGCAAACGTAGAAAGAATTGGTCCTCTATGTGCTTGGCTAGATTAAGTACCTGAGGATGATAATTTTTCAACAAATTGCGGTAAGTATGTAGTTGGTACTTTGCATTGGAAAGACATATAGTTCATTTAATTCACCGCATGACTACTAGACTGAGACTGAACTACTGGACACTAAATCAGAGATAAGTTCCAATACTTTTCAGAATGGAGTCCCAATTACCAAGGAGAGGATGTGGTAAGATCTTTTGCTGATGTTGGATGGGCAGTCGTTCAGGAAAAAGAGTGCTCAGTAAGACTCAGAGCCGATGTTAGGTCCAAAGCCTTCCCTCGAGGGTGACTTTCGTTGCTTTGAGAAGCCCCACACAGGCATCTTTCTGTAACAAATTTGTGTCTAGAAGAAGCTCTTCTGAGGACAGTAACACCGGCAAACAATAAAGCCCTGCAGAAAACCTCTGCACTTGAAAAATAAGCTTGCTGCCCTCAAAGCTCACACTGCCAACATTGTGACCCTACAGGAACAACAGAAGAATACAGGCAACTTGGACTCTATCACATTGATTACCTTAGTGTCACCTGCTCCCTTGTGACCCACGCTTCCACCACACTTCTCTCTCTACTGGGGCTCCACCAAAATGTATTTTCTATTCTTCTGATTAAAACGTGAAGAGATCAAAAGCCCAAATACACTAGAGATTCTTAACAACACAGTGTAAAGCCTCTATCAGCCAAGATGCCAGAGCAAAATGTAAAGCGCAGGCCAGTGGATGCTACAGGTCCTGATGCCCTCATAGCAGAGGCTCTGCAAAAGAGTATTGCTTATTGATATCCAGGAAACCTGTTAAAATACTTTGAGTGGGGTATATAATACTTTATTGTTATGAAGTATTATAAAGTGGTATAAAATACTTTAAGTGAAATATTTACACATATATTCTCACACGGTCTTGGAGCAGAGTTAACATAGAAAACGTGCGTGGTTCACTATTAAATCTCAGTATCGCTTTCTGTTAGAGGGAAACTGGAGGCCAAGAAGGCTGCTTACTCCTCATTGCCACTCAATGCTGAAGTAAATGCACTTTTCAAGTAGTAATAAATCAAATTATGAAATCAAATCGCCACTTAAATAGAAGCTACAATGTATCATCTTTTTTTTCAGCTTAATAAATGGCCTTATAAAGATGACTTGCTGCTAAGTTAGCACTACTTCCGGTAATGTCAGCGTAATGGAGTTTAATTTTTTTAACATTGGTCAAAATATCTTTTATAATGAAACATTACTGAGTAGTGGGATAAATTTCCTGTAAGTTATTTATCATTAGTCAGAATGATGAATTACATTATGCAGTATAAAACTTAGGTATAATGGTACATACGTACGAAGGTGTCATTGTAAAACCCATTACTCTCTATGTTAACTTTAAAATCAGTTCTAAAAGTAAGATATTAGGGAGATAGCTCAGTCAGAGGAGTCCTTCCTGCAAGCTTCAAGGCCTGAGGTCAATCACCCACATAAGTAGGCCAGATGTGATGGTGCACACTTCTAATCTCAGTTCTAGGAAGATAAATTCAGACAGAAAAAAATCTAGGGCTTGGAAGGACTTGTAAATAATCATTTTTAATTGCTTAACAAATTTTCATGATTTTTTGTTTCTGATATACACAACTCTAGTTAGGGTCAGATCGCTGGGGCTCACTGGCCAGGGAGCCTATCATATGTTGCAAGTTCCAGGCTTATAAGAAACCCTGTCTCAAAAACCAAAGTGGAGCATGACAGGGGATTAACACCCCAAGTTGTCTTTAATCCTCTACATGCATAAGCAGGCATGTGCAACTGCATATATGCATAAAGTTTTGCAGGTACAAAAACATGCATACACATATAGTCATGCACACACACAAAAGAAGAAAATAAAGAAGTTAAATAAAATAACCCTTTTGTTTTTATAATCATTTTTCTGCTAGAGGTTGTAGGAAATCTCTGTAGGTTTGAATACATTAAGCCTCTGCCTATATTATATGATGCAAATGTTTTAATGTTTTATTAGCATGTGTCAGCTATACACAATAGTGATTTTCGTGATGACATTTCCATGCACATGTATACAATGTATTTTAGTCATATTTTCCTACATTACTGTCCCTCGCGCCCTACCCACTATTATTATTCTCTTTCCTCTTCTCAACCTGGTCCCTTCTACGTACATGTGCTTTATTTGTGGTCCATTGAGTTTCATTAGGATGGTTTACATGCACATATGTGACAGCTTGTTTACAGGAGTGTTGAGACCTTATCAGTGGCCAGACCACTAAAGAAAGTATCTTTTCCTACCCCATCAACCACTAATTGTATATAAATCCTCAAGGCAGGTTGGGACCCCATGTGGCCCTGATGACAGGCCCAATATTATTTTTTAGTTTTATTTCCTCATTCTTTGACAATTTCATGCATACATATTATGTATTCTGGTCATTTTCACCCCATTACCTTTCCTCATCCCCCTACCATCCCCAAATAACCCTTTTCTCTTCTCCAAAAGTTGTAGTATTATTGTCATATCTTTTTTTGTTTTTGCTTTGCGGGCAGGAACCATTCATTCAGTTTCATTGGGGTTGTTTGAATAAATAAATAAATAAATAAATAAATAAATAAATAAATAAATAAATAAATAAATAAAACAGGCATAGGCAACTTGCCAGTGTCTGTACCACTAAAAAGAGTGACTCTCCTTTCCCCAGCAACAACTAACTGCCAAAAACTCCTCCAAGAGGCCTGGGGCCTCATGAGTCCCTCCATGATGAAATGTGTATAAAGTCCACCCTGGTGCATGTGGGATGTCAGGGTGAATGTGTGATACCAGCGTGCCTGCGTGATGTCTGGGAGCCTCCATATTTGGGCTTCACGCCCAACTTCAGGTCAAACATTGACATATTTAATCTCAGACTAATATAGCCCAAGTGAAGGCCCATGATCAGAGCATCCTGCTGCCTCAAAAGACCACGGTGATGCCCGTGATCCATGTTCCCACCATGTGAGCTGGACTTAATTTTGTTTTTTTTAAGAGGGCACAGGGGTGGTAGGGTGAACCATAGAGGAATGGAAAGAGGGTGTTATAGAGAGATATTGTATAAATTCAAGTTAATACAATTATTATTTTTTAAAACAACAAAAAACAAAGACCATCTTGGGCAGGTCTTATGCAGGTAACTGCACCGGCTATAAGTTCATGACTGTAATGACCATGCCATACCAGGAAGTCAGTATTCCAGAATACTTTCCCTCTTCCTCTGGCTCTTTCATTATCCGTCTTGTCCTTTTGGATGTTCCCTATGACTAGAAAGACCAATACAGATATCTTGTTCATGGCTTGGGATCTGACCATCACTTATTCTTAGTACTTTGCCAGTTAGGAACCTCAGTGGTAACTTTCACCCACTGCAAAAAGAAACTTCTCTGAGCAAAGCTGACAGCAACACTAATCTATTAAGTACAAAGATAAATGTTCGGAAAGAAATTTAACAAGCCTATCATGTTCAGTTAGTAAAACAACAGTAGCTTCCCTACTAGGGCCTAGCACCTCATCAATCATAGGCTTTTGACCAGGTTTACAGTGCAAGATGTGAATCTCTTCCTACAGAAATGGTCTCAGATCCGACAGGGACACAGTTGTTTACTCCCATAAGGCAGACTTGTCACTGTAGCACCCGCAGTCTCATCTGGCCTGGGTGGCCAGCATTGTTAAACACAGGCTCTATAGCTGGCTAAGACTGTTGTTGACAATTCTTCCCCAGAAGCTTGCGTACCACCTTCTGGAACTTTGAGGACTAGCCTGCAGGGAATATGATTCCTACTCATATCCAGTGTAATTTCTCTACGTTTGACTACCAAAGTGTCTTCAGCAAAAATGGTCTTACTGTGTATTCCTGGTAGGTAACCAATAGCAACGGTGACTGTCTGTATTGTTTTGGGGGCCTCAGGGGACTCCATAACCAACAACTTATAGTAAGGCAGCCTACCTCTAGCAGTAGGACTTTCATTTAATAATCCACACCTTCTGAAAGCAATATCATCCACCCACACAAGATCCACCATTCAAATTTTCTCTTAAATTTCCTTTTGTATTAGTTTATCAAATATTAGATTTCCTTATGGTTTGTTCATACATCATTAGTTAACTCTTCCTTATCGCCTTCTCTACCACAGCTCCCTTCCCCACTTCCCACATTAACCTTGCCACCCACAGTATTCCTCCTTCTACTTTTGTATCACATACCTTCTACTATCCTCTCTTGTTGGCCCCTTTCTATATTCCTGGGCTCTGTATGTGCTCATTCCTATCTAGGTTACACATGTTTACAGTTAGAAGCTAGGGTTTACATATGAGAGACAACATAAAGTATTTTTCTTTCTGGCCCTGGGTTACCTTATTTAATATATTTTCCAGTTCCATTTTTCTGCAAATACCATTATTTTATTTTTTCTTTATAATTGAATAATATTCCATCATGTACATGTAACACATTTTTCTTATCCATTCATCAGTTGATGAATAAGCTGATTACGTTTCCTAGCTATAGTGAATAGAACAGTAATGAACACGGATGTGTGGGTATCTCCGTTGTAGGATATAGAGTCCTTTGAAATGCCCAGGAGTGGTGCAGCTGAGTCATAAGAAAGTTTATTTTTAGGTTTTTGAGAAATATCCACATATTTCTCCATAGAGGCTAGGATAGAAATGTTTTATTGCTGTTTTTCATAGGCTTTCAATGTAGTTGAAGCAAAACTGCAGCTTTTTTATTTCAGATTACAAAACAGATTCATAGAAAAATAGTTAATGGTACACTGGCATGTATTTAACAGAAATGTTATCAAGACTATATAGACCTTATAGTTATATAGACTTTGCAGTGCTTCAATAACCTCTATTGAAAGCACAACTAGGAACTGGTGGGATGGTGCAGTGGTTAAAGGCACTTGCTGCTAAGCCTGATGACTGGAGATGGATCCCTAGGACCCACATGGTGGAAAGAGAGACCTGGAGCCTGCAATTTTTCCTATGATCTTTGCACACACGGTGTAGCACCTGAGTGCCCTTCCCAATAAATAAATAAAAATAGAATTTTTAAATATTTAAAGTGTAACTAGTCTCATATTTTGTGACTGGAGTGAGAATTGCTGAAAACTGCATTAAGTTTTTGACAGCTATTGAGATTTGGAATCACATTTGACATTAATTTGTTGTTCAATTATCTCCTGGCTGGGTTGGCTAGATGAAATATTAAAACTTTATAAGCATTAGTGTCTTAATCAACATAATGGGAATAAGAAATACCCATTTCAAAAACTGTAATGAGAATAAGAGATTGAATTTAGGCGTCTCGCACATGCTTAAAACTTGACAAATGCTACCTTGCTTCCTTTTTTTTTAAGGTCCTGGACCTATTTGAAGACCGGGGTCTATCCACTGAATGTGGAGCACAGATCCAGGTTTCTTAGCACAAATGGCATAATTGCAAGTCCACAATCTATATAAAAAGATGATTGCTTATTTTTCAACAACTATTATGAGTTTATTCCATGGCAGGCATGACTTTAGGTGCTTGAGATACAGCACTGAAGTAAAAGGGAAGATCATATGCTGTTTTTTGTAACCTAAATTCTAAAGAGAAAGCATGTAGTAAACACATAGCCATTTAAGACATTACAGAATGAGCCACACTGATACGGTAGTTAAATGAATGAGTTATGGTTTGGAGGCACAAATTTTTCAGAAATAATCATAGCACTCTAGAAAAAAATCATGATCTAATATACAAATGGAGTTCTATGATAACAGTGCCCAGATAGCTGAACTCAATGAGAATATCCACACCTCTTATTACTACTCCTTTAAAAGCAGTTATTCAATTTTTAAATTGTGTGTATGAGGGAGTGCGCATGCGAGCACAGGTGCCAGTGAAATTCAGACAAAGGCATTAGATTCCCTGGAGCTGGAATTACATGTGGTTGTAAACCACCCAGTGTAGGTGCTGGGAACTCAAATTGGGTCGTCTGCTAGAGCAGGAAGTGTTCTTAACTTCTGAGCCATTTCTCCAGCTCCTTATTTTTACTCTTATTTTGGTATATTTAGCTATTGTTATATTAAAAACATTTACCCCATGCATACCATGTACACGGCACTGAAAACATGTAGATGAGAACACAATAGACATTTCTGTATGCTACTATGCAACTTCTAAGTTGGGTATGAAAAGTAAAATAAAATAAAAAATGACAGGGGATTGGAGAGGTGGCTTAGAAGTCAAGAGCACTTGCTGTTACAGAGGACCTGGGTTGTTCCCTGCACAACCAATGGTGGGCTCACAACTATCCTTAACTTCAGAGCCAGAGGATCTGACACCCTCTTCTGACGTCTGTAGGCACCAAGCATGCATGGGACACACACACATACATGCTGACCAGGCACTCAGACATATAAAATAAAATAAATAAATCTAAAGAAATTAAAAGCAAACAGAAACTAGACATAACAAATACTCTGAAAAATATGAAACAGGGAAAGTGCAAAAAGAAATTTGGGACAAGCTTAACTCAGGTAATCAATAAACTACTCTCTAAGAGTGAGATTTAAATTAAAACCTGAATGTCAAGTGCATATCTGGAAGAAGAGAGAAAACAGAGGTAACACATATACAAAGACCACAAGGCATGGAAGAGAGAAAGGCCTGTAGAACTCACTATGTGTAAAGAAAATAATGAGAAGATATATAAAAAATACAGCAGTTATTCATGGTAAGGGTAACATTAATTATGTTTTTTTCTATAAATTCCCTAAACTTGGGCATGGTTACTGTGTTTCATAGATGAAAGCAGATTATTTTCAAAATTGTAAAACTCTAAAATATATTAATAGTAAGATTTGGGAAATGTAATCTGAAAGAGAAAGAAAAAGTTCTGAAGTCAGACACAGGTTAGAAACTTAGCTATGTTAATTTCTGACTATTGACCCAGAAAAGACCACCTAAAACTCCTTGAGCATCTGTTTTGCAACATAAAGAATGGGATAATAGTCTTGGTAGTATACAGTTACTGATCCTAGCATAGCACTCTAACTAGAATGCTAACTCTAGTACCTACAAATCATGTAGTCATAAATAAGTTTTTCCATCTCCTTTGTGGTGGTTTGAATGAGAATGTCCCACATAGGCTCAAATATTTGAACCCTTGATCCCCAGTTGATTGTACTATTTGGGGATGCTCAGGAGGTGTGGCCTTGTCATAGGAAGCCATATAGGATGACATTAACTCCTAGTTTGCTTTTTCTTTCCTGTTTGTATTTCAAGATATAAGCTTTCAGATTCCAGCTTTAGCCATCATGCCTCAGCTCTACCATCATGGACTCTTAACCTCTGGAACCATAACCCAAAATAAATCCTTTTTCTATAAGCTGCGTTTGTCATGTTGTTTTATCTCAGCCATAGAAAAGTAGACTAGTACATTCTCAAAGATGTAGTTTCTTCATCTATAAAAATAAGTATAATAACATCAATCCATTAAGATTGTCCAAGGTTATATGAACTAATGGATATAAAAATGACATCCCAACAGTACAGTAGCCATACACTAAAGGACAGATAAATTTCATTAACTATGAATGAGAGAATGGTCAAGATTTTCTTCAAGCTTTGATTTCTTACCCAAACATATATAACCATATATTTCTACAGAACTGAAAATTACTGTTTCATAGTAATAAAATATTTTAATTCTAGCTCTACAGATTCATTTCAGAGATGCTCATACAAGGTACGTTAATGTTTACCATGACATTGTTTGTAGTGGCCAACTTTTATAAACAGCAAGTATTGTAAGAGAACTCCATAAATTATAGCAAACTCTTGTTAGGAAAAATGTTGACATACTTAAGTGAAATTAGGAAAAAAACATATAGATTAGCTTGAATGTAATCTAAGACATTAAGGAAAAATAAACTGAATAATTAGAGTTTTTCACTTAAAATAACATTGCGTACTATCTGTTTATTTTGCCATGTGAAAAAAATCTGAAACAATGAACACTTATGTATTAACAAGTTTGCTGTTTAGGAGATGGGAATATAGGGATATTCCATCTCTGTTGTAATGGTTTAAATTAGAAATATTCCCCATAGGCTAAGGCACTTAAATACTTGGTCCCCAGTTGCTGGCAGTGTTTGGAGAGGTTTAGATGGTACAGCTTTGCTGGAGGAAGTGTATTACTGAAGGGAGGCTTTGAGAATTCATAGCCTTGTGATCCTTCAACTTTTCTCTCTACTTTATGCTTACAATTGAACATACGATCTCTCAGCTTCCTACTCTGCTGCCATTTCTGCTGATTGTTGCCATGCCTTCTTGCCATGATGGACTCTTATCATTCTGGAACTGGAAGTCAAAACAAACTCTTTCTTCTTTAAGTCATGTCTAATCATGATATTTTATCACAGCAACAGAAAAGTAACTAATACGGAAGTGTTGCGTATTTCTAAAGTATGTATACTGTTTTGAAGTATCATTACATGTTTTAATTAGATTTCATACTTGATAGTGACCAAGGCAGTTTTCTCCCAATGCACTCATTTTTTTTTTATTTTTGCAAAAGCATTTCTGGGGCTAGCAAAAAGGCTTAATGGATAAAGGTGCCTGCTGCCAAGCCTTAGTACCTGAGTTCAATTCCTGGGACTCACATGGTAAAAGGAGAGAGTCAACTCCTGCAAGTTGTCCTCGGACTTCAATGTATTTTTTCCACACAGAATAAATAAATATTGTAAGAGTATTTCCACAGACTTACTAAAAATTTGACAAAGTAAAATGAGTCATATGCTAGAGTACAATATTTAGACATATTGTAATAAGTGCAAATGAATTATAGTTTAATATGTTTAATTTATAAACTCCGTTAAAGGGTAAGTGAATTCTCCTAACATCTAATTGATTTTTGATAATTAGGAAAATCATACATTACAAAGAGTTTGATTTATTTATTTTTCTGAAAAAGTTTCCTTACATCTTGTGTTTTTCTCTGAAAATTGACATGAATAATCTATTAAGTATTTAGATCTTAAGTAAGTATATTTAATGTCTCTTCTATAGACAAAGAAATAACACTTAGAGAGTTAGAAAGTAGCTAAATGCTAGGAATAAATCAGTGAAGTACAAAGATAAGGCATTACTATGTGATTCAGACAATGAGGTCATTTCTGACCTTGGTGTTAGTAATTTTAGAAGACAGCTGGCGATACAAAACAGATGGCCAAGAAGGGCAAGCAAGCAAGTGGCATTAGAGATTATATGCAAGTCTTGCTAGTGCTTTGTTTGGGAAGAGCAGACAAGGAACAGGGCAACAGCTGGAGTCGGGTGTAAGGTAAATGAAGAGCTTGTTTATTTCATTTGGTTTTTGCTTTTTTTAAACGAGAGCAAATTGGCTATATTACAATTTAATATGAAAAGAGCTAGAAGAGAGTTTAAACTACAGGGGGGGGGAAACAGGATAATTTATGGAATAAGGACATAGATGAGGTAGGAGGGAGAGGGATCCAAACCAAAGATGAAGAGTTTGTCACTAAATAGGGATGTGAGGATAGACAAGGTCACAGTTTTGAGAAGAATGGAGAAAGTCTCATTTAGTCACTTCAATAATTATCTTTAAAACAGCAACAGTGAAACACAGAAGAAAAACTGGATGCTGCCAAATTTTGAGACCAAATCCCGAGGCTATGTGATTGTTTCAGCAAATTCAGAAACAATAATAGGGCAAATTTTATTGATTTATTAGTGGACTCTGTTTATACAGGTGGTTTTAAAATAAGAACCAAGAGGTAAGGTATTTGAAGAGATTGGCTTACAATGAAAAGGGCTGGCATGAGCATAAAATAGAGCAGATCGAATCTTAAATCCTAAAACTAGTCCAGGTGTGCCTACGAAATAGGAGATCTTTATGAACGATACATCTGATAGCATATTAATATTTAGCAGCTATAAAGAACTCCAAATATTAAATACAAAAATCATTCTATGAATAAATGGACACATTAATAGACAATTCTCAAAATAATAAACATACATTGTCAACAAATATTTGAAAAAGTGTCCAACATCATTTTGATATTCCATTTCCCCCCAATCAAAATGGCTATGAAGATAAACAATAACAGCAGATGTTGCCAAGGATATAGGGAAAGAGGGTGCTTGTTCACTCTTGGGAAGAATGTAAACTGGAGTAGCCAGTATGAACATCAACCTGGAGGTTCCACAAAAGTTAAAAATAGGACTACCATGTGATCCAGCTATACCATTTCTGGGCATATACCTAAAAGACTAAGTCAACATACCACAGAACTAGTCTAGATGTCCACCAATAGCTAAATAGATAAGAAAATCTGCCATTACACAATTGAGTATGACATTTGTACAGGGGAAAACTGGATGAAACTGGAGATCATTATGTTAAACAAAATAAGCCCAACTTACAAAGGCGTATGTGGAACCTAGGTGTGAACAAACACACAGAGAGAAAACACGCATATATGGTGGTTAGCCGTAATTGTCAACTTGACACAACCTAGAATCACCTGGAAAGTGAGCCTCAAGGAAGAACTATTGGGTTGGCCAGTGGGCATATCTGTATGGGATTATCTTTAATTGGTATGGGATGATCCAATCCACTGTGGTCAGCACCATTCCCTAGGCAGAGGGTGCTGAACTGTGTTAGAGTGGAGTGATGGAGCTCAGCACAAGCTAGCAAGCAAATGAACATGCATGAATTTATTTCTCTCTGCTCTTTTCTGTGGATTTGATATGACTAGCAGGTTCAAGTTTCTGCCACCTTGACTTCCCTCTAATAATAGACTGTTACCTGGAACTGTGAGTAAAATAAACCTTTTCTCCCCTGGGTTGCTTGTCGTTGGGGTATTTTATCATGACAACATAACTGAAACTTGAAATATCTAGATGTATAAATACACACGATTAGGACATGGAAATTAAAAGAGGGTTATAAGGAAGAGGAAGAGGTCTAAAGGGAAGAGGGGGAGGAGAGAGAGGACTGTGACAGAGTAATGGGACATAAATGTTATGAAAACAAAGGGAGAACTATTTGGAGAGAAAAAAGGAGAGCAGCAAGAGGGGGAAAACAGCAAGAGGGACATCAATGGTGAGAGATAAGAACAAAATAGAATTTGATATAGGTATTAACATCACAATGAAGTCTAATTCTTTGTAGCTAACAAAAATATTTTCACTTTGTTTATTTTATTTCATGTACGTGAATGCTTGCCTACATGTATGAATGTGGAACATGAACCATGAGAGTTCAGAAGAGGGTATCAAAAGCCCTGGAACTGAAATTAAAGATAACTGTGAGCCACCATGTGGGCTCTAGGAACAGACCCTGGGTCCTGGAAATAGCAACACGTGCTCTTAACTGCTGAGCTATTTCTATAACCACCTTCCTGGTTTAATTAATTTTTTTTAATTATAAAAACAGTAAATCAAAAAGGTAAAAAGAGTACAAAAAAGGCAAAGATTAAATAAAGTACTGTATTTCTATGAATCAAAAAAGCAAACAAGTCTAAATTCTAAGAATATGTGAAATAGACTCTGTGAAAATATGGATAGCAATATAGTTTACATGATATTTCGTATGCTGACCTAATGAATAGCAATTACTTTTTCAAAAGCAATCAAACGCTTTTAAAAACCCAGCGAGGAGGCCTTCACAGTGACTTGGTTAAGAAAGGTTGTTTCACACTAATGTGATAGCAATGGAGGCTGAGAGGAGCAAGGAGATTCATGAGATGGAATCAGGGGGACTTGGAATAGACTGGATATGAAAGTGGCTGTGAGATAGGAGTCATAATTTCTGCCTTATAAAAATAGATTGCACTGCCAGCTCTTCACTGAGATAAGGAAGGTGTGGGACAGGTTGAAGGATAGGACAAAGCAGAGGTGATGAATTTGGTTGGGAACATTTTGAGCTTGAGATGATGTTATGCTGTAAAATAAGCTAATATCAGGTCTGAAACTCAGAGGAGCCTGGAAGCTTGGGGCGTAAAAGTAAAATGTTTGGTTTTAAAATACACATATGCTTTCAAACTAGAATTAATGAAATCTCACTTAGGAATTGATCTTACAAAATCATAGCAATTCAACTTAGAAATTTATCTCAAGAAAATAGTACATGATTACGTGTGTGTGTATGTTTGTGTGTGTATGTGTGTGTGTGTGTAAAACTGAAACGTTCGTGTCTTTAAATCCCTTATTTACATTTTGTTTTGTTTTCTTTTTTGACATAGACTTGAATTTAGGGAAGGATTGATCACTACACATTAAAAGCAGTAAAGGCACCATAAAAGGCAAAAGAAAAGAGAAGCTAAATATCATCTCCCAGTTTCCATGGCTGATTTTAATGGGAGAAGGAGCTGCCTGTGATATAGAGGAAAATACCAAGGTCTGTTTCCCCAACTGTGTAACATAACACAGAATACTCTTGTGAGTTCCTGTCAACAAAATCTATGAAGATTTCCCCCACCAAAACCCAGTCCATTGTGCAGCACACACCACCACCTGAGTGTCCTCAAATTCAATATACTCCTTACTAGAGATAGCATCAGATCCCAGATGTTGGGCTTTAGTCCCACACCAGTACCCTCGCTTCACATACCCAAGTGCAAACCATGGCTTGTGACTGACCACTTACAAAATGGAGGTTATGACAATTTCCCTTGGCAATTAATTTGCTAAAGTGACTCACAGAACTCAGAGAAACAATTACAATTACTACTAGCCTGTTACAAAAATAATAATACAAAGGACACATATAGCACAGATGGTCAGATGGAAGATGTGATGTTTATCTTGACAGTCTATTTGATTGGATTGAAAAAAGTTAGTAATTATACTTCTTAGTGTATTTGTGAGAATGTTTCCAGAAAGGTTAAACTATGGTATAGAAGGCTAGCCTCACATGTGAGTAACACCATCCAATTCTTTGAGGGCCTGGATAGAATGAAAGGAGTAAAAGGAAAACGAAGCTAACATATGCACAGATTCATATTCTCTCTGTGTGTCTCTCTGTCTCTCTCTCCCTCCCTTCCTCTACATCTTCTTCCCTTCTTCTCTCTGTCTCCATCTGTCTCTTTTCCTCTCTTCCTTCCTCTCTTGCCTCCCTGCCTTCCCTGGCCACCATGATGTGAGTTGCTTTGCCCTGCCATGCTCTTTCTGCCATGATGGGCTGAAACTTCTGAAGTCATGAGCTAAAATAAATATTTCCTCCTCCATTAAACTGATTTATTCAGGTATTTTTTTTCACAGTGAATAAAGTCTGACTAACACAGAAGAGATTCATAGGACTAGATATGCGAGAAGGAGCATAGGACTTCCTTGCCCTCCCCAGGTGATCCACCATCTGGGAACTCCATTGGATACTGGAAAGCTTACTAAAAACTTTCATTGTTTTGTTTGGTTTTTTGAGACAGGGTTTCTTGTTGTAACTCTGGCTGGAACACACTCTGTAGACCAGGCTGGCCTCAAACTCAGAGATCCTCCTGCTTCTGCCTACCTAGTGAGGATTAAAGGTGTGAGTCACCACCACCCAGCTTCCTGTCATTGTTTTTAATGGTAGATTCACTTAACATTTGTGACTGACTAAAAAGAAACCCTGGTGAACATTTCAAATGTCAGCTCCTCTCCTTTCCTTCCAGCTGGAAAGTGTGGTTCAGTGTTCTCTCCTCGTCTTTCTAGAGACCTGGCCCATTCCTTGAGACACATGGAGGACCTCAGCCACAAGTCATCTAGCCAATATACAAAAGATACTTAGCACTCTTAATACTCTGGAGATTCCAAGGTTTAAGAGACTGTAGGTAAGGAAATGAAAACAAAATTTAAATAAATTTTACAAGATTGAAGCTCATATTCTAAGGATGTTGATAATATACAGTGATGCAAAAGGACCAGAGAAACTGTCATTCTACACTCTTTGTACGACTACACCCAGCTTCACCTTTTCAAGTCAAATTTGGTAATATGCATTAAAATAGACATGTGTGCATTATTTGAAACAGCGATTTCACATCTATAAATTTATCATACAAAAATGATGACACACACACACATATATATACATATATATATATATATATATATATATATATATATATATATACACACTTCTTTTTTACAGTTTCTAGAAGTTAACTACTTTAGAAGAGCCTAAAACAAATCTGTTTGCTGGTTGTTTACATAAAAAGTATACTTTCATGAGCCTAGAAGTATAGTTTAGTCATACAATACTTGCCTGGGATCTTAGTTAGGGTTTCTACTACTCTGAAAAGATGCCATGACCATAAACAGCTTCAAGAGAAAATAGTTTATTTCAGCTTACAATTCTCAGGTCACACCCCATCACTGAAAGAAGTCAGGGCAGGAACTTGAGGTAGGAACCTGGAAGGAGAAACTGATCCAGAGGCTATGGAAGAGTGCTGCTTATCAGCTTGCTCCCCATGACTTTCTCAGCCTGTTTTCTTATACTATGCAGGGCCGCCTGCCTAGGGATAGCACCACCCACCATGGTCTGGGCCTTCTTACATCAATCATCAATCAAGAGAATGTACAATAGGCTTGATCACCAGCCAATATAATCAAGATAATGTATCACAGGCTTGATCTCCAGACAATATGGTGGGGATATTTTCTCAATTGAGGTTTCTTCTTCTCAATGAATCTAGTTTGTTTCAAGTTAACTTAAAACTAGCCAGCATGCATGTGTCCCTGGGGATCAATCCTCCACACCAAAAATCAATATACCTTCATTTAGTATAATTTTCTGGCTTATATAAAGGAAATTAGATAGATCTATATATACTTCCATGGAAAACTGCGGTTGGCTTTTTGTTTGTTTGGTTGTTTAATTGTTTGTTTGTTTGTTTGGTTGGTTGGTTGATTAGGCTTGTTATCATTTGGTTTTTAAACAGGACCTCTCTATATAGCCCTAGCTTGCCTGAATCTCAACAAGGCTGGCCTCAAAATTGTGATGATACTTTTGCCTCTGCCTACTAAGAATTAGGATTTTTGTCATCAACAGTTAACCTTGTTGTTATATTGCTCGGCATAAGTTGCTGAACGACATAGCTGATGTGATCCTATATTTTGCAAAACATAAATTCCTGGAAGAATAGACACCATTAACTGTCCTCACAGAACATAGAGAAACATGGAACTTTTACTTCTCAATTTAAATAATTTTGTCACTTGAATATTTGCAACAAGCATGTATAACTTTTAACCAGAAAGAAGCTAGTTAACATTTCAAAATTTGGAGATCTTATTAAATATTGAATGATTGATTCATAAAATGATGCAATATATTTATTAATATGAAATATATTCATAATTGCTTTCTGAGTAAAAAACATTGGAACACAAATATTATAAGCATAGGATAGAAGTAAGAAAATGTATGCTAAGTAATATATTTAAAGTTAATGATAACTTCAAAATTATTTTTGAATGTAAAATATAATTTTCCTATTATAGAAGGTTAATTTTAGTTATGTATAAATTGTTTTGTGCACTGTTGGGTGAGGGGCTGCCTAGGTCTTGGCATTCTGTATTATCTGAAGGTGTTGGATTTATGTGGGGGATATTTGATTGCAAATGATCTACGTGTGCTATCAGTAGAACACCTGAGGAGTTTTGGCTCAATAGAAACACCTGAACTCAGATGCTCAGGATTCCACTGTCAAGTATGGTGATGGCTAGGATGCTGATTCCCTCTGCTGAGGTCTAACAGGGTTTGCAATTATGTAAAATCCCTCCATGTCTCCCATCCTGAGCTACCACAGCAACAT
Organism: Cricetomys ansorgei; assembly: GCA_026225945.1. Taxonomy (NCBI): domain Eukaryota; kingdom Metazoa; phylum Chordata; class Mammalia; order Rodentia; family Nesomyidae; genus Cricetomys; species Cricetomys ansorgei. The sequence continues at coordinate 247,544 of JAMJFZ010003423.1, forward strand.
TAGTAGTACATTTTCCCACTGTAGTTTCCTTCCTCCAACCTACTCCATGTACCCCTCCTACTCTTTCTCAAATTCATGGCCTCTGTTTCTTTAATTGTTGTTAGGCACATACATTCCTAGATATATAAATGTAACATGCTCAGTCCCTATAATGCTATTCGTACATCTATGATGTCAGGACTGACCACTTGGTATTGGATAGCTAATTAAGGGGCTCTTCTTTAGGGAAGGCTGTTTCTCCCTGACCTGAGCATCCCTTAGTTGCCTGTAGCTCTTTGTCTAGGGTTGAGCTCCCATGGGAGTTGCCACTTCCATGTTAGCCTGTCTATTGATGTCATCATCGTTCAGGTCTTGTTTAGATAGTCATACTGATAAGGCCTCATGGGCGCAGTTTCTCTGACTTTTCTAGGAGACACAATCTCACAGCAAACTTGCAATCATTTTTTAAAGAATATGTATATATAGTATATGTACAAAGAAAATTTCCCAAGATATGCACTCTAATTCTGCTGACTTGACAACTAGGGGAAATTCAGGAAGCTTTCTTTTAAGCTGTACAATTCTACAATACTTGATTTTCACAAGGACTTGGGTTGGGTACAGTGGCTCACACCTGTAAGCTGACACTCACTAGGGTGAGGCAAGAGGACTGCCACAAATGCAAGGACAGCCTGCGCTACAGTGTCAGATCTTGTTTTCAAAACTACCCTCTAACTGTAGACTTCTAAGTAATTTCTATCTCCTTTGTATTTTTTCTGAGTCATACCAATGTTTTCAACAATCAAAAGTAACATAATCAGGGGAAAAAACACATTCACAGAGCTTCCCTTTAGGTTAGGGTAGAAGATTACATATGATTGAAACAGTTCCCTGCCTGCTCTGGGAAAACTTTGGCAGTTGTTTCCAACACAACTTGTGTGTATTTTAGAAATGGACTGACAAGAAATATACAGGGAAAAGGAGAAAAGGGATATGAGTGGAAAGGGCGAGAGGAAGAGGCACAGGAGACATTGACTAGCTGACTCAAGACCTAGCTGAGTTGCATGCAGGAAACTCTGTAGATATCACCTGCCACCCATGTGCTTTCTGTGACACGCACACAATTCTGGAAAGTTCTGTCTGCAAGTTAGAGCAGTAACTGTTCCACACTTCTTTCTTTGTTCGTCTTACCTTCTCTCCCTGAATGTCTATTCTATGATGTTCAGGCTGTAATTCTCACTATGGATTCCAAGTAAGTTTTCCAAGCAAATTTGTAAGTGTTTCTTGATGTGTACATATCATTAGCACAAGAAAAAACAAAGCAATAAAAGGTATTTTCTAAATGAGCAATGAACCAGTGTGTACACAGGCATTCAAATTGTCTTTAACTATGTGTAGACATCAAATGGAGGAAATAAACATTGCTCAGTTGATTGACTGAAAACAAAAATAAAATAATGAAAAGCACCTAGTTCACTGTCTGGCATGTAATAAGCACTTTGCTTAAGTATTAGCCTACACACTTATTTGTGCATAAATAGTCAATTTTTCAATCAACCAGCTAAACCCTGGCATAGAAAAATAATAGAAACATAACAACCAAAAGGAAAAAGACACCTTTGTCTACATTAGGTGGGTGTGTCAGTATCATTTCTGTAATTTGCAGTGCATTGTCTGATGGACTTGGTTAGGAAAACATCCTCATCCAATTCCTGTAGAATTGAGATGATATTCTTTTCTCTTTAGGACATGCACAGGAATAGGATGTCTGTGTTATGTTTGGATATTGGAATACTAAGGTTTTATAAGATCACAAAGATTAATGATAGTCTCATAGACATAGCATGAGACAAAAAGTCAGGTGATATTACCAGGTCCTTGAGTCCTTAATAATGTCAATATTATACTACAGTGGAAAGTACTTTATGTGAAAATTTATTCCTGAAGTTCATTTTATTACATGCTATCCACAAGGCTTCTTCTTATAATTAAAAGGCATATATCTAGTGCTTAAAAGAAAAAAGATGAGCTACACCAAATTGCAAAAAATAAATTGCATCTATGAAAATGTCAATAGAACAAGGATTCCCGAGACTCAGGCAGTGTGATGCATCTCAAGCATCACGGTAACCATGACAATCATTAGGGCTCTGATATTAACCCACACTCTTCATCAGTCGAGTATGCTGCCTCTTAATGTGCATGCCTAAGGAGCCTCTACTGCCAGGCTCTGGCCAACAGAACTGGATAAACAGCTTAGAAGAGATAAAAAGGCTAAGTACCTCCTCTAAAATATAGGAATATCAAGAGTTCTCTTAGACCTAACCAATACAAAATAACAGGATGACAGCCTCCTAAGCCCCCTTCACACCCAGTAACACAGACCCACACACTAAGTACAAAAGTTCTTCTTTTTCCACATATGATAAACATTTGGCCTCTATTGTCTGAGAATCTTGATTATCTCTATTTATCCCTTCCATTTGCAAAGTCTGGTAAATTTCCAGCTATCCTATCTACCACTGGGGGCCTGAAAATTGGCATCCTATATCTGAATTTCATAGCACATACCTCACAGCTTAACTCCAGATCCAAATGATCAACAATCATGGTGACATTCCATTTGGATATTCCAGTTCCTATAGATCAGCTTTGCTCAACTTAAATTCTTCCTCCTCTTCTTCCACATACCCCTCCTCCTCCTGTCCCCTCTCCCTCTCGCTCTCCTTTTCCCATCTCCTCCCCCTCCCTCTCCTTCCCCTTCCCTTCTCCTTCTCCAAGAATTATCATTTATAAAGACACCAATAATCTATTTACTGCCAAGCCAGAGTCATTCTCTTCCTCAATAAACATTCCATGCTTTCTGCCCTGAATGTTGATGTACCAAAAAATCTAGATGTTAGAACATGATACTCAATATGATAGTATTAAGAGGTAAGGCTTTAGGAAGTGAATTGGTCATAATTAGTTTTGTTAAAGAGGCCTGGGGGAGCTTGCCTGCCCTTCTGCCATGTGAAGACATAGGAAGTAATGTCTATGAAAGTTAGCCTTCACCATGCATTGAAGATGTCAATGCATTGGTCTTTGACCTCCAGCCTTCACACCCATGAGCAATTAATTTCTGTTTTGTGTCTGTTTTTAATTACTCATCAAAGTACTTTGTTATAGCAGCCCAAATGGATTAAGACAGTACCCAGTATTTGTTTAGCTTTCAGAGGAAAATTTAAGTTCCAAAATGTGTGTGTTTCTCTCCTTTAAAATTTTGTTATGCGATGATGGAATAAGTTCTTGCCAGATGAGTTTAGCTCTGTGTCTCTAGACACACATTGCACTTGTGACCTGGTGTGGTGTTTCATTACTGGTTTTTATTGCTACCCAAGAACATCCTTAATTTTATATTGTTTGTAATAATTGCCTAAGGGTTATGAGTTTGAACACTGTGAGGGTGGATAAAGCTACTCACTGAATCTCTAGGACAGTAAATGAAAATCCTAGTGCCAGGGATGGGCTACTGCCCTACAAATAAGTTAGGCGGGATCTTGAGTCTCCCAAATCAATCCAGGCAATTGCTGCTGTTGGTTACCCATCAGAACTAGATTATAAAAGCCTGTTGCTGAAGATACTGTACACTCTGGTAGCAGGACATAAAGTAATCTAAAAGGAAGAGAGCAAAAAGCATGCTTGTTACAGGCTAGCCCTTATAGTGCTGGGAGGTGTTAAACAGACTGCTGGGGAAGAGTTATCAAGAAGAGTCTTACTCAGTTGTGGACTCCACCAACCTCCAAGGCAGATGTGCCTACTAGTGCAATAGTGACAAATGTGTTTTGGAGGTGAACAACGTCTTTCTAATTGGATAAGAAATTCCTGCCCACCCCTGGGTGGGGGGGCATTCACATCTGGCACTGTAATGCTGGGTAACAGCCCAAAGCTAGGGAGGTCATAGGCCCTAGAGGGGGAAGATACTGCTGTTGTTTTGTTAAATAGACATGATGTACTTGGTGGATTTCCTTCTAAATATTTATGTTTGTACCCAACAGATTAGTGTTGCTGCCGGGTTTGGTCAGAGAAGTTTCTTTTTGCGGTGTATGGAAGTTACTACAGAGATTCAAAACTAGTCAAAGTGCTAAGAATAAGTGCCCACTGGATGTTCATTCACAAATGGGATGTCCGTATCACACCTTCCAAGGTTCAGAGAATATTATAAAAGAGAGTTAAGAATGAATCTAAGGGATGGAGGGAAAAAGTGTTGTGGTACATTATCTTCTGGGCACAACACACCTGTTATACTCTTGAGCTCATAGCAGTTATGAATACGTGCACAAGATCTGTACTAAATTATTAGGCCCATCAACATCCTGTAATGGAAGGAGCTTATGAGGTCCCACTCCTCCCTGAGGATATATAAGCAATTAATGGTTGATGGTGGAGAGAATTGCCCATGCTTCTGTAAATAACTCTACCCATGCTCCTGTGCACAACCCTAATGAAACTCATTGGGTCACAAAAGGAAAGACATGAAATTAGAAGAGACAGGAATTAGTTTGAAAGAGGAAGGGGATCATCAGGAATGGAAATAGAACAAAAGAGTATAATGACAGGTAAATATGATCAAAACACACATGCAGGAAAATGTCTTAATGAAACTCTTATAATGAATATATATGTGGAATATATGCTAATAAAAATACTCAAAAGAGCTATGCATTTGAGCTTTCTTGTCAGATCTCAGAGGGAAAAGTTCTGCTTCTACTACTATTTGCATATATACGCAAGTCAATTTACCTCTTTATGAATACAGAAAGTGAACTACCTGGTATTTGTGAGTTATGAATATGATTATTATAAAATGCTGGCAGCAGTGCCTAGAAAATTGTAACTGCTAAGGCAGTTTAACCAAAACAATCATCCTGGATGCTGCCTTCTCTTGCAAGTACAAGATCAGCAGACCTCATTTCCATTAGATCTCTTCCAACTGAGCCTTTTCCAATACAGTCTATTCTTTTAGCTTCCTATCTGTTTACAAATGAAGTGCTAATTTTATCCAAAGATTATTGATTGTTAAATATATTCTAAGATTATTACAGCTTCAAAGACCACAAATGAACTAAAGGTCAGTGCTCAAATTAGAAAGCACTATTTGAGAATTAATTTTTTCTATGATTTTAAACATTATGAATTCAGTGTCTGGCTAGAATTAGAGTGGTAGAAATTCAGTCTTCAAATAAGACTGCTTATATAATATATTTTGGCTTACTTTGTTGAAATAGAGTAACAATTACAGCAAAGCCTAATAATAAAGTTTAAGTACTTAAAAATCTCTCCCTCCTACCATCTTATTAGCTGACATTGAATGATCAGCCAACTGCAAAATAGATTTCCGTTGTTCTTTTCATTCCCTGCTAGTTGAGTTGGAATAATCTCATTCTTAAGTAGCTGCTATGAGTGGTCAACCCACAGAAGGGGATTGAAAAAGGTATGCCAAAGGGAGGAGCATTAGAAGCATGGGTGTTTAAATTATTTCTCTTATACTGTGTCTCAGTGTATCAAGCTGTCAGGATTCTTTTGAAACCAGAAAGCCCTGTTTTCAGAATGCATCTTAATTAGTCAGCCATATCGCCTCTTTCAAGTTTATGAATGTGTTGAGGCCATAGTCATCACAAAGAAGTTCGAGATTAAAGAGGAGAGAAATAGAATGGGAAAGAATGAGAGAGACACTGACCAGGAAAATAAAGAAAGAGGGCAATATAGTTAAATTTATGCAGAATACTCCATCTTAAAACACGGGCCTGTGCCTTGTTTATAACTAATAAAATACTTGAATTACTTGCTAAAATTTATGGGCTGAAATATGGTAAAGGTTTTCTCTGGTTTAGTAGAACTTTTAATTAAACGTTCTAGGGGAGCCGTTTGTGGCAAATGGGTCTGGTGTGACTGTCTACTTGGTGGATCTGGAACTGGAAAATGTCTGACAAGCATGGTCCTAAGCCAGGAAAAGCTGCTAATGCTCCCTGGGGCATCAGTACGTAGACAAATCTCCTGTATAATATGTACTTGTGGGACAGAAAGGGCTGAAAATGGCCAGGATGTTGAAGCCGTCTCAGCGTCTTTCACTCTGAGCTACTTGTTCTGCCTCTTTTAAGGACTGCTCCAGTCTCAGCCATGCTTTCACCAGTTCATTCATCCATAGGACTCAAGAAAGGTCATCAGAGATGTATTACAGGTCCTACTGGGGCCTTACTTCCCATTGAGAAGCGAGAATGCAGTGAGAGCTTTGCAAAGGAAGGAAATGACTTTGATTGAGCCTCAGCTTGATGTCAGTTCATCACATCAGGACACATTATTGTTCCTTAACCTACAAGAACAGTACTTCTTTTTACATAATCAAGCAACAGAACCTCAGTGGGATCCTCAGGCAATGCAGTAATAAATAATAAAGCAAAACCTCCTTGCTCTTGTTTCCAGCTGAGTTTTAGTCACAGGAAAAAAAAAAGGTTTTTTTCTGGCACAAATTAATTGTATAACTGATGGCTTACTGAACTGCTTTACTTCTAGTGAATATCTAGTCCTTTTCTTCTCTTCCTCTTTTTTCCATTTTGTTGTTTGGTTGGTTGCTTTGGGTGTCTGTTTGAGAGTTTTTTTTTTTTTTAAAATAAAGTCAGGCTATGTAGCCTTGCCTGGCCTTGCACTTGCCATAATTATACTGACTCTTCTCCCAAGTGTTGAGATTATAACCATGTACCACCACACACTGCTATTTTTCAGGTGTTAAAGCATATCTATAATTAAATGTATGACTTTTTTTCTCCCATCTGTTACTTATGATTCCTATTTCTTTCTTGTGTTTAATTGCATTTAACACTCACTTTGAAAACCATGTTAAAATAGCACTGTTACCTTGTTTCTGATTTTGCTGAAAATTCTTCTGTAGTGCTTCCTCATTGATGATTCATGCTTTTGATTTAAAATATATCTATCAACATTATAAAGACTTTTATAAGTCAAAATTGGGCAATAGTGTTGCATTCCTTTTGGGCATCGCTAAGGATGAGTATACATTTTTCTTCCTTTAACTCTTGTTTTGACTAATTACAGCAATAGAATTCCTGATGTTTAGGTTACTAAAGTTAAACCTAAAAATTTATAATTTTTTCCTAGAAAAAATTTTCACAAAATATATTCTTATCATGCTTTCTCCTCCCCTAACTCCACCCAGACCTTTTCCACCTTCCCCCTCACCCAACTCTACACCTTTTGGTTCTCTCTCTGTTCAGGAAAAACAAGCAAAGAAGAAGAGGAGGAGGAGGAAGAAGAGGAGAAGAAAACAGAAAAAAAGGAGGAAGAGAAGGAGAAGGAGAAAACAAATACACACACCACAAAAAACACAAAATCAGAAACTATTGTATACAATGAAAGGACCAGTTTGGTTAAAAAAAAATGCCCAAACAAAATATGGGCCAAAAATAAAATCTGCAAAAGTACTACTGAGTTCATTTTGTGTTAGCTGTCTACTGCTGGGTATGGGGCCTGCCCTTAAGTGTGGTTTATACACCCAGTGATACTCGACTGAATAAAATAAGTTTTTCTTTGTGAGCAGATGTCAATTGCAGACAGCTTCTTGGTTAGGGGTGGGAGCCAGTGTCTACTTTCCCTCTCAGCACTGGGATCTCATCTAACTTAGACCTGTGCAGGGCCTGTACATGTTGCCACAGTCTCTGTGAGTTCATTTGTGCAACAATCCTGTTGTGTCTGAAAGGCACTGTTTCCTTGGTGTCATCCATTCCTCCTGTCTCATCTCTTACAATCTTTCTGCCTCTTCTTCTCCATAGCAACCTGAGCCCTAAAGGGGAGGTTTTGATGAATATATCCCATCTTGGACTGAGTGTTCCAAAAATCTCTCAGACTCTACACATTGTTCAGTTGAGGGTCTTTGTGTTAGTTCTCATCTTCTGCAAGTATTAGCTTCTCTGATGACAGCTGAGTGAGGCACTGTTCTAAGGATACAGTGAGATGCCAGTAGGAATCATTGTTATTGCTATGTTTCTTTAGCAGAACAGTAGTATTTGGTTTTCCCCTAGGTTCGTAGCATATATAATCTCAGGTTCTTGGCCACCTGAGCAGTGTTGGGGATGGATTCTATCTCATAGAGTGAGCCATAAATCTAATCAGATATTGATTGGTAACTGCCACAAGCTTTGTGCCACTATTAAATAGCATATCTTGCAGTTCAGTCAAAAGGTTTGTGGCTGGCTTGATGTTTACTCTTTTCCTTTGGTAGCATCCAGAAGTACCTTACAGTACCCTGAACATTAATCAATATGGGTAAAAGCTCTAGATAGGTATCAGCTCAATTTCTCTGTATTAATGACTTACGTAGGTGTTGTCATCAGCTTTAGTTTATGGAGAGCAACCAATAGCCTTAGCAATAGCCTATGTGGTTTGGGGTTTCCATGAGGCCCCTTTGGCTAAAAACTCAGATGCAAACCATTGCTGGTCCTGGAGGCCCTACTTGGAGGTAAGAGGTGTCTAGTTGGGAGTTTATCTCTCCCATTATTTGGAGATTCTATTTATACTTCTTTCATATATATATACATTTTAAGAGGCTTCTACAGTAGTAGGTTTCTATATAACCCTTCAAATGGCCCTTAGTTTTAGCTGTTCCTCTCTGTATTCTCCCCTTTGCCCCTCTTACCTCTCCCTCCCTTATTGATCCTCTCATTCCAGTCTCCTCAACCTCAATCTGTCCATAACTATATATTCTATTTCCCCTTCCTAGAGTGATCCCATCCTCCCCCTAGTTACTTATTCTACACCTAACTTCTGTCATTATATGGACTGTAGCCTTCTTATTGAAGACTTAACAGCTAATACCGCATATAAGTGAATACATACCATGTTTGTTCTTGTGAGTCTGGGTTACCTCGTGCAGGATGATTTTTTTCTATTTCCATCCATTTACATGCAAATTTCATGATCTCATTTCTTTAAACAGCTAAGTAATATTCCATTGTATAAACGGACCACATTTTCTTTATCCATTCATCCACTGATGGACATCTAGGTTGTTTCCAATTTCTGGATATTATGAATAGAGCGGAAATGAAGATGGTTGAGCAAGTTTCTCTAATAGAATGAAGAGTCTTTTGAGGATATGCCCTACAGTGGTATAGCTGGATCTTGAGGTAGATCTATTCCCAGCTTCCTGAGGAAACACCATACTGATTTCCATAGTGGCTGTACAAGTTTGCACTCCCACCAGTAATGGACAAGTGTTCCCCTTACTCTACATCCTTACCAGAATGAACTGTCATTTGTTGTATTGATCTTAGCCATTCTGACAGGTGTAAGATGGATCTAAACATGGTTTGGATTTGCATTTCCCTGATGACTAGAGATAGTGAGCATTTCTTTGAATATTTCTCAACCACTTGAGTTTTCTCTTATTAGAATACTATTTAGTTCTGTACCCCATTTTTAATTGGGTTATTTGTTTTCTTGATATTCATTTTTTTAGGTCTTTATACATTTTAGATCTATAGGAAGATCTATAGGAAAGGGAGTTGATAAAAACCTTTCCCTGTTCTGAGCCTGCCACTTTGTCTGAATGATGGTGCCTTTTGCCTTTATAGATGCTTGTCAATTTAGAGGCGTTCCACTCAACTAACAATTTTAAGCATAATATTGGATACTATTTGGTAATAATTTATGTCCAGTATTGAGAGATTTATTGTAAAACCACATTTATAACTTCTATGTTTACTACTTATTTTATAAAACCAATTATTTGGAAGTTCCATTATTTTATTATGCTCTGAAATATTTTAAACAAAATAGGAGAATTATGTGTTGAAAACCATTTAGAGTATTTAAGCTGGGAAGTGGCATGATAAAAAAAAAACTTATTCTAGTCATGACACGCAGAGGACAGAGACTAAACAGGAAAACAATCTCACATTTATCATGAACTGAGTGGGATGAGTGGGGCCTGATATAAGGAGGAAGCTGTAGGAATGCTGGGGTTGAAGGAGTGCTTATGGGACGGAAAGATACTTCAACAAAAGCAGAGTGAGAACGTGGTAGCCAATAGAGTTGCAAAAAAAAAAACCAAGGATGCTGATTTTTGCATGAGAAGTGTTTACACTAAAAAGTATTTGTTGTTTACCTGAACTTCAAATTTAAGTCTGTGTCTTGGCTCTTTATTTGCTAAATCTGGCAGCCATAACTGAGTGATGAGTAGAGATTCCATGACTCATTACGAACTACTTTGGATAACTCCAGTGGCTGTGAAGCTGGGAAAAAATTATCATTTTTGAATAATGAGGAATAAGGTCAGTGGTGGAAGCACATTTAGCTTCGTGAATGATCATTTTTGTAAGGTTAGAAGTTTAAGTCTGTTTTCTTTCATGACAGGGGCAACAGTAAGACCTTCTGTGAGACCTGAGGTTTAAAGACATGCACCTTCTTTTGTTGCTTTCTTTCTGTTTTGATCATCAAGGTAACAAAGAGATAGTAGTAGAGTAAGATGTTTAAAAATATTTAGGGAACTTGAGATTTTTTCTAAATGATATGGAGGATACCAATGAAGGATTTCTTTATAGAACTGATGATTTTTTATAATGCTAAGAATTTAGGGTATGTTTTAAAATTATATCAATAGCTGATTAAATTTTTAAAATAATTCACTTTCCATTGAAAGGAGAACAATATAAAATCCTTGATACAATTGTAGAATTCTAAAGGAAAAATATGTATGTTAATAAAAGAAAGTTTATGCTTCCAATTAGTATCATCTATTAAGGAAGAATAGAGATATTTACATATAACTTCCTAATTGATCTTTGATTTCTTTAAACTTCTTTGTTCTTTCTGTCCAATATATAAATATAGGTGAATGGAGACTAAAATAGACTTCTATTACTCAGTCTGAATATAATGAGTACTTAGTGATAATTTTATATTTAGCTGAGTCACTTAAATCCTTTTGAGTTCAATTTCCATGTTCTTTTTACTACAATCTCGAGTTTCCCTCAGAGAAGTTTTATAAAAAGGTAACAGTGGTCTTCTGAATCTTCTTAGCTGCAGCAGCCACCTGCTACAGTACAGAACCCACTCACAAATGGCAAATCAAAGCCAGATGCTCCCAGCCTTTGATGCGAGAAAGAAGGCTAAAGCACAGATCCATCTTCTGCGGTGACTGTTTCTTTCCCTCTAGCTGACCCCAGCCATGGCTCAGAGCCCATGGAACTCACTTTTGTGAAGCGCTGAATAGTAGTCCCAGAAGAAGGAAACAGCTCATTTTACATTGGTTCGAGGTGTGAAGGATGATGGAGAAAACTAATGTCCCTTTATAAGCATTCTGCAACTAGAAAGGAGAAATTCATCTTGGTCTTGTTATAAGATGGAGTGTCATTTGATTGTGTTCTAAATATGCTTTCTGGAGCAGAGATTTAAAAAAGCAAACAAACAAACGAAAAACTCAACCATGGAAACAATATTCCAGCTGGCCTTACTAAAGTATAACCAATTTATAGCTCTGTCCTTGCATTCTAAGGAGCAGAGAGAGAAATATGAATAATCCTGTTTCACTGGAACTGTAGTGACAGTAAAAATGTGACTTGTGATACTGAAGTCAAGAGACAACTTTGTTCTTGGCTAAGCCCGAGAGCTTACATTGCATACTTGTCTTCAAAGCTGTTACCTTTGAGAGAAGTCATTTACTTCTTTAGTCATTGCTTTAAAAAATATTAGGAATTGCTTTCACAACTGACCCCAAATTCATATAGGGGAAAAAACTACCATAGATGTATAGACATATACTGATAGAAATGGGCAAGACACCACACAACATTCTCACTCAAGAGGTTTACTTGGGTGGGGTGAGACACAAAGTGTCTGCTTCCGAGTCAGGGAAGAAGAGAGAGACAGAGCTGGGGGTCTGCCAGGTTGTATTATAATAGGTAGTGCGGTGGAGAGGGGATGTGGAGCATGGGGTAATACCTGGCAACAGAAGGTGAAAATGTCACTCAGTGAAGGTGAAGCCATTGGAGGTTGGGTAGGGTGTGAGGACTTCGGTGAGTCCCTGGGAACAGGGATCTGGAATGTGGCCAAGCAAGTTTCTGGAATGTGGCCAAATGACTTTGGTTCATAACATATACCATGGGATAGCTATGAACTTTTGAACCTGAATCTTCTGTTTTAGGGGACATTATAATAATCTTCATATTAAATAGGCAAAGGGGGAGAGACAATAGAAAGCTGTTTAGGAGATGCCCAGACTGCTGCCAACTTGCTGTCCCCTTAAACTCTACAAACAAAGTTTGTACAGAATGTCATTCGAAAGTCACTGTTATATACCACAGTGATAATTGTATTAACAATATTACCAACGACAGGCATGGCTGTGCATGCCTTTAATCCTACCTAGCACCGGGGAGGCAGAGGCAGTCAGATCTCTGATTTACATAGGAAGTTCTAGACTTGCCAGAGAACCATAACAAGACCCTGTCCCAAAAACCCAAAACCAAAGCCAAAGAACAACTGCGTTAGTAATTGGAAGATTCTACCAAAAAAGCAAGGCTCACAGATGGATACGCAGGCCTTTCACAAATTCATATGTGTGCAGATTGTGTTTTAAGAATCCAGTGGACAAGTCAGGCATGGTATAGTACATGCTTGTCACTCCAGCACCTGGGAGACTGCAGCAGCAACACAGGGGCCAGCTGGGGCTATATGCGGGAATCCCGTTCCAAAAAGAGAGGAAATGGTAGGAAAGGAAAAGAAATCTAGTCAGCAAGAAATACGATATGTTTAAAAACTAATTCGACCTAATTTCTAGTTTGAATCTACCACTTATACGAGGTGGCAAAAAGAATTGATTCTTGTGTAATGCAAGTCCCTCCCCCTTAGTAGTATTGTATTTAGATACCAGTAAAAAGCACTGGATGGGAAGCAAAGACTTTGGCTGTAAGAGAGCATCTAGTCCAAGATACAAGTCTGGACCAGTGGTCTTTGATGACGCTGCTATAGCTGTCTGGCTTGGTGTGTTTGCATAACTCTTACAGGCTGGAGTTGGGGAGTCTCTGGCCCTTTTACCTGCCCTTGGGACCCTTTTGCTCCTGCTGGGTTGCCTATCCCACCCTTGATGCAGGGAGTAGTGCCTGGCCTTTTTCCATCTTGTTTTGCCATGTCCTGCTTGAGTGGTAACCCTGAGAGAATTGTTATTTTGTAGGGAGAAGCAGCGCAGGGTTGGTGATGGGGATAGATCTGAGAGAGACGGAGATGGGGGAGCTGAAAGGAGTGGAAGGAGGGGAGGACAGTCAGGGTGTATTTATGATAGAAGAAACATAAAATAAATTTTTAAAAAATCTTTCCTGTCTTGGGTCCTTTTCAGTTCCAATATCTCTCTCAGTTGCTTCTTCTCCAGCCCAAGACACAGAAGCCTTGAAAGTTGTCCAGGGCCTCATTGTCCTGAAAATGATCTGTATCCATTTCTTCCCTGGGCTCTTGAGTTCTCATATCCTCTCCTTGGCCCTCTCTTCTTGAGAAAGGGAGAGGTTTTCTTTAAGCTTTTTGCTTTCTCTTCTCTTTGGATGCTGGGGATTGAACCCAGAACAGAACCTGACCCCAGTCTTACTCTTTGTCATTCTTATTTGATTCTGTGGCTCCAAGAATAATAATCTCAGGTGTTTATTACAAACACAAATCAGGGACCCCCTGCTGCAAACGCTCATTGAGGCACATGCATCTGTTTAAATGACAAATGGGTGAAACAGTAAGATACCCAGGAAAGCAACCACAATAGAAAGCACATTACTTTACAAATTTAAAACATTATCTTACACACCTATGGGAGAAAAAAAAAGATGCATTATTGTGCATATATTGTTAGCAAAAACCGAGGAGGCATTTCATGAACTGGCGCAGCTCTTGCATCAGTCCTAGGCGATCTCTTTGCTCTCCCGTCATAAGAGGGAATTTTTGTTTCACGTGAGAACCTAGAGTGCTCTCTTTTCCAAGCACCACAGCAATATAAAGATAACTAGGACAAGTAGAGAGGCTACAGTGTAGGACTGAGAGCCAGCTGAGCCCCAAGCTCATGAATGTGCAAATGAAGCCCCTGAGCACCCTGTCAGGGGAATTTTCTCCACTGGCAGCAACACCGGCAGCTGCAGCAAAAGCATGGGCTCCCTGGTGCAGCAGAGAAAGCCAATGATTGAGGTCTGCGTGAGCAGCAAAGGGATGTGAATTAAAATGATGAAGAATTCAGGGAGCTGAAGGTACTGTCCACACAGGTCCAGACTGGAGGAAGATTAAGGCAATCAATATAGGGAGTGCCTTTCCGTCAGACAGTAGGCATCTTAGTTTAATGGAGAAATGCTAGATAGAGGAAAATGTTGAGGTTTAAGAGAGGAATAGGTTAAAGTATTCTTCCTTTTAAGGACTGCTGTGGCTACCAGGACAGTTAGATAGCATAAATTAAGGAAGACTTTCGACAAGCAAATTCTTTTCACTGTCAGCATACTAGGTCAACTCTCAACCGAAGCTGCCTCAGAGAGCTTATCGTAAAGTATTCCATTAGGCTTGACTTTATCAGTTCCACTAACAGGAATTCTGCATCCACTCCTGCCATACATGCAATCGAGTTGGGCGTAGACAGAGGAGTGGATGGGATATTGCCTGGAGACATCATGCAATTTAATGATTTCTCAAACCTTTACCTGTTTGTTTTCCTGAGCTTGCAATGAGTCTTCCTATACAGTGAGTAGTTTCATAGTGCATGTGAGCCACAACTGCATGACTTGGGATTCCTTTTCCATATCTAAATCAACAGATACTTTCTACATAATCACCACATACCAATTGTTCTTGCATGGGACTGTAAGAGGGACACTGTTCCAAATGTTTTCCCTACATTGTCACAGGTAATACTTACAAAACCCCACTGAGGCATAAATTAACATAATCAACAAATATTTCACTGATTTAAAAACAACAACAAAAGTTACCTGCCATCACACAGCTGGGATTTGACAGGCGGATAGACAAGCAGGAAGTTCAGCTACAGAGTATGGACACACGGAGTCACTTCCTGTTTGCTGCCAGTCGGTAAGTAACAAAGAAATGTCTCAAGCAGAGTCTGGTCATTCAAAGCTACCTAGCTTCAAATGCCAGCCACTGGGGGAGGGTGCAAAGTTAGACAAGGTTTCTTCCTCCAAGATGCCCAAAGCATCTCACCGTGGTGGTCCACAAAGTAATAGTTCACCTCGAATTATAAACCAACAGGTGATGAGAATATGTTCGTGACTCGACTTTAAACAGTATTTTGTTAGCTGTCTGAGAATTTCATACAATGTGTCTTGAACATATTCCCCTGCCTCCCTCAACTCTTCCCACAGCCACCCTTTTCACCCTAACGCCCCACCCACACAACTTTGAGGGTTTTTTCTTTTCTCTCCTTTAAATCCAATTTGTGTTACCCAAGGACTCTTGGGAACAAGGCCTGCCCTAGAGTACGGTCAGCTCACCAAGCGTCACCTCATTAAAAAAAGCCGACTATATATCTCAGCAGCTATCAAATGCTGATAGCCCCACAAGCTACTGGTGGGATTTCTTACCTACCTTCTCTGCTCTATGGTGGGATTTTGGCTGACCAGAGCTTGTGCCTGCTGTCACAATCACTGTGCAACTGCCCGCTGTATCTGCAAAATACTGTTTCCTTGATGTTATCACCACCTTTGACTCTTACAAATTTTTGAGCCTCCTCTTCCATGACGCTCCCTGAACCTTAGAGGGGAGAGGTGTGATGTTTTAAGTTAGTGTGAACTGGCTTAGTTTCACAGATGCTATAAGATGTCTGAAGGGTTTAGTCATTACGGTTATTGGGCAGGGACCTTTGAAAGGGAGGAGGGAGGGTGCGTAGTGTTTCAAAGCAGTGCATGTAGTAATAATTAGATGGGACTTTACACAATATGTAACTATGGATTTTTTAAAATCTTAGTTTGGAAATTCTTTAGAACTCTTATGGAAAGGCATGGAGAACTACAGTAAGTAAATGGAAACACAAGTAACCTCAGCAAAAAGCGGGAATCATAGAAAGGAAAGAATAAAGAAGAGAAAGGAGAGCAAGAAAAGAAAGAGGAGGAAGTAAAATTTTAAATTATAAATGCCTAAATTGTTGAATTTTTAGCTCTAGGATTGCTTTCGTAATTGGAAACAATTGTAAAGTAAAATTTGGATAATCAGTATTTTTAAAGGGAACTTCCCCCCAAATACAACACTAATAACCAAATACTCTTGCATCCTGGATAGAGCTGGTAAAGGCAGAAGGAGGCATTCTGTTGCAAGTTTACATTCTCAGGTTTACTTAGCTGCAGCACTGCTTCTTGTGTGAAGTTTCTGAGTTTTAGAGTGGTTGCCTTTTCTGCACTACTCGTTGCTTGCTGTGGGTTAGGCTTCTCTGAGTGGCCGGGATGAAGGAACTCACTGAACACCTGAGCCCTATGGCTTCCCAAAAGAACAGCCAGTTTTGCCTTCCCGTATTGATCCTCTCACAGGGCATGAAATTATGGATATAACCTCCTCAACAGCCCTCAGAAAGGTACCACACTGGAAGCTCCAATAATCAAAACATGCTAAGTTTAGGAGTAGATGTAAAATCACAAGGAAGCACACATTTTTTAAGGACATAATACAAAAATCGAAGAAGAAATTTCAGTAATAGAGACATAAACAAAAATCATTAAAAATGAAACTAGGCTAACTCATACTAATTTATACAGGCAATTACATACATTGATCCTGAGAAATCTGCACAGAATAATTACTACAAAGTCTAGAAAACAATAGAGAAGACAATACTGATTTTTATGAGGTTAGGTTTTTATCCTGATACCGACATCCTACAAAAACAACACAGGGGGGGACGGGGTGGTATGTGTGAAGATGAGTGTCTTCCTTGAATATAAACACAAAAATCTTCAGCAAAAATTAACAAATAGAATTAAACAATATAAAATGTATGCACCATGGCCGAGTGTGATTTATTTCCACTACTTAAAAGAAAATCAACCAATATAATTCACCATATTGAGTCTAAAAGAGAAAAATCTAATAATTACCTTTTGCAATTATAAAAATAAAAAAAAAGAAACTTCCAGTCTGGCTGGAAGGCAGGTCACATCTTCAGCTTGATAACAGTAACTACAAATGATAGGAAAGAAAGGCACAGAGCCCATATAAAATAGAATCTGCAGAGCAAGTTAGATCAGTAAAGTGCTTGCCTTACAAGTATGTTCAGTCCCCAGAATCAATGTAAAAAAAAATCCAGGATGGTGATACAGGTTTGTAAGTCTCTTTGACCTAGTCCAGGATGCTGAGAAACCCTGTCTCATAAAAAAACATTCTGGACACAGCAGGACAGCTGTGTCTATGAGCTGGCAGCAGTTGCAGCAACATGCATAATACCCATGCAAGCCCATGCCAGACCAAATCCCAGCATGGAGAGTGGTTGGCACATAGTCCCACCCCTAGCGGTAGAGCAGTTGGCAGTTAGTAGCTGAGAGAGAAAGGATCACCTCTCTCTAAAATTAAAGCCCCTAGTAAATTCACCATGCTCCAATGGAAGACCACACAGCCAAGAATAGTTTGGACTGAAGAACTTGGTCTTGAAGGTTTTTTTTTTTAAAGGACACAAAGTTGTGTGTTTTGGGTGTGGTGGATATAGGAAGAGTTGGGGTGGGAGGGCTGAATATGATTAAACATGCAGAACAAAACTTTGAACTCTCGAAGAACTGATTTTTTAAAAAGTGGAGAGAATCTGAGGAAAGAAACCCTATATTGTACTCTGACCTACACACACACACACACACAGACACACACACCAAGAAAGGGGGGGTCTATTCTTTCTTTCTTTAGTCCATATTATTTGACTTTTTCCTATGTCCCTGGGGTAGCTAGTCTCTGACTCTTGGTCACACAAGCAGTGTCAGGTATGGGTTTTATCTCCTGGAATGGGTCTTAAGTCAAATCGGTTACTGGTTGGTTACTCCCACAAGCTCTGTGCCACCATTGTCCTGCAGGCAGGACAGCATTGTAGATCATAGGTTTGTGTCTGGCTTGGTGTTTGCATTTCTCCTTTGGTAGCATGCAGACTACCTTCCTGTACCAAAGACACAAGCATGTAGAGGTGAAGGCTCTGTGTAGGCACCAGCATGACATCTCCTTGTTCAGTGAGTTGTATAGGTGTTGTCTTTAGCAATGGGGCCTAAATGAGGCTAAAAAGTTCTAGGTTCAGAGATTACATTGTATGGAGGCTAAAACCCTCTAAGGACTGGGGGGTTGAATTAGACAAAGAATGAACTGTCATTTTCCCTGAATCTACATTTACAGAAGGGTAGTATGGAAACATAATATACCAGAAACTTCCTAAAATATATGCATATATGTAGGCATTCTAAATGAAATCACCAAATAATGGGGGAGACAATCTCAACTGGCCATCTATGTCACCAAAAGAAGCTTCTAGTATCAGGATTGGGTTACATCTAAGTGAGTTGTTGGCTAAATGGGTCCCAAGGGGGCCCTTGGATATAATCTCTTCCTAGCTATCACACAGGCCTTCCTATGTGATCTTTTCCCAGAGCAGCCATGTTGCTGGATCAAGTGATTAAATATACCTCTTACCCCTCAAATGACCCTTATTTTTACCTGCCTCTCCCCACTTGACCCTCCAATTCAAGTCCCTCCTCCATTCATTCATAAGTCTCTGCTGTATTTCCCTTTCCTAATGAGATCTATCTGTCACCTCTAGTCCCTTACTCTATACCTACCCTCTGTTGTTCTGCAGATTGTAGCTTGGGTTTCATCAACTTAACAGATAATATCTACATATAAGCAAATACACACCATATTTATCTGTCTGGGTCTGGGATATCTCACTCAGGATGATTTTTTTCTAGTTCTGCCCATTTGCCTGCAAATTTCATGATGTCATTTTTTTTTAAACAGCAGCGTTTTGTATTGTACAAATGTACAACATTTTCTTTATCCATTCTTCTGTTGAGAGACATCTAGTTGTTTCCAATTTCTGAATATTATGAATAGAGCAGCAATGAATGTGGTTGAACAAGTGTCTTTATGGTAGGATGAAGAGTTTTTTCTTTCATTCTTTTTTTTTTTTTTTTTTTTTTTTTGGTCTATGCCGAAGAGTGGTATGACTAGATCTTGAGGTAGATCTATTCCCAGCTTCCTGAGGAAACACCACACTGATTTCCATAGTGGCTGTACAAGTTTGCACTCCCATCAGCAATGGATGAGTGTTCCTCTTACTCCACATTCTCGCCAGCATGAACTGTTACTTATTTTATTGATCTTAACCATTCTGGGAAGTGTAAGATGCAATGTATGAAATTCTGAAAGAATTAAGTTTTAAAACAGAGCATAAATAAATGTGGCAACATTTTTTTTAATTTAAAAATATATTTCATTTATTCTTTGAAAACTTCAAATATTTATAGTAATAGATCATCTCCACCCTCCATCCCCCAATTTCCCCTCTAGTTCTCTCTGGGATCACCCCAACACATCTCATTCCCAACTTCATGTCGTCTTTTGTTACTTGTATTCCTTTAGCCCACTGAGTCAAATTAGTGCTGTTCATATGCACATGGTTATGTAGCCATCTACTTGGGCATGGGCAATGACCAGTGACCACTTCCTCCCCCAAAATGACTCTCCATCCCCCAGTAATTACCAACTGTCAATAGCTTCTCAAGCAGAGTTTGGGACTCATGAGCTATTCTACCATCCATGCTGGAATTTTTAACTGCCTTGAACTTGTGCGGGTAATCACAGCTGCTACGAGTTCATGTATGCGTCACCCATGTCATATCGAGAAAACAGCATTTAGAGCATTCCTCCCCATCCTCCAACTCTTGCAGTCTTTCTGCCTCCTCCTCTGTGGTGTTCTCTGAGCTTTATGGGAGGCTGATATAAGTATCCTATCCATGGCTGAGAACTCTAGGTCACTTACTCTTGCACCTTGAACAGTTATTAGTTTCTGCATTGACCACTATCCAATGTGATAAGAAGGCTCTCTGACCAAGACTGGGAACAGCATAAACTTACAGATATAAAAGTAAATATTTAAAAGACAGTTTGACAACATGACTATTTAGCAAAACAACAAACATTAGGTCCCCTTAGGGCCTATAACCTCCCTAACAATGACTTTTGTTCATGTTTACAGTACTAGCTATGAATTTCCTTCTATGGACTAAGCCAAAAATCTGATCAAGAAGGTGATTGATTATCCTCATTTAGTCTGGCCACAATTGCACCACTGGCTCTGTCTTGCCTGGCAGGTCAGTTCTATGACCAAAGCCAGAGGTAGGTATTAAATACAAAAAGATGTTTAGCCAATTTTCTATTGAGGTTGTACATGCATAAGAAGGCCTCTCCTTGTTTCATTAATAGCACAGAGTTCATCATTTTCTTGTGTTGGAAAGAATGGTTCCCCACAGACCCAAATGTTCCAAGTTGCCTGTTCCTTTATCACCCAAAGTTTACAGTGATGGGTGATTTGTGGCAGAAGTTTAAAGAAAGTATGACCAGAGGTTCAATATTTGTTGACTCAGTGACAAGGTATCTTCAATATTATGTGTTCGTTCCAAGAACTATATTGTTCTAACATTTAGAACTACACCCCAAGGGTTTTGGCTAACAGTTCATCCATAAGCAGAGAAGCTGCTTCTAGTTTTCATAGGACTCTTATTCATTGGATGATTTAATATGATATTTCTTATTTCCTTTTTTTTTTTAAAAAAAGCTGTGATTTATTTCTTTAAACTTGGAGTGAAGAATAACAAATGCTTCAGCAGAATTCACCAAAAGTATCCAACCGTCACTTCGCTAACTGTGATTACTTCCTTGGTGGCTTCACTTCAAATTCTGATTTGGGCAGATGACTCTCAGGACCCTTTAAGAGAGAGGTCATCCTAGGACCCTATTTTCATTCTTCCCTCTCATTACTCATTGGGGAAAGAGGTGCTGTCAGAAACCATTTACCCGGTCCTCAATAGAGACGTTTTATCCATATCTGCTAAGAAGACTGGATTGATTTCTTTAAAATATTCTTCATAAACTGCTTCACTCCTTGAGGTGGTTTGAATGAAAACAGCCCCCATAAGCCCATAAGGAGTGGCACTATTAGAAGGTGTGGCCTTGTTGGAGGAAGTGTATCACTGAGGGTGGGCTTGGAGAATTCAGATGTTCAAGCCAGGTCCAGTGTCACTTCCTGGGTGCCTGATGATCCAGATGTAAAACTCTCAGCTACTTGTCCAGCACCATGTCTGCCTGTGTGCCACCATGCTTCCTGCCATGATGACAATGGACGAGACCTCTGCACCTGTAAGCCAGCCCCAATTAAACGTTTTCCTTTATAAGAGTTGCCCTGGTCATGGTGTCTCTTCAAAGCAATAAAACACTAATTAAGGCAGTCTGTGACTAAGCAGCTCCCTGCCTGTAACTGTTGGCCTGAGGTACAGTTCTTGGCCCCAAACAGCCCTTTCCCACAGAAGATTTCCACTTTCTCCTTGCTCATATAAACTTATCAGCCAACCTCAGAAACATGCTCAGCAGTGCCAAGAAGTGCCCTGGTGATGCAAAGTCTTTGGGATCACGGTCTAACTCAAACCTTTGATCCCTTTTCTTTCCAAGATTAAAGTGAAGATGAAGGCAGAGAAACACATTGGAAGGGAAAAGAAGGACTTGTGCTTTCTTAGGAGGGACCTGGCTAGAGTCAAGAGTCTACTGAAACTCTACCCTGATAGCAATGGAAGGAGTAGATTATGAGCTACACATCCACAGAGAGGGACAGCATGACCTCGAGAGCCTGCAGAGAACAAGAAAATACTGTCTTCTTTTCTGTTTCCTGTGAGTCTGTGTCACTTCTATCTAAGGGAATAAGTGCTCTCACTGGGCTAGGGAAAGGGAGAAAAACAAGTAACTACTCACCTCATTTCTTTGAGTTTTCCTGTATTTTCTGTCTTTTGTATCAAATGAGTTTTCCTGTGTTTTCTGTCTTCTTTAATTCTCCTCCCCATTTTATATGAGAAACATCTTTTTTTCCTTTGAGCTCCAAAATGACAAAAACCACATGGCTCAGTTAGTAAAATGCTTGCTGCATGAGAGTAGGGGCTCAACCAAGTTGAATCCCAACACCCATGTAAGAACCTGGCACTGCGGTGTGTACTTGTAATCCTAGTGCTGAAAAGTCTCAGTGAGAGGAAATAACTAGAGCTTGCTGGTCATCCACCCTAGCCTAATTTGCAAGCTCCAGGTCCCAGCCTGGGAATAGCTTCTGAAGAGTGACACCAAATGTTACCTCTGGCCTCTACATACATATGTATGCACACACATGTGCCCCTGCACTCACATGAACACACACATAGCTATAAAAACACACACACACACACACACACACACACCAGATTATGGTTGTGTGTGGTGTTGAAGGTCTTTAATCCCAGCAGGAAGGTCTCTGTGAGTTCAAGCCTACCTAGTCTATATAACAAGTTCCAGGATAGTAAGGGATACATAGTGAGAAACTGTCTCAAAAAATAAAAATCCAATACCAAGTGGTCAGTCTTGAAGACATACATACAAGTAACATTATATGGACTGAACAGGTAATATTTATATATTTACGGATATATAAAACAAAGAGGACATAAAAGAAAAAGAGGACATGAATTTGAAAGAGAGGTAGGTACATGGGAGGGGTTAGAAGGAGGAAAGAAAAGGGGGAAATGATGTAATGGTGTTATAATCTCAATACATAAAAATATAATAAAAATTTAATTAATGTATTTTAATTTAAAAATAATATATATTAAAAAATATTAGACTTGTATGCCAAACAAAAAAAATGGAGTTGGTAAATGTAAAGACTTTTTTTAATTTTTTTAATTATTAAAAATAATAAACAACTGAATACACCTACAAAACCAACAAGGGTATACTGGATTATCTCAAACAATAGTCTGTTGGCAGTAATATTTTTCTAATTTTCTAACTGACACATAAAAATTATATCTTTTTGGGGGTAATAGTGTGGTTTCTTGACATATGTACACATCATAGTAAAATTCAATCAAGCTAATTAGACTACCCATCACCCCCACAACTCATCAGTTTTTGTGTTAACAATGTTGAAACTATATTTTTAGCAATTTTGAAATACACCATAGTTCTTATTAACTATGGTCATCATACATCATTAATATTTTTCCCTCTACTCTAACAGAAAATGTGATCAACATCTTTCTTCTACCCTTCACATTCCACAGCTTCTGGTAATACTATATGTTTCTATAAGATTGATTTTTTTTATTCCATATGTGAATAATAAATGCAATATTTCTCTTTCTGTGCCTGGCCTATTTCACTTAGCATAATTTTCTCCAATTCCATTCATATTTTCTCCAATCACAAAATTTCATTATTTTTTGTAACATAAGGTATTCCATTGTGTGTATAATACTTCTTTTTGATTCTTGTTCTTTACCCACTCATCCATCCATCACTGGACACCTTGGGTGAGTCCATATTTTAGCCACTGTGAAAGCGATTCAGTAAACATGGAAGTAGATATGTCGTGTCTTTAACTTACTCATTTCATTTGGATATACACACAGAAGCAAATACAACAAGTGCACCATGTTGTGCTGCTATTTTTAGTTTTGTGAAGCACTCCATTGTGCCTACACAGTGTATGACATAACTCACATTCCCAGCAATAGTGCACAAGGGTTCATTTTCCTCCACATCCTCATCCATGCCTGTCATTGTGTCTTTTTAATAATAGCCAATCTAACGGACGTGAAATTGTATCTCATTATGGTTTTAATTTCTATGGTCATGAGAAATGTTGAGCATTTTTTCATGTATCTATTGATCATTTCTATCAATTACTTTCTGTTAAAGCTAACATTTGTTTTCTAACTTTTTGATAGTTTTTTATTTACATGTGTGGGCGCACATGTGCCAAGGTGCATGTGAGGAGGTCATAGGACAACTTGTGGAAGTTAGTCCTTTTCTTCCACCATGTGGGTCCCAGGGATCAAACTTGGGGTGGCCACAAGTGCTTTTACCCACTGTGCTATGTTGCAGGTCCCGTGTTTCTTTTGATAGATGTCCATTCAGGTCTTGTTTGTATTTTTATTATTTGTTTTCTTGCTAGTAAGTTGTCACCTGTTATCAGATGTAGAGTGTAGAAATATTTTCTCCCAGTCAGTGAATTTTGTCTTCACCTTGCTTGTTGTTCCCTTGCTGTGCAGAAGTCATTTAGCTTTCTGTGATCTTATTCATCTACGCGACAATTTTTTTTTAAGGCTATTGTGAGCAAGCAGGATACTAAGCATATTTGCTCAGATCATGGACCTAAACATGACATTGCTCCCTATTTCATGCACAGCTCCTCATATAATAAGCATTCCCATATATATCACTGACAAGGTATCTTACTTTTTAAAACACCAAGCAAAAATACTGTATTTTTTCCCCATTACTTAAATTGATAAAAAAAAAAAAATGTGTGGCAAAGAATGTATTGAAATACCATTTTCTGATTTTGTGTTTTCTTCACTATATTTTCCTTTTCCTTTTCTTTAAACCTCCACTCCCATTTCTAAAAAGATAATCAGGTCCATTGTAACTTTACTCTCAGGGAAGTTGGTGTTATAGGGCTGAAAATAGTTATTGTCTTTCAACAAACACCCTTCCTGGCTTTTGTTCACTGAAATCCTGAGTTCCTAGGGAAGAGTGTGTGTGCTTCAAGGGGATAAGGCAAAGGTGATTGAGAGACCAAGGGAAAGCATTTGGGAGGATTTCCCAAGACTGCGAAACGTCAGTCTGCAGAGACTTTGAAATTTACAAGTAGTGCCCAAGATCCTTATCAGGAACTCAGAAAAGAACATCTCAATGATATAATTAAAAGGGCAGGATCAAAAGAGCCAAACTCATCTTGACTGAGAAACAGCACAGTTCCTGGCCTTGTGGAATGGCTAAAGAACAGAGCTGCAGACACTGAATTATACCGTCTTCAAGGAGCTTTTCAATTCTGGTGAGACAGGGGAGACCATGGAATGAAGTAGAATAGACCATGATCAGTGGTGACTGAATAGTCCCCCAGCCAAGTGGGACAGAATCTTGAAGTTAAGTTTAATTAGTATATTGAACAATACAAAGTGGTACCTCTTATGTTTCCACATTTGCTCAGTAAGATTCATATCAGCTTCATATGTTTCTAGGAAAAGAAATTTTCTAGGAAACTGTACACCAAAATAAAACAATGACTACTTCTGGATAACAGAATTATGAGTGCTTGTATATTTTTTTTCTATTTTGCTCCTCTTTATTTTTCAGCTGTCCTGTAATGGGTAGGTAATTAAATATTTTTAAGGTTCTATAAAACACATATTCAAAAAGCCATGTTTATATTTTCCCTTACAATTTATATTCATGTAAAGCATAGTTTTCTGTGGGGTGCAGAATAGGAAGTAGAGTAAATAGCTCAGATACCTCAACATGATACAGCCTTCAGTTTCACACAGAACTCCACAACCTTGTGTTGCTCTCAGATTTCATTTCCCAGAAACAAACCTGAGATAAGGATTCATGTGTGAGTGATTTATTGAGTAAACATTCCCAGGGGAAACTAGAAAGGGAGTGGGAACAGCAGGGCAGGGAAAGGGAAGAAGCAAAGTGAGCAATACTGCAATACTACTTTGGAGCGTGGAAGCCTCCACATCATTCCGAAGTGTGAATTACGCCTCAGAGTTTAGTCAAGGGAGTTGGGCTTTCATATCTCGAAATCAGTTAGTCACTGCCTGCGGTGACCATCTTGGGGACATAAATTCCCAGAATTTATGGCTCCCTAAACAGGCAAGTGAAGCAACCCAAATAACACAAAGTCACAAGTCTAACATATGCCAGCCATTAGAAGCAAACAGCAGCCAGGCGTGGTGGAGGCAGGAGGATCAGGAGTGCAAGCCTAGCTTCAGCTACATTCAGGCTTGGCTATGGGAGATCCTATCTTAAAAGAACAGACAATAAAGTGCAAGGAAGTTGGCAAAAACAGTTTCACACAAGCAGTGGGAATACTGGGCTCCAGTGACCTAGGATGTAGCTATAATAATGTGCCTACACTACCTGCACTCACTGCCCTGTCTGTTATTCTTATTGCCTACATACTTTCTTCACCCTCTCTCCTCCCTTAAATAGTTGAAGAAATACCATTTTGACATGAGGTTTCTTTTCTCTTTCCTTTTAAATTTACAACTATATTTACGACCTTCCAGCCCCCTTTAACATATTCTATTTAAACTCCATAGTTCTTAACACCATGTAACATTTTTTTTTACATTTACTATTTATCCACTGTCTCCCTCAACTACATGTAACTCCTGACTTTCCAATCCCTTTTAACATATTCCATTTAAACTTCGTAGTTCTTAATGCAATGTAACATTCTATTGTGCACATATTTATTATAGTTACTATTTATCCACTGTCTCCCTTGACTACATGTAAGCTTGATCGAGGGTACAACATTTTGTTTATTTTTCTATTTCTAATGCAATTCGTCACTTACAACAGTGCCTAGGCCACAGCAAGTACTCAATATATGTTTGTTGAATGAGTTACTATACGGATCCAGGAATTTTTCCAAAGAATAACATAAAAAAATCAAAATGTGCAAAGAATACCTGCAAGTCTATCACTGAATGTGGCTTCCTATTTCTGAATTCCTATTTTCATTGACAAAAAAAAAATTTATGTAGAATAGGCAAGTTTTTTAAAATCCATAAAATAATGTTTAAGTCTTTTATGACCTTACTGTCTTTTTTCTTTCATTTTTGTTTCTTATTATCATGTACTAATTATATATACTAATGTGTTTAATTATGACATTTATATAAGTGTTGTCTTAATTTGCTTTCTATTGCTATAATGAAACATCATAATGAAAAGCAACTTAGGAAGAAAGAACTTTCTTCAGCTAACTCTGAAATAGTTCAGCCTTAAGTAAAAGTCATGGCAGAAACTCAAGCAGGAATCCAAGGCAGAAATTGAAGTAGAGGCCACTGAGGAATGTTGCTTACTAACTTGATCCCCCTGGCTTAATCAGCCTGCTTTCTTATAGCACCCAGGACTACCAGCGTTGGAGGAGGGGGGTACTACCCATAGTAAACTGGGCCCTCCCACATCAATTGTTAATCAAGAAATGCCCCCATAGACTTGATGACAGGCCAATTGGATGAAGGCAGTTCCTCAACTGTGTTTCCCTCTTCCCAGATATGTCTAGATTTGTGTCAAGTTGACAAAACCCAACAAGTGCATGAGTATTATTGTATTAATGACCAAATGTAATATGACCAATATTAATGTATTTTGGTCGTATTCACTCCCTATTTCCCTTTTTTAAAAATCTTCATTCTATTCCTGTTGATCCTTTTCCTCTTCTTAACTAGTCCCCATTCCACTTTTGTCTTTTTGGTTTGGGTTAAGTACTGAGTTTGATTAATAGGGTTGCTTACAGGAGCATGAGTAAACATGGGTAACTTACTCGTGGCCACACAACTGAAGAACATGTGCTTCCCTCCAGCAATCATTAACTGCCTGCCTATATATCCTAAGGGAGATGTGGAGCCTTGAAGCCCATCCTGCTTAACAATCATCAACTACCTATAGAACCTCAAGAAGGAGTGGGGCCTTATGAGCTCATCTTTTCTCCATAGAGAATGTTAACCAGTTGTGGAGGTAATGACAGCTGTTGAGAGTTCGAGAGTGTAACAGGCATACCCTGCCCAGAAGGTGATGTTCCCCAATGCTCTGCCCCTTCTTCTGGCTCATACATTCTCTCCACTTGCTTTTCCATGATGATTCTGGAGCCCTGGAGCCTTGTGGGGTGGGGGTGCAGATATAGATGTCTCATTTATGGCTGAACATTCAACAGTCTTTTAGTCTCATTTACTTTTATTATTAATTAGTCTATTTTCACTATATTTGGTCTATTTATACTATTCATTAGTAAATATACTAAAATCATTTACTTTTGTTATTAATTTGTCTATTTTCATTATAGTTATGTCACGTTTTGGTTATACTCATTGATGTTGTTATGTACAAATTCATTAGTTAATCCTAGTATACTTGTTGCAATCCTATCAAATTTGTTATCTTTTAATTTTTTTATAAGTTTTTATTTTATGCATAAATGTACCCACTTGAGTGTATGTTTGTGTAGCATATGCATGCAGGAACCCAAGGAGGTCAGAAGAGGGCACTGGATCCCTGGAACTGAAATAACAGACAGTTGTAATGTACTACGTGGGTGTGGGAAAAGAACTCTGGTCTTCTTCATGAGCAGCAAGTGTTCTTAACCACTGAGCAATCTCTACAGTCCCTGAATTTGTCACCTTTTGAATGGCCTTCTTTATCTTCAGAAATATATTTTTCCTTAAAGACACTTTGATGATAATAACATGAAGATTTAGGGTTCTGACAAGTTATATATTTAGATTGAGATTGCCATGAGAATGTCGCTAGACTCTTCCATATCCTAGGAACCTCCCATCTGTTCAGTGCCAAAGAAACTTGCCCTAGGAGGGGGAAATTACTTCAATGCTTTTGGCATTGCACCTTTATCAAAACATGTCTCTGTTGGGCTCATTAAAAGCAGACAGCGTCTGCACTTTGTCTTCTGTTCCTCATGCCTCATTAGCCTGTGAACATTTTAGCTCAAACTCAATAGTTTAGTAAATACCCTCAGGGTAAAACGAGTTTCTCTGCTTTGCTAATTTATTAGATTTTCACTTTGACTTAGATTTTGAACTTGCCAATTTCTTAAAATTTTGTCAACCCTTTGGTAATTTTAAGAGTTTTAAAATAGTCTATCCAGCACTTTTTCATTGTTTTTAGTATTAGACATTATTTAGATCTGAATAATCAGAAACAGAACTCTACCATTTAAGCTCCTTTGACATGAACTTGAATTTATAGAATTCCAAAAAATGAAAAGCACAGGGATAAAACTGCAGAAAGAAATAGTAGAACCTTTTCAGTGTAGCGGTTTTTTTATTGTAAATTATAGTACTTCCTCAAGAGAGATATAAAATAAGATATAGAGATACACAAAAATGTCTGATAAGGATTCCACACTTATTTTGAAGGCTTTGGTGTATAATGCCTTAGAAGATAGGAAAGTGAATTTTCTAGGAAAATGTAGAAAGATTACCTACTTAAAGTTTCAGAGATAACAGCTAGTAATACGCAGTACTTCTAGCAGCCCAAAAGCAGAAGTAGAAGAGCAGACTAAGGTGTAAAAGAGGCTATTATTATCCCAGATATGTAAAGATAGGAGTAAAGAAAGGGGAGGGAATTAATGATAGATGTAAAAAAAGTGATTATGAATTTGAACCATAGGAATAAGTTAGGTGTGGTGGTGCAGTGACTTTTTATGCATATGTACTATAAATTTAATCCCAAACACACACAATGAGAACAGGTAATTAGGTCATGAGAACTCCACTCTCATGAATGTATTAATGCTATTTATAAAAGGCTTAATGCTATATAATCAATCTCTTTCCTGACCCCCATTTTCTTGTCACGTGGTAAATTGTTGTTATGAATCACCTGATACCCTCTCTCAGAGCCTCCAGATCCATGATCCAAATAAACTTCAGTATAACTTATTAAGTCTGTGGTATTCTGTTACAGCAGCACAAAACTCACTAAGGCAAGAAGGAAAGGCCAGGAAGAGAGTCATAAACAGGAAAACATGTCAGTAAGTTCAATGGATTGCAGTTCCTGGTGGACACTGGGATAAGAACGTACAAAGAAATAACCAGGAAAAAGATAACTCTTAAAATGGATATTTTGGGCTTGTCAGCACTATGATTGATGATAAAGTCTAACGTATGATAACTGGGAGTAGTCAACTAATGTGAGATATAGATAAAGCCATGGAAATGAAAACTTTGATAGATTGTTTACATGCTGTTGACATCACCAAGAATGATGAGAGTATTAATAAGGAAGAGAAAAAAGCAAACAGTGAACTTGTTGCTGACGTCTTCAGTGAACAAGAAGTAAAACACAGCAGGATCGCAGATGACTGCAACAATGAGGGTAGTGGTGATTGGGTCTAAGAGTGTAAGACTGAACGGAGCTAGAGCATACGAAAGATGAGACGTACGATGTGGAGATAGTGATGGTGGGGGAGAACCAAAAAAGAAAACAACAGCAGCAGCAGCAGCAAACACTTTTCTTATAGGCCCTGTGATACTATGGGAGTGGAAGAGAAACTATGAGAAAATGCTGTAATTCATCCCTAGTCTAATTTATTCAGTTAGCTATGTACTAAGCAGCTATTGATGATTAACTTTGCCAGCCCATGTGGGTGCTGATGAGATGAAGGCACTGTGATAAGTCAATAGTTATCAAGTTTAAAAGAAGCCGCAGTTGACTATCCTTTTGTGAACAAGTAATTTGGTATAGCTCACATGCTGTCATGCCCAGGTGGTTTGTTGCTGAACCTAATGTTGCTGCCTACGTGTAAAAATTGAGCTTGGCAATTGTCCAGTCACAAAGAAAAGCAAATAAATTTTCATTAAGCACATCTAAATGTAATTTTAAAAATTTAATTACACAGTTACAGTAATCAAAATTGTGTGGTATTGGTGTAATTATGGACTTATATAGATCAATGAAATGGGAAAAAATGATCTAGAAGCACGCACAAACTCACATGGACAATTGATTTTCTAAAAGATAATTAAAGTAATTTCCATGGGGACAAGACACTTCAAAAGGGGTGTTAAAAAACTGAACATCCATATGCCAATTGAGAAAGGACCAAAACCTTCATTTCACACCTCATGAAAACAATCAACTCACAAAAGATCACAGACCTAAATATAAAATATTAAATCTATAAATCTTACATGGGAAAAAAAAACCCGGAAGAATCTCATAACTCTAGGTTTGAAAAGCAGGTGGCAACAGATGCATAAATTGCTTAAAAATTAGTATGATTTTACATTATCAAAACTTAAAAGTATTGCTCTGTGATTTAAGCAGTTGTAAAAGTATGAAAAGAAAAGCCACAAAGAAAAATATTAAAAATCATGTGTCCCCCTTGTATTTTTAATGTTCTGTAATAATAAAACAACCCAGTGCTAAAATAAGGGAAAATAAAGCCACAATAAAATTATACTTATGCCCTGGCCTACTATAATTAAAATGTTATCAGTACCAGATGCTAGATACGATATTGAGCAACTTGAACGTTCATGCATCGCTAGTGGGAATGTAAAATGATGCACTGTGGAAAACAGTTTGGCAAGTCACGAAAATGTCAAACAGAATCCCATTTTTAAAGGCTCCAAGGATCACTCACATGACAATTAGAACATCACAAACAACATGGAATGGTTTAATGACAAATAGAACTCTACAAACAGCATGGAATAATTTAAAAGAAGGTGAGAAGGTGCATATGTCAAAAGAGAATGCATACCAAGAACCTTAAGCATTCTAAGAAACACAAGTGTTTCAGAGGCTCAGAGAGAAGGACCACTTGAGAGCAGTAATTTAAGGTAACCCCCTGGTGACCTTAGTGAGACAGCTCTCAAAAAACAGAATCCAAAATATCAAAGGAATAGCAGCCTCTCAGCTCCCCCCAGAAGCACAAACACTCCCTGACACTGAAACCACAGAAGAGGCTGGGGAAGTAGATACACTAGTGGAATGCTTGCTTAGCATGCACAGTACCTTGAGTTCAATCCTAGGCACAGTGGTGCACCCTGGAATTTCAGCACAGGAGGTAGTGTCAGGGGAATCACACATTCAAGGTTATCCTCAGCTACATGACATACTGAAGTTCAACATTGGCTACTGTGATCCTATCTCAAAACAAAACTATATATATATGGTAAATAAGTAAAGTAAGAGTGGAATGGTAATACAGAATACAGCTAGGTGTAGTTGAACATTTTATAGACTGAGATAGGAGGCTTGCAAATCTAAGGTCAGCCTGGACTTCCTGGAGATACTCTGTATCTTAAAAACAAAACAAAACAAAAAACAGAAAGGAGGAAAACAATATTGCCCTGGAAATGGTACAAAAGCCTTTCTTTTCAACACCATGTGATAATATTTGACCTCTGCTATTTTTGCCATCTTCATTGCCTCCATTTACAAAATCTGGCTTCCTGCAGCCAGCTGACACACTTCCCCGGGGCCTGAAAACTGACATCCTCTATCTGAGTCTCCAGTCCAGATGCTGCAGCCTACCTCCTCATTCATACTACCAATAGGAGTTCCGTTTGGATAACTTTCCAGCTCCTACAACTCAATTTTGCCCAGTCCCCCCACCCAAACACAAGTGTCCTCAATCTCAGTGAGGGCCCCTAATAATCTACTCATCGCCTAAGCCGAATTCCTTCTCTCCCTCATCCCTACAACCTATCTGCTGTTATCTGAAATGTTGATGTCTCCCCAAATCCACATGCTCGGTGTCATTGTATTAAGAGGTGAAGCCTTTAGGGAGTGATGAGGCCATGAGGGTTTCATGTGCATAAATACAATCAGTCACCATATTAAAATGGAACTGGCCTGGCCTGCCACATGAGGACGCAAAAGTCTCCTCTTAGGAAGATGAGCCCCCATCAGGCATTATATCTGTCTGCCAGTGCCTTGATCCCAAACCATTCGTCTTCACAACTGCAAACACTTAATTTCCAATTTTTTCAAACTATGCAATCTGAAGTTCTTTGTTGCAACAGCCTAAATGGGCCAAGACAGCCCGCTCCATTATCCTCAAAGTGTTTCTTGGGGCCAGCAAGATGGCTCAGCAAACGAAGGTGTTTATTGCTGCTGAACCTGACAATCTGAGTTTCGTTGACATGGCATACAGAGAAAATCTGAAAGTTCTCCAATCTCCACAGGTACATATGCACACAAATGCACAAACATACACACACACACACACACACACACACACACACACACACACGTGTGTGTGTGTGTATGTGTGTATGTGCATGCTTTAAATAAATAAATAGATAAAATAAAACTTTTGGAAAAAGTTCCCCAACAGACCACTTGTTTGAATACTACTTTTGCCTCTCTTCCTCAAGCCATCTCTCGTCTGGAATCTGAGCAGCCTTTTGTGTTGTCAAACACTGATAAGGACATTCAATGTGCTTGGCAACCTAAGAGATCTTCCTAAATCCTGAGTTCTTTCACCTCTAACTTTCAATGTGATGTAGGGGCTCAACCCCGGTCTTATTTCATCTTGATATGCCCTGTTTGAGTGGTAACCCTGAGAGGTCTGCTCTGTTCTGAAAGGAAGCGGTAGGGGTGGAGATCTGGGAGAGAATGGAGATGGGGTGAACTGGGAGGAGTGGAGGGAGAGGAGAATGGAGTTAGGGTGTTATTATACAAGAGAGAAAAAAAGAAATTAGATAGATAGAGAGATAGAGAGATATAGATAGATAGATAGATAGATAGATAGATAGATAGATAGATAGATAGAAAATTTCCCAATAGTTGGCTTGCTACTGCACTACTGTATTTGGATACAGTCCAAATAACCTAAGCAGGCCAAACAAGACTTTGCATATCACTGACTGTGTCCAATTCATTTTCACTGCTTTGGTTATACAGCTCTAGTTCACCTTTCACAAATTCTACAATCCAAAATATACCATATGAAATTTTGTGTGGTGTACTGCACACAATATTAACTTAGCAGTTCATGATTAGCATCACAACCCTATACTACTAATTATATTCATAATTAAATGTTTCATTACTATTGGCTCTACAGGTTTAATATTAAAACTTAGAATATATTTTTCATTGCTTCTATGCAAGAAGTAATCATTTCGCTTACAAGACGATAAGACCCTCAACTTGTCAAAAAAGCATTTAATAATGAGTTAATTTTGAAAATTAAACTGATAGTCACGAAGTATATTCAATCTAATAGTTATGAGACATCTTTCCACAGAAGGCCTTATCTGATCAAGCTGCAGTTATTGTCATATGGGTGGGGTTTTCATTATTTGCCCCATAAATTAATATAGCAAATACTAGTGTCATTTGTATTTATTTAAATTTCAAGATCTTATTTCTCTGAATTCGAATTTTTTCTATTTGAACGCATAAGAAAAAAGGAAATGTGCCTAAGAAGCATTCTGGCTTCATGATCAATAACAACTTGATACTTTCTACTCAAGAGGAATTGTTTCTGACAACACAAATTAAAGGTTCACAAGGTTGGTCTGATCTAATAGACATCTAACATGGGAATTTTGCACATTCCAAAAGTTTGGTTTGGACGCCCCAAATCCTTCCTGATAATATTTTAGTTATCTGGCCAGCCAAGGAATTATTTCTAGACTCATTGTAAATATAAAATAAAAAAATGTGAAAGATGTTTTTGTTGATGCTCAGATCCTTCGGAATCCCTTGATTTAGATAAAAGAAAGGCATGTCTAGACCTTCTGATGTTTCACGTGACTCATTTGTGCATCCTGCTCTTCCTAAAGATAGTGTTTATGTTTCAGAAAAACCTCACGCTTCTTTAAAAACTTCCCTTCTAAAAGTATGTATTTCGATGGATAGAGCAGAATTAAATTCTAGAATATCAAAGTTATGCTTGCTATAAGAATTTAAATGATAAAGATTTTTTTCAACATATAACTACATAGCAATAAAATGTAGACCTCAGTGGTCAAATTCAGGGTTTGATTACATGGAACATGCACTCAGAAATACTGGAGTTTCCTTCTCACAAACAGTGTTGTCTCCAGCACAAAGCATTTTATGCATTCTTGTGAATTTTAGTCACCTTTATCACCTACCATTGGAATAAACAAAGCTTAAAGGCCTCAGCTGTGTACCATGTTCTTAAGAGATTTTTCTTAACTGCAAGTGACAGTTGTTCCTGAAATCGATGGTACTGTTACCAGCCACTCTGCAAACTGCAAATCAGATTTCCTAATTGATCAACCATACTGTATCTAATTTGAGTAGTAAAATGTGGTTGTGTGAGAAATTCTACTGTTGAAGAAAAATAGACCATTATCTGGGATTCGGAGAGCCCTTTTTTGTAGATATTTTATAGATTCTCATATTGTATCCTATATTGTGCTATACTATTTAATTATCTTGAAACACTAGGAGGTATTACTTTTAATTAAAATTGAAACTGGAGTGGAAGAAGAGTGGGGAATAAATTGGATTGCAGTACAATTTCTGAACATTTAATTATTTTAACTGGATCTATGCTTTAAAATGAAAAAAGACTTATCAAATTATCCATCATTGTCTATAAAATCTTGGCTAACTTATTTATACTCTTCTGACCTCATCTGTGAAGTTGAACAAGATAAGTCGTATTTCAAGAGAAAGGAATATCTCCATAGACAAAAAAAAAAAAATCCCTCTTTTTGACAAAAGGGTGGATAAAGAAACAGAAATGGCTCTACTAAACAAGGAAACACCTCTGCCCTACTTCAAGAGTATCTCAAAGATACAGCAAGCCTCAGACAGGACAGCTGTGAGATGTGTCAGGGAGATTGGATCCTAAACACAGCAATTGCAACCTTATCCCAGATCTCTGTTCCCCTAGCCTACAGCAAGAGCAGAACAAAGTTGGAAATGAGTCTGCAGCATAAAACAATGCTTTCCTGGTGTTCTGGCTTGTAAAATTTAACAACACTTCATGAGCAAGGAAACCGGAGGAAGAAAGGAAGCTGTTTTTTTTCTTTTATGTTAACAATGTGGGGACTAAAAGTTTAAATTCCTTTAAGGCACTAACTTTACTCACAAGAATTCCGGGCTAGCACATGGATGTCAGCTGTTCACACAGCCCATTAATGTAGCAGAGACCCTTTGCCTCAGTGTTCTGTTGGCCTGACTTACCGTGAACTGTATACAGATGCAGGATGTATGGTGTACAGTTTTAACCTCTATAAAACCTATTCTAAACTTATCAGAACTGCGTATATTATGCCTAAATTTCCCTCAATCTCTGTATTAGTCCCTAATCTCATTACCCGCAAGAGACAGTTTCACGAGGTAATAAGTTGCATGGATAGTCCCCATCCAAAATTCCTACAGTGAAGGGGATGATTTGATTCTCCATTAGAGGAGAAAAGCTACCCTCAGAAGGAAACTATTTTGTAGGCAACTAGAAGTTTAGTGAAGCTCAAGCAGTTTCCTCTTTCCCTTTATTTGTGGACAAGCTGTCCATGTCCTGACAGACTACACGCATGAAAAGACTCCAAAGATAGCAAAGCTGAAATTGAGTGTTCTGGTGGTGGGTGGAGGTCCTGGGTGGGAAGCTCGTTTTTACTGCAAGAGTACAGACTGAGTAACTATAGTAGGTATAGCAGATGCTACTGATGCACCTTCCAGATTCCATTTACTAGATGGATATATCTATATGCTAGCTGCTATGAGTGTTTGTTGCTAAAGATTCATATTTGAATATTTGTCAGAGACACTTTGTAGCATCAAAACCTCTCTCCTCTCAATTGCCATTCCTCATGTATCATAACTCTCTTGGTGGACATAGAAGCCTAGCTCCCTTATCTCAGGATGGGTCAATTCCTTCATGTCTTATGTATTTCAGGGTTTTCTTGGTCTCAGGCTAAGGCCAGACTCTAGCTGAACTATGTTACTGCCCATCTTCTTCCCCTGTCCTATGCTGCTACGTCCATATAAATTTCAACTAAGAGCACTCCTTCAGCAAACCATTTTCACAAGAATGCTCATCTGAGGCTTTACTTCTGTGTGTCTTACTTTACACCGCAGAAGCTGATTTGCTCCATTTCTGTATGTTCTGCAGGTTCATTTTCTCAGTCAAGCCAACTCTGTTTTCTTGACTCATAGAGTTTATAATGACACTTGACCAAGTTAGTTTACCCGCAAACTGTATGTCCATTAGGAATAGTGGGATTTAGGAAGCAAGAAGTTTTCCTTATACTAAAGTGAAAATACTCCTCTAATCATACAGAGAGAGAGAGAGAGAAAGAGAGAGAGAGAGAGAGAGAGAGAGAGGAGGGAAGTGAGATGTCTGAGTCAGATGGGACCTTTGTGCTGCTTCTCTACTGCTAGAGAACAGCAGGAACTCAGTGCTGATGGCCATGTTCCATCCAGGCTCCTAGCCTCCCTATTCCTTCTACATCACTGAGAGTGGGAGAAGGATGGCTAAGTAACTCTTGTGAAAAGCTTGTAGATACTTGGCTGATGGATATTCCAGCTGCAAATAGTGTAAGAACGTATACCCCTATGTATGTATGTTGGCTGCATGTAACCCCAGCCCCACCCCTTTCCTCTGCTCCCTTAAAACGTCTTCCTCCATTCTGCCTTCTTAAGTCACCAATGCCAATCATTTCTGCTCTTGTCACCGCCCTAACTTTTAGAAGATTTGAATGAAATGAAAAAGAAGTTAAGTTCCCATGGGCCCCATTGGGAAACAGCGTAGCACTCCTAACTTAAATGACTATTCCATGCCAGGAGTCTCCAATTAGTACTCACCCTCACACCAACTTACAGGGATCAGAATCAGGATGGGTTTCCTCCTCTTCTTCCTGCTCCCTCCTAGGTCACAGTCATTTAGCCTCCCCTCCAAAGAATAGAATTATTGCCTGATCAAGAATCTCTATCTGTAAGAGCAAGAAGCCCTGGATGACTATAAGGAAACTATCCTCTGGAAGCAACATGGCAGTTGCACACAAGAACTCACATGGTTGTGGTAGCATTCACAAGACTTACAAAACCTCAAGCCAGAAGAAACGTCCTCATGAAGAGAGGAGATGGGCATGAAATCCCACTCTTAGCTGAGGAGCTATTGGTAACTGATAGCTTCTGGAAGGGGGAGGGGTCAGTATTCTTTAAGAGTGTAAGCCCTGGTAAATAGAGCATGCTCCAGTGGAAAGCCATACATCTGAGAATACATGGGCAGCACAAATTGGACTGAATGGATTTGAAAAAAAAAGATTACATAAAGTTTGGGTGTATAAGGAAAGGGGTGAGGCTTGAGGAGTTGAAGGAAGGTGTGAGTATGACCTAAAAACATTGAATGAAATTCTCAAAGAAAAATATAACAGCTAAAGGAACCTCTGTCTGGACAAGATTTCAGGATGTGAGCTGCTGATCATGTGAGGCCAGACCTCTAGTGAATTCAGATCCTAATTTTTTCCAGGACCGAAGAGTGACACATACAAGCCCCGTGCTTCTCACCTCCACTGCAGTACAGTATACCTTTCTTGGTCTTTGTAGTCTTTGCACACATGGGTGAAAATTAAGCTTTTCTCTAATAATTGGAGGAGACAGCTTTATTTCCTGGGTACAAACTGACCGGGAAAAGACTTACTAGAAAGTTGAGCTTTGAAAATGTGTGTGTGTGTGTGTGTGTGTGTGTGTGTGTGTGTGTGTGTGTGTAAAAGAGAGAGAGAGAGAGAGAGAGAGAGAGAGAGAGAGAGAGAGAGAGAGATGGAACATTACTCTGCCATAAAGAAGAAATCATGTCAGTAGATGGATAGAATTGGGATCTTTGCTTGCCAAAAATAGAAATAAACTGGATGGAACAGAAAATCTTTATGTTAAGCAAAATAAGCCAGTCTCAGAAAGATAGACATTGCATGCTTCCTTGCAAATGTAGATCATAGAAAGAAAAAAACCTGCAAGAAGGAGGACTATTAGGAACGAAGGAGATCAGAGTGGGAAGGAATAAAAGAGAAAGATTGGCATGTAACTATAATTTATATGCATATATGAAAGTGTCGCAATGAAACAAATTATTATGTACAATATTCACTAACCATATATATTTTGTGTAATACTTCATAGTTCATAATAGTCCATCGTTCACTTTTTGTGAGAAGCTGGGGTTTGAACCCAGAGTCTTGTACATGCAAAGCAAATATTCTACCACTGAACGACATTCCCAGCCCTTTAAAGTTCACCTTTGATAAAATATAACATTATGGGGGGATATATGGTGATATGTAGCAGGAGAGAATCTCAAGCAGAAAGGCAAACAAATACAAAGGCTCAGTTTGGCCCAGGCATATAAGGAATGCTAGGAGGGTTACACAAAGGAAAGATGAGGCAGAATTGTAATAAGGTTGACTATAGTAGAGTCTTGTCAATTATAGTGAAAATTTTAGCATTTATTTTAAACAATTTAGGAAGGAGCCTAGGAGTTCACAGTGCTAACATGTGTAAATGTGTTCAAAATATACAGTAGGGCAACAAAATTGACAAGAATGACTGGTCTATTTTCATCATTCTTGACAACAATGAATTAATAGAAAAAAAGAAATCTTACACGGCATTTGAACTTGGAGAATTGAGCCTAGGGCCTCATGCTAGCAGGCAAGCACTCTACTACTGAACTATAATCCTAGCTCAGCACTTAGTAAATTAAACCAGTCATTCTTAAAATTTCAAACTATTAATAAAATAAGGAGAGGGAAAACTTCATTTACATAGTAAAGAATTATATGTAATTCAGTGATTCATTATTTGTTAAATTAAATTAGATATAAAAGAAAGCATCCTTAACGTGATAAGGAATACATGCAGCTCTCTGACCTGGAAGATTTATTACTCCCTTGTGGGCTACTAGGACAATGGACCTTACAAGTTGCTTCTGCTCATTGATAGTATTTCTGAATGTTACTTTTTAGTGTGGTACGAGTAAGCATAAGTAAAATAGCCTTGATAAAAAGATAGATTTTATCAGAAATAACACAAGCTACACTAAGGGAAACAAAAGAGAACAAAATGAGGGGATTCTCAGGTCTTGGTCAAACAGAAAAATAAAGAGAGGGAACCAGGAATATTAGAAAGAAGGAAATGACCGACTTACAAGATGGCTTTAGTTTTCATAGTATTTTTGTATTTTGCATGCATAAATTTGGATTATGTATTATGTTGGCATTTTGTTTCTAAAAGTATTACACAAGGTGAGAGTTTCAACTAACAGCAGCACAGGTTTAGAAAAGTTTTTTTTAACCTTTTTTAATATATGAAAATCAGTTCTATTTCTGCTTTCCCATTTTTAATAAACTTTTTCAAAGGTTATATAAGTAGATATTTAGTAATATTTAGTTGTCTTGTCTTGACATTAAATCTTTTTTCTTTGTCTTTTCTGTGTAATGGTACATTAAAAGCAAATACAAGTCTTGCCTTTTTATAATCAAGGCTGCTTGTATAGACTGTCTCCTGGTGGAAGTTGGATTTCTCAATCAAATATTTTGATTAAACAGTTGGAATTCATGACTTATAATAGTTAGGAAGATTATAAAATTACATTCAGACTTATTCGTATACTAGAAAATCACTGCATCTTTTTTTCTGTCTAAAATTTATCGCTATTTGGTAACAACAAAAATAAAATTTGAAAAAAAGAGGAAATGAGAATATATTTATAGAAAAATGACATTTAGTATAAACCTACAAAAAGAACTATTGGAAGTATTAAGATATCAAAAACTTGGCTAGCAGAAAATAAATATACAGTGTTTTTTTCTTCAATATAAAGTGTTCTATCAGAAATTATAATTCAAAAAGGAAATAGTGGTTGGGCTCGAGAGATGGCTCAGGGGTGGAGTTCTTGTGCTCTTGCAGAAGACCAAGTTCA
This sequence comes from Cricetomys ansorgei, assembly GCA_026225945.1. Classification (NCBI taxonomy): domain Eukaryota; kingdom Metazoa; phylum Chordata; class Mammalia; order Rodentia; family Nesomyidae; genus Cricetomys; species Cricetomys ansorgei. Next base: position 288,249 of record JAMJFZ010003423.1, read on the forward strand.
GCTTACAACACCCACATCCAGTAACTCACAACTGCTTGTAACTCCAGCTCCAGGGAATTCAACCCCATCTCGTGGTCTGGATGAGTACCCACGTAACTGTGGCATACACATACAGATACACATACACATAAAATAAAGATGATAAGTAATTTTTAAAATAAACCATTACCAAAAGATGACTAAAAATTTAGAAAAAATGGAAATAATGTAAATTAGATAGCTGAAGAAACCTGTGAAACATAAGACAGAACATAAAAAATGGAAGGAGCTCACATGGCATGTTCCTGGGGAGGAAGTCTTAATTTTAACATAATCATGTTCCACAAGTGAATCTGGAGATGCCTGTTTCTTTTATGATTTTTGCTTCATTTGGAACTTCATCAATATAAGCATAATTGTACTTATTAAAATGTGCCTTAAAAGAAAATGAGACATAGTTAGCAGTTGCTGGGAATACAAAAGCTGCAAGGTTCTTTCGCTGTATAGACTTTATATATTTCCTTATTATTTTGATTTAGTTTTCCTTCCATTCTTGGAGGTTGAATAGGGGCTCGAAACATGCTCAGTAATATTTATTACTAGACATAAGAGATTCTTAATCTTGACTAATACACAAAACATCATTTCTTTAGGCCATTCAATTGGCTCTTAATATCTGAGACATGAATCACAGAAGTCTTGAAAAACTGTTGCAGTCAAGGACCTCTAACATCACCTCCTAAAATCTACTTAGACCAATATACAATCAAAAATAAAAGCATCAAGATGAATGTAATTTCAGATGGACCACAGAGTTAGCTAAGTACCAACACCTAATCAATATTAATCACTGTAGTCATTGGGTATTGTAGTTTGGGTCTGGACATATATTTGGCTAAGGGACCACCAAAGTAGATGATGACTGGCAGTTAATCTGCAACAAACCTAGGATCTTACTGGGTGCCTTGGAGTTAAGGTGGTCAAAGGTGACAGTTCCATCAGGCTGTAATTCCCAGACCAGGTAGTAGTAAAAGGAAATACATCAAGCCAATCTAAAGCTGTTTTAACAGCTTCCTCCAACAAATCACTTCTGTATTCATTGAAATATTCAGCTCCAGAGGCAGATGGGAAGAGCAATCTATTCCATGCATTGCTGAGTTACCCCTGAGTGGAAAATGGAGAGGCTAAAGGCATTCACCCATGTCACAACTCTGACAACCTGTGCATATATATTTGGGGAGTCAGCAACAAAGTCAGATGTCTGCATGCAGACAATAGCATTAAAGGCTCAGGAGTGTGGGAGGGAGTAGTGGAACGGCAGCTTCTCTCCTGTGTGTGGTGGGGGGAGGAGTGTGTGTGTTGTGTGTGTGTGGGGGTGGGTGGATGGGTGGGTGGGTGAGTGTGTGTGTCTGGAGAGACAGCCATGGATGCTAGGAACTGAACTCTTATATTCGGTTGTGAACCTAGCCTTTGACACTGAGCCATCTCTCCAGCACACTTCTCTCTGTCTTAATAGGGAAAGGAGGATTCTACCATCCTGCATCCTTTACACAATTAGTTTTCTTAGCCTTGAAGCTCTTATTTTCACCTAAAGATGAATCACTAAACTGGAACCTAACCCAGGAACAGAGGTGTTCAAAATTGTCATGGTTATAGCCATGAAATTATAGGAGATTTACACAGCAGTAAGCAACTGTATGATAATGTCAAATAAATGTATTTCTCTAACAGGACAAGAGAAGAGCATTTATTTATTCAACTTAAAAGCTATCCCAGAAGAAGAAACATAGGATATTATTTATCAAAAATAAATAAAATAGGGCATCTGAATGTATCTTCGAGGATCAATTTACAGATCATGTGGAAACATGTTTATATTATCAAGAAAAGATACATTTTTAGATGCTCAAACACTTAGCGTGCTTTGAAATCTATTTCCCATGTGGCAGATAGAATTTAGAAAGAAGGAAGTGACCGACTTACAAGATGTCTTTAGTTTTCATAGTATTTTTGTATTTTGCATGTATAAATTTGGATTATGTATTATGTTGGCATTTTGTTTCTGAAAGTGATTAAAAAAATTAACCAAAATTAACTCCAGAGAGAAATCCTTGTTTTTAAATCAAAACGTTTCTGTCCAGTTTTTGCTACTATTTCCTACACTGAGGTCTTGTTTTGTTCTGTCTTCTTCCTGTAAAAATAAAGCTGTGATCATTTTTTTAAACAAAGGAGTCTTTCAGATTGCAGATCTCATCTCCAGTCCTTGCCTCCTCTTTAATGCTCGCCCCTTATCTATACAGGAGCAGAAACTTAATCATAAAGAGGAACAGCAGGAACTTCGTAGGGACTAGAGGATGGGAGAATGGAAGGAAACGCTTAGAGTAACCCAGGAAAAATGAGGTAGTCCTCTAAGAGGAAAAAAAAAGTCAGAAATGTCAACAGTTCTCCCAGAAGCTGCAGCTCCTCCCCATTTACTAGAGAACGCAAATTCATACAGCGAAAAGGGGCTCCTTTTGGCCTAGGCGGTTACAAAGGGAATGAATGATTGACAGGACTTGATTTGGTGGGATGAGGTAGGAGTGGGATAACCGAGGGAGCTTGTGGTCTTGGTGGGAGTGGAATTCAGATACCCAAGATAACTGGCGATGAGGCCCTCACGTGACCAAGAGCTGACGTGGGCAAAGGTACTTAAAGCCTTGACGGCCATCCCTGCCATCTTCCTCCAGATGCAAACGCTGTTCTCCTGCACACTGCCTGGTGAAAGGAAGAAACCCCCTCGGATCTGGCCAGGTGGGTGTGAGAGTGAACATTCCTGGGACCCTGGCGATACAAATAGACTAGGGGTGCTGAAGGTCAAGGCTTTACAACGCCTCTGCATTCTCTGCTGGCAAGAGTTTTCCAGACCCCGGGATCAGGCGCAGCGGATTTTGATAGGCAGCAGGGAGGAGGAGGGGTGGAATGAAAGGACTATCAGATGTGTGGGAGAAACCGCTTACTTCTCTCCCAGCTGTTTTGCGGTTTAGTTTTTGACAGTCGGGCTCAGCTCCCTACTTGCCGTGCTGTTGTGAGAGGAGGAGGTAAGAGAAATAAATGTGGCAGCACATACAAGCCCAGCGAGGAGGTTGGGAGCGGGTGGCAGGGGGAGCTTGGAATTTGGAAGCAATCGGTATTTTTCACTCCCATCCTCCCTTTTCAGACACCTCGCTGCCACAACCCTGCTCCCTCCCCTCCCCGACCCCTCCCCCACCCCCGTCCTTCTAGGGTGCTAGGAAATGGGTGTGCCAGCCTCTGTGGGAGAGATGGCGGATTTGGCGCTATATGGGCTTCACAGGCTGGGGGATCCTGAGAGAATCTGGTATTAAACCGCCATGCTAACTGCCAGGCTGCTTTCCAGACACCTGCGGCCCACACAGCCCTCCATCCTGGTCTTTTTGGCCCTGAAAACGGAATTTGGGTATGCAGGCTCGAGAAATGGCGGTTATCTGGGGATTTGGGGTGGTGGGTGGGAGGCGGAGCCCAGAGCAGGAAAACCATGGAAAATCAGGACCCTGGAACTGAGGAGGCAGGCCTAGCGGCCCTTGTTCTGCAGACCAGTGAGAGGCCGGGAAGACGGAGGTTGAAGAAGGGCTGAGCATAGGCGGGAACACTAGAATATCTGGCAGGAATCCCCTATGCTGCATCTTAGCCCGCTTTCTCAGCACTCTTGCCTCTCCCCCTCCCCTCCGTTGCAGTAGAAGGGGTGTGGCGCTGTGTCTCAGAAAAATGGCGGCCAGGGGTGGGGCGAAATAGAAGGGGGCGTTGGGAACCTGGGGAGCTTGCGCAGGCCAGCGGGGTGGGGGGGGGTGCTGGGGGTGCTTGGGGGGTGCGAAAGGGGAGAAGAATTTAAGGAATTGAAAGGTGGAATTCTTTGCCATTTTGGCGTGCAGATAGGATTATAGATAGGCTAACACTAAGACTCTTGTTCTGGATGCTGATATGTCCGCCAGGTTCTCAGTCTGTGCCCGCGGTCTGTATTCTGCCCTTCAACCTGTCCTCAGCAGGAAGCTCTGGCTGAACTAAAGAAAGAAGAAAGATCTCTGAAATCTTGCAGGTTGGTTTGTGGCGTGGGAATGTGTGCTCTCTGGTGAGGGTGTGGCAGAGGCCAGAACATAAAACCAGAACAATCTTCCCTGCATCTTTTCTTTCTTTGAAACACCTTTGCCCTGGCCTATCCTTTTTAGGAAGCATGTGGTGTCTATCTTTTAAGTTAATAGTTGGGGGAGAAAAAGAGGAACCCTGAGGGATTTTTTTTTTGGCCCATCAGAATGCAAATCAGGATAGAAACAACTATTGGTCTACCAAAGGCTCAAAACAACTTGTCATCTACCCACAGATCCGTCTACCTTTAGGCTCTGCAGCTAAAAGCACAGTGGAAATTGCTCCTGATCCCAGGAAGTCGGTATGTACATGAGCACTATCAGGGGACATTTAAATGGGGGCTGGAGGTATTGTAGGTGAATCTGAGATTTCCTACTCTCTGCCAGGTATCACCCTCCCCATGTAGGGATAAATAAATTACAGGTACTGGCACTGGAAAGGTGACCTATAATAGTTGAAGATACAACCTGGAGCTGATCTGTAAATCAGCAAATGCAGGCTTTGATACCTGAGTCCCCAAACTGTTCTCTAAGGTTAGATACAAAGAGAACCCAAACCCTGTGCCTCTCATTTCTATCATTTACTCCTACTAGGTCCAGCTCAGTTTGCAGCCTCAGAAGAACTTTGAAACCTATGCTTGAAAGCCTTGCTCTGACTGGTGCATGTATTCTACTTAAGCAAGCCAGTCCCACAGCCCGGATCAGAGAGTCACTCCAGGTGTACCATGAGCCGGGTTCGAGATGCTGGCTGCGTAGCTGCTGGAATAGTGATTGGCGCTAGTGCCTGGTACTGTGTCTACAAATATACTAGGGGAAGAGACCAGAAGAAGAAGAGACTGGCCAAACCCAAGAACCGGGCTTCTGTGGGTACTGGAGCCAGGGCTAGAGCTGGGTTAAGAGCTGGATTCACAATTGACCTTGGGCCAGGATTCAGTCCCCCAACCCCTGTCAGTGTTGAGGCGATGAATAAGGCCCAGGATGAAGCATCCACTGTGGCCACAGCTGTAACTGAAGAAGTGGTGCCGACTGCACCCAGCCCTAAGGTTCAAAATGGGGCAGAGAATAAGGTCCAGGAGGCAAATGGGGCTGGGACTGAGCCTAATACGGAATCAGTAGTCGGGACACCAGCTACTTGTGCAGTTACACCCCCTCCCAAGGTGGCAGAGGCTCCCCCAGCTGCAGAGGCCCCAGAAATAGTTGGGGCTCCCAAAGTGATGGAAGCTCCCAGCACCACAGAGGCCTCTGGGCCTGCAGCACCTTTTAGGACAGCCCAGACTCCGGCGCCAACAGCAGCTTCCTCAGCAATTGCAGCAGCAGCAACACTTCCTTGGGCGGTAGGGCCTCATGGGCCAGCTCAGTCTCCCATAGCTGTCCAGTCTCTAGTGCCAGCAGCATCTTCCTGGGCAGTAGTAGCGCCTCCTGGGGCTGTCTACATTCCTGTGGCAGCCCACTTTACTGGGCCAGCAACAGCTACCAGAGTAACCCAGTCTCCTGGGACAGTGGTGCCTCCCATGCCACCCCCATCATCTATGGGGGCAATGCTAACCAGGGCAGTCCAGTCACCTGTGACAGCAGTGCACCCTGGGACAGCCCAATCTTCTGGAGTAGTAGTACCTCCCAGAGCTGTCCAGATTTCTGCAGCAACAGTGGCTCCCATGACTGGAGCCCCTTCTGGGACACCAGTGGCTCCCAGGGGACAGGCAGCAGCATTTGATAGGGCACCAGCATCTACCCAGAGGGCAGAGGTGGCACAGGTCCCTAGGGTAGCAGCTCCTGTTGAAGCCACAGAGACTCCTAGAATAGCAACACCTGCCATGGGGGCTGAGGCCTCTCTGCCAATGCATTCTGGGGCTGCAGAAGCTCCTGGGACTTCAGGGTCCTCTAAGACAGCAGCCACTGGCAAGAAAGCAACCCCTGGAGCTCACACTGGGGCTATACCTAAGGCTGGGTCAGCCACTGGTGCTGTACCCAAAGGTGGAGCCAAGGGTGGAAACAGGAACCGGAATGGAGGCAAGGGCAAAAATAGGAAAAACAAGGTTGAAGTGGATGAATTGGGGATGGGCTTCCGCCCTGGGGACGGAGCTGCTGCAGCAGCTGCAGCCTCCGCTAATGGGGGACAGGCTTTCCTAGCAGAGATTCCTGAATCTGAGGAAGGGGAATCTGGGTGGACTGATACAGAGTCAGATTCAGACTCTGAACCTGAGGTCCAGACCAGAGGGAAGGGGAAGAGAACCATTCCCATGCATAAGCGCCCCTTTCCTTATGAAATTGATGAGATCCTGGGTGTTCGAGACCTCAGGAAAGTCCTAGCCTTGCTTCAGAAATCGGATGATCCCTTCATCCAACAAGTAGCCTTGCTCACCCTGAGCAACAATGCCAATTATTCCTGTAATCAAGAAACAATTCGAAAGTTGGGAGGCCTCCCGATTATTGCAAACATGATCAACAAAACTGACCCCCACATTAAGGAAAAAGCCTTAATGGCCATGAATAACCTGAGTGAAAATTATGAAAACCAGGGCCGGCTTCAGGTGTACATGAATAAAGTGATGGATGACATTATGGCCTCTAACCTGAACTCGGCAGTTCAGGTAGTTGGGCTAAAATTTTTAACAAACATGACTATTACTAATGATTACCAGCACCTGCTTGTCAATTCCATCGCAAACTTTTTCCGTTTATTATCTCAGGGGGGTGGAAAAATCAAAGTTGAGATTCTGAAAATACTTTCAAATTTTGCTGAAAATCCAGACATGCTCAAAAAACTTCTCGGTACCCAAGTGCCATCATCATTTAGTTCCCTTTACAATTCTTACGTGGAGTCAGAAATTCTTATTAATGCTCTTACTCTATTTGAGATTATCTTTGACAACCTCAGAGCAGAAGTGTTCAATTACAGAGAATTCAACAAGGGCTCCCTGTTTTACTTATGTACTACATCTGGGGTGTGTGTTAAGAAAATTCGAGCCCTAGCAAATCATCATGACCTCTTGGTGAAAGTGAAAGTTATAAAACTGGTGAACAAATTCTGATTGATCTGTGCCCTCAAGTTTGTGTTTTCTTAGTTTTGCAGTCTGGCAGCATAAAAAATGAGACGTTACTGCTTTTCTACTTGTGTGTATAGTAAAGGGATCCTTTCAGCTGCCAGTTTTGAATAATGTATCATTCAGAGTGATGTTATCTGTGACAGCCACCAGCTTTAAGCTGAGCCATTTTCTGAATACCAAATAGTCCTGTAGTCCTGTAGTACTGAAGATGTATTTGTGATTTCAGTTGTGCTGCTTGGGTAGAATATTTTTTTCTGGGTCCTCTATGTGAATTGATAACAAACCTGTCCATGAATGCCCTACCCTGCTCTTACTTGTTTTGACTTGAATTTTGTCACCAAAGACTCCATGTGTATCACTAATAAAGTTGTATGTTGCAAATGGCAAGAAATTGCTCTTATATTTGAGTTAAAAATGTAGCTGCAAAGGTAAGGAACATAAATACGGGTGGATTACTAACAGAACCTGGGCATATGCTCAGTGTCAGATATTTGCTATCTGGGAGGATGAAGCAGAACTTCAATGAAGGGTGCACTTAAGCTGGGCCTAAAGGACAGCATAGAAGAATGGCTCAGAAAGAAATGGTGCAAAGAAAGGCCTAGGGGTGGGAGCTCTGTCCCTATGATAGGGAAGAAGCTTGTTTCCCTGAAACAGAAAAATAGAAACTTTGGAAGAGGAGTGATAAAAAATAAAGATGATAATTTAGGGTGAAAACATTTTCCTTTAAAGGTCTTCAATCCTCAGCTCAGATACCAAAATATCCTGTCATTCAGGGAGTAACAAGACATTTTATAATATACATATATAAAAAGGAAAACAGGATTGGGAGATAGTTCAGTTGATAAAGCCTGTGCCTCACAAATATGAGGACTGGAGTTTGATCCAGAGAACCCACTTAAAAATTCTGTGTGTGAGAATTCCCACTTGTAATCCTGACCCTGAGGGTCCAGAGACAAGAGAATCCCTGGAGCTCACTGGCCAGCTAGTCTAGCCTAATTGATGAGCTCCAGGCCAATGAGAGACTCTGTATCAAAGGAGGAATGGAATTCCTGAGAATGACACCTGAGATTGTCCTCTCGTCTCTACACATATGAACACACACATAAAAATGAAAAATAATCTAGTGGCAATGTACAAGATGGGTTGAAGCTGACATGGGAGTAGGGGAGGAGATAAAATCAGAGCATTTGTTTGAAAGTTATAATAAACCAAGGGTGAAATGATGAATGGTGAAATGGAATGGTGACTAAAATAAACGGTTTGGGTATGGATGTGTTGGTAGTAAGACACAAATGCACATGCATGCCTCCTTGCACACACTTACCCATGCTTGCACACACCCGGGGTGGGCAAGACCTGGCACCTGACAAGTTCTAACAGGGAAGAGCTCTCTTAGGCAACTGCGATGACCACATATGAACTCTCATTTAGGATGAGCAGCAGAATGACCTTTGGTGCTGACCCCTGGTAGGTTTCTCAGCTCAGCCTTCCTTTGGAAAAAGAGCTGGGAGGAGGTTTTTCTTGTGCCCCTGCCTCTATGTGTACATTCTTTCTTCTCTGGCTGGCACAGTGAATCAATGAAGAAAGAAAATAGAAAATTTCTAGAATATTTTTTCCAAACCCAGCCTGCTTTGCTGACATCCCAACAAAATAATTCATGGAGTGTTAGGCTTAATCCCCAGCAACACACACACACACACACACACACACACACACACACTCACACACACAGAGACAGAGACAGAGAGAGAGACAGAGACAGAGACAGAGACAGAGAGACAGAGACAGAGAGACAGAGAGAGATTTATTGTGCATTATGATGACTAGAAATAATATCACCATGTTATATACTTGATAATTGCTATAAAAGAAGATTTTAAGTGTTCTAACAATAAAAACTAGATGTGATATGTTTTATAAAGTACCATAATTTAACCATCTCAGGATATGTACATGTATTAGAACATAATTTTTATACAAGAATATAATCAACATTTGTCAATTCAGCTAAAAACCTTAAAACTAATATACTTCTATACAAGCATTACACTTGATCTTAGCCAAAAGGCTGAGAAAGATCTATACTCACATTAAAAGACATGATTTTTAAGGCTTCATGGCACGTTATAAAGGTTCACACAATTGAAACTGAGTAAAAATTCTTTTAGCTATTTTACATGTATATTTCTATGTATTTCTTACATAAATTAGGGTCATATTGCATATTAGTAGTTTTCAATGTGTAGCCCACAGAATATTGCTGGTTCCTGAAAAGGTATGGCCAAAATAAGTTTCAAAACAGTACTAACATGTTATTTAGTGTTTTCACAGGCTTGACATTTGGTACAAAAGCAAGGAGAAAATCACCAGTATCATAGAGGTGATCAAAACAATGATGTAAACTACACTAGTAGTGATTGCATTTTAATTATGGTGGCATATTCAAATTCTTAAAATCTGCTTTTATTTGTAAGCATTTTGATAAAGTCCTTATTCGTTATGATATGACACATATACTAAACCTCAATGCTTGAGTGCATGTTTTTCAAATATTCTGTATGACAAAATAGGAAGTATACACAAAACACTGCACTGCTAGCATGTCAATGGTTTCCTTGATGAAAAATATATTTTCAATTATTTAAGTTGTCCACTGAAGCAGCTACTTAGTCATAGAACATTTTTACTTAAGAATGACTTTCAGGCCAGGCAGTGGTGGCACATGCCCTTAATTCCAACACTTGGGAGTCAGAGACAAGCAGATTGTTGTGAGTTCGAGGCCAGCCTTGTCTACAGAGTGACTTCCAGGACAGCCAGGGCTATACAGGGAAACCCTGTCTTGAAAAACCAAAAAAAAGGGGTAGGGGAGCTTTTCACATTTATGGAATTGGCAGACATGTTTTTACAAAATATCTAAAGAAATTTTTGAAGAAATTATTTCACAGTACGTGTCCCCAACAATAAAACCTTAGCTTTTAGGGAGAGTAAAACTTTGGAGAACTAGAATGCTCACCTGTAAGCTTGAGTATTCACAGTACTTGATGATTTTTCTGGGAATATTAGCAATCAAAGCGAAGGTAGTATGACTCTTCTCCCCTTCCCATTCTTCTAGGGGAGAGCTAAAGGAAGGCTTTGGAGTCTAGAATTGCTCTTTCTCGATTTTAGTTATATTACACCCATGCCATTCAATAAGTAATAGCATTGCTATGATGATGCTATAAACTCGTGATTTTCTGAACCCTTAAGAAGAGCCTGAAAAGATACCAGTCCTGACATTGTCATGTCTTTTTCTGGATGACTTGGAGTTAGTATTTGAGCTCATTCACTACAGATAGGTACACCAGCTTCTGTTAGCTTAATCCCAGTTCCTCAGGTGGTTCAACCATCTTCCTCTGCTCAGATTGACATTAGAAACTTCTATCCCATTGATATGAAACCCATTCTGTACAGACACATGTATCCTAGCCTTATGAATGGGCAAAAAAGTCGCTAGCTAATATACATTTTGTTTCCTAAAACTTAGATTTGGATGTCTTAAATAGCATCCCTGTGAAAATTCAACACCACAAAGTAGGCATGTCTGAAGCTTAAAACAGTAGTTCTTTGAAATATTTAATTTAGTAAAATAATAACACTAGAAGTTGGGCATCAGCTATGTATTATTCTATTATTCCTGAAACGTGACCAAAGAATTACAAATTCTTTGGGATCAGATACTTGTTTCTAAAAACACTGAGAATTTTCATTAAAAATAGTTAGTAGGTCTGAATATGGGGTTCAACATGAAAGATGATTAAGAAAACTTACTAGAAGAATCCCTTTCCACTTAGAGCTGTCAGACAGACCACTAAGGGAATGAATTTTAAAATTAGGCTTCTTCATCGCTTAATTGTAATATAAGTTGAATTTATCACCTTGCCAGGTCTCCTTAGTGAGACTAGGAATACTGATAACTGAAATAAGTGATCTGGGAGATCTTGTGCCTCCTCGGGCTTTTTAAAAAAATTAGTTCCCACTTTGCCCTGATGATGCAGAAAATAGAAAACTGTCTCATATGAGACTCAAATTTTGAAAGTTTAGAATACCTTAGGTCTGAGGTTAAGATAAAGCAATATAAGAAACAAGAAGAGTGGCCTAGAGAAATGGCTCAGCAGCTAAGAGAGTGCTGCTCTTGTAGAGGACCAAAGCTTGGTTCCCAGCACCCACATCGGACATCACACAACTTTCCACAAACCCAAGGCCTTTCATACTCTCTTCTGGCCTCAGTGGGTACCTGAACTCACATACATGGACTCACATGGACATACGCACACATATATACAGAGTTAAAAGTAAAGGAACCAAGAGAATTATAGCTTTTGAATGAGCTTTATTCTTAATACAAGATCAGTACAAATTAGTCACACTGAGACTCCCAACTATTGTTGTAAACAACGCTGATTAGCTCTAGACTTGGCTAAAATATAAAGAGTAAAGTTTTAAAATCACACTAAAATAATAGACATGAAATGTAGCAGGCCGGGAAAAGTGTATGCTGCGTAAGTGTGGGACCTGAGTTTGGCTCCTCGCATAAAAGCCAGGTAACCTCAATACTGGGGAGGTGGAATTGGGAAGTGTCTACAACTCATTGGCCATTCAGTCTAGCCAAATTGATGGGCTCCAAAGATTCAGTAAGAAATTTGTCTCAAACATTAAGATGGAGAATGATCAATGAAATATGTGTAGCCACAAACACCTCCCCCCACACACACACACTCAGAGAGAGAGACGGAGACAGAGACACAGACAGAGACAGAAACAGGGAGAGACAGAAAGACAGAGGAATAGAATGTATGTCTAAAACAATGAATAATAAAATTCACGCAGGAGAAAAGCATGTTGAATCCAAAAGAAAATGAGAGAAAACTGAAATTTTAAAAATAGCAAGGCAAACGAAGCACCCAGTTCAAATGTATTAATAACCACAGAACATGAAAATAGGCCGCATCCACTAGTTAAAAGATACCATCCAAATTTGAAAATCCAGCTTCATGCAAAGAGAGACTTCGGAAGTAAAATATATAGAAAGTCATACTATACAAGCACCAAGTAAAAATTAACAGACACAATCAAAACTCTTTGTGTTTGTTTGTTTGTTTTTTCGAGACAGGGTTTCTCTGTTGTAACTCTGGATGACCTGGAACTCACTCTGTAGAAAAAGCTGGGGAAAAAACACTTTAAGAAAAGGCTTTAAGAGAGAAACTTCATAACATCAACACCATAGAATACTATTTGTCAATGAAAATAAATGTTCTATTAGTACAAACAACTGAGATGAATCTCCAGGGCATTGCAATGAAGAACCTATCAAAAAGTCATATATATCTCCATGAGTCAAGGAGCTGTCATCAAGCCTAAGGATCCAAGTTCAATTCCCAGGACCCACATGGTGGAAGGAGACATCAACTACCATAAGTTGTTCTCTAACCTCCACATGAGCACTTTGGCATGAGTGTACATGCACCCATACACAGACAGACAGCAGACAGGCAACACACGTAGATAGATAGATAGATAGATAGATAGATAGATAGATAGATAGATAGATAGACAGACAAATGAATGAATAAATAAATAATGTGATTTAAAAGATTTTCAAAAATTTTTATGCATCTCGGTGTTTTGTCTACATGCATGTCTATCTGTGAGTGCTTAGTGCCAAGGTAGGTCAAAAAAGGGCATCAGATTCCCTGGAACTGGAGTTAGCAGACAGTTGTGAGCTGCCAAGTTGGTGCTGGAAATTGAACGTGTGTCCTCTGGAAGATCAGACAGTGTTCTTAACCACTGAGCTATCTCTCCAGCCTCATAAAAAATTAAGGTCACATACTATGTTTCCACTTTTAAAATATACTTAACCTAATGTGATGGCACATGCCTTTAATCCCAGCACTTGGGAGGCAAAGGCAGGCAGATTTCTTTGAGGTCCAGGACAGCCAGAGTAAATAGTAAGACCTGCCTCAAAATATAGAAAGAGGTGGAGAATGGAAAGGGTTGCCAGGGATTGGGATGGTGGAGTGAGCATGTATGCAATTACAAAGGGAGCAGCATAAAGAAGAAGATCTGTGTAGTGGTGGATTAGACTTGAATCTGGATTGCAGAGGTATGACAAAATGAAATATATATATATATATCCAATGTCAGTTTCCTAATTTGGCATTGCACAATAGTTCTGGGAAATCTTAAACATTGAGAAAAACTATGTGAAAAGGAAAGACATTTCTCTGTACTGTTCTTGCAATTTTCTGTAAATACATAAGGATTTCAAAATAAAAGTCTTTAAATTTACTAGAAAAATCGAAATGTGCATTCAATAAAATCACCTCAAAATATGTGGACAAAAATTTTTTCCTAGTATAGTAGTGCATGCCCATATTCCCAGCACTTGGCAGGCAGAGACAGGAGACCCTGGAATTCCAGGCCAGCCTAGGTTATGTAGCATGTTCTAGGTCCACTCTCAAAAAAGTGAATTTTGCTCATGCTACAGTGAACAACCCAATACTCACGGGCATGCAGGCAACACTAATTGGACTCAGTAGTTCAAATAAAGACATAAAGTTGGGAGGGAGATGTGGGAAGAAGGATGGGAGAGAAATTGGAGGAGGAAAGAGAACTGAATTTGATCAAAATAAAATGGATGAAAACAAAAGTCAAACTAGAAAGAAAACTCTCACAAAGCTATACAACCAATAATCAATCACACAGAAGAATTGTAAAGACTTTTCTCAATATTTAAACATAGAGAAGGAAATACACAGTAAAGAGACAGAATACTGAACACTGCAATCAACAAACTGATTTAGTAAGAAACATATATAACCCATAAAAATAAAATTTCCCCATAGTATATTTACAATTACTGCTCACGGACATGAATATAAGTCAATTATCAACAAATTCAAAGAATATTTATCATAAAGATTACCTTATTGGACCAAAATGCAGTTCAGATTGAAACAAATACATTTTTTTAAATCTCATGACCCAAGCTGAGCTTAGTGGAGCAGGCCTATAATCTCTGTACGTGGAAGGCTGAAGCAGGAGGATTAGAAATTTGAGGCCAACCTGGAGTACATGAGACTCTGCCTCAAAATAATAACAACCAAAGCAAAATAAAAACCTGAGCCAGACATAGTGGCACTTGGGAAACTGAAACTGAAACTGAAGGATCACTACTTCAAGGCTAGCCTGAGCCACATGGCTACACAGTCTCTGACCAACAAAACCGAATGCTTGTGCTCTGGTTTTGAGAGTATGCCTTTAAAATTTTGTGGATTATTAAAGAAAATATAATAGGAAATTTTAAACGTTAACAACTGAATAAAGAAAATGATGGTGGTTGTCTCCTCCATTGCTAGTGAAGGTGCCTTATAGTTCTAGTGTGTGGGCAGTAGAGTCTGACACACCAGACCAGCTCCAAGACTTGAAGATACTGGAAATCAAATGGCTCCAAATTCTTTGTCAGTGTACATGAGAAGTTGAAAACATTCCAAAAATCTGTTTGTTTGTTTTAATGGGGAGGGGAGTGAGATGGACAGCTGGCTCAGCGGGTAAGAGCATTTTACTGGCCTTGTAAAGACTCTGGGTTTAGTTCCAGCACCCACATGACAGCTCATTACCATCTGTAACTCCCATTACAGGGCATCCAATGCCCTCTTCTTGCTTCATGGGCACTGAGCATACATGTGGTACATATACATACACGGAGGCAAGACCCTCATACACATAAAAAATAAAAATAAACTCTTTTTAAAGAGAAAACATGTTCCATTTTTCCTGTAAACTTTAATGGAGATCTCTTCTTTGTCAGTAGATTGAAGTCAATGAGTACAAGGAAGATTCAAAGAATATATGGTAAGACAAGTCCAGAAATGAGCTCAAGACATAGTTTTGACCCCTGTTTCCTCAGAAGAAAACCCCCCAGAACTCTAGGAAATTTCTGAACATGAAATTTAGGACATCATCTGTGAATCCTTAGAGCCTGTGGTTGTCAGTATAACTCTGTTGTAATTGTTGAAGAAAGAAGAAAAACAAGGAAGAATTCGAGAAGGCTGTCCCAACACCACCCTGGAAGCTTTGCAGTGAGTAGAAATGATGAGAAACTATCTAGGGACATGTATATGACGAACCATACTCCTTGAAGCATGGGGGAAAAGGAGCTACAGTTGTCAGATTCTCTGAGTTTGTTCAGAATTGGCATCTCATTGTTTCTACACAATGTACCCATATATTTTAAGTGTGTATGACAGAGAGAGAGAGAGAGAGAGAGAGAGAGAGAGAGAGAGAGGGAGAGGGAGAGGGAGAGGGAGAGGGAGAGAGAGAGAAGTATATATGGGAGGATAAACCAAATTCAGTTATCAATTCTCACCTTCTAGATTGAACAGGGTCCAGTGTTTGTGGCAGCATGTGTTGGCTAGCTGGACCATTAGCTTCCACTGATTCCCTTCTTCTGTTTTGCATACCACTCGAAGATTGCTGGAATTAGAGACAAGCTGTCACTTACTGGTTTTTATAGTGGGCTGGCTAGTTTTTTTTTTTAACACAAACATAGACATAACTGGAAAGAGGGAATCTCAACTGAGGAGTTACCTCCATATATTTTCCCTGTGGGCATGTCTGTGGTGGCATTTTCTTGTTTGCCAGTTGATGGAGGAGGATCCACCTCACTGTGGACAGAGCCATCCATGGGCAGGTGGACCTGGACTATATAAAAGATGGGTAAGCAAGTCAGGGGAAGCAAGCTAGTAAAGCAGCACTACTTCATCGACTCTACTTCCGTTCCTGCTTCCAGGTTCCTGCCTTGAGTTCCTGCCTTGGTTTCTCTCAATCGTGGATTATAATCTGTAAGCAAAAATGAGCCCTTTCCTCTCCAAGTTGCTTTTGGTCATAGAAACAGAAAAGCAAACAAGGACACATGGGTTGTGAGGATCTGAGCTCCATTGTCATGCTTGCAGAGCCAACACTTTTACCCACTAATCCATTTCCCCAAGCTGTACCCACATCTTCCATTACCAATACCTCCATGATTCCCTTAGGAATGGCACTTGCCTAACACTCGGTGAAAAAAGAGACCACACGTGGTGCCAGTCAGTTTATACGTGAAGTGTTCAGAACTGTTAAGGAGAGACCAAACGACAGGTATTATGACTTCTAGGTTGCTATCTATCTCCAACTTCCTTAAGGAAAAAAGATTATTGCAAAACCAGTGTGTGATACATAAACTCTTCATCTCCAACCCTCATAGATTCATTTGTTACTTCCAGTTTGAGGTTATAGAGTTGGACCCCAGGGTCTACTAGGACAGCTCTGCATTTCTTCTCCTCTGAGTGATCTGGTCTCATAGGAGAAAGAAGTCAGTTACTTTAGAGTTGAGCATCATGACTTTAACTCCATTGTGGAGCCTGCATGTTTGCCAAGAAGTTTCCTTGTCGGGAAAGTTTGCATCTTTATTACATTTAAACTATGCCCATAGAGAGGCTGGAGAGATGTCTCCATGCATAAGAGAGTTTGCTGTTCTTGCAGAGACCAGAGATTCCCAGTTGGGCTTTTCAGAACTGCTAGTAACTCCAGTGCCTGGGGATCTGACAGCATCTTCAGCCTCCTCCCGGGTGGCACATTCTTGTAATCCCAGTGCTGGAAGAGTTGAAGCAGATAGATTGCAAATTAAAGAGCAGCCTGAGCTACATATCACAACCTTATATCCAAAATTAAAAAAATAAATCCTGCTGAGTATCGGTGCCTCTTTTATAAAAAGATGCTCTTTGCTAGTTGCTACTAACAAGTTCTGACTTCTTGCATTCAGGTCAGGCAAAAATGGCTGCATCTTTTGTTACCTGGTCTGTTTTGCCTGGACTTCTGTCCCCTCCATTAGTCTCTGCATAAGTGTTCTCTTTTGAGTTTTAATCTCTTTGGCATGCAAAATCTTGTGGTAAATTAGGTCTGTCTTTATAAATTGCCACGTGCAGACTTTGATCTTTAATTCATATTACTTCGTTTTGGTGATAAGAATTTGAGGAGACTGTGAAATGCTTAGATTCCTTGTGCTATTTTAAGCCCATGTTAAAAACAGTTAAAGGATGAAAATGAAGCACCTGGTGATTGAACTTGAAAAAGCAATTATATTATTTCCATTGCCTTTAAGTTCAATGTTATGTAAATTCACTAGGGTTTTTAATGTGTCGAAAAATTAAAAAGCAGTATTTAATATTGAAAAATAAATACATAAATAATTTTTTCTTCTTTAACTATGCCCAAGGACATCAGCCTGTTTTGGACACCTTCTAGTATTAAAGACGTAAATAAAACCATTAATTTAAACTAAGTTTTTAAAAAAGAAGATGATGATATAAAAAATTATGATATTCACTAAACTAGCACTTAAAGAGAAATAATTTATTTTTATAATTTATGAAGTATCCAAAATAGGCAAGTATACAAACTCAGGCATCCAGGCTTCGTAATCTCATGGCTCTCCCAACTCAGTATGTGGCCTGTCATACAAAATTTAACTACTGTTGCCCAGAAGTCATCCATGCTACTTTTGCTTACAGTGTCTTGCCCAAAAAGCTATATACAAGACAAGTGGAGAATATAAGTGCACAGATCATTTGGTGAGCACCATCTACCCTTTCCATACCAGAGAAATAGATAGTATAGAAAAGATATATAGATAAATGGAAACGCTTACAGAAAGACTTAGAGACGCAATAAACTGAAATTGGCAGTATAAATCAATGGGAAATAAATGGACTATTCAGCATATCATGTTCACTATTCACCTCTCCCTAGTACCAAATATAAACTTGAACTCTAGACAATGAACTATGTAAATATGAAAGCTAAAAATATGAAAATAATAGAAAATAATAGATGGCTGGAGAGATAGCACAGTTGGTAAAGTGTTTGTTGAACTAACATGAGACCCTGATTTTGATTCCCCCAGAACCCTCATATAAAAATCTGGGTGTGATTGTGCTTGCTTATAACTCAGTACTGGAGCTGTGGGGACAGGAGAATCCCTGGGAATCACTGGCCAACCAGCCTAGCCTGCTGGGAATTCAAGATGACTGAGAGACCCTGTCTCATGTATCAAGGTGGATGGTAACTAACGGTTTAATGGCCAAGGTTGTCTTCTGGCTTCCACATGCATGCTCACACATATGCACCTGTACACACACACACATATACACAAAATATACAAATTAATGAATGAATTAAAAAATAATATAGGAATATTTCTGTGTGTCTCAGAAGTAGGTAACAATTCCTTAAATCAAACCTTAGAAATAGCAGTAGGGCTGGGAATATACTTCAGTGGTAGAACACCTTCAGTATGCCCAGGGTCTTGGGTTTGACGTCTAGTAAAACACACACACACACACACACACACACACACACACACACACACACACACTCAAATACACATGAGAAATAGATACAAAATACAGAAGACTAATTAATTTGATTACATAAAAATTGTGTTTAATAGTGGACACTATGAGCAAAGGTAAGATGACAGGTGGAGATAACTTTAACAAAGGATTCATAACTGACATATGAAAATACTAGCAGAAAAAGGAAACACCCTGCCCTAAACTGTAGAATGTATAAATGTATACTTGGAGGAAAGAAAACCAAAATTTTTAGAAATAGACAAAGCGGTATTCAGATGCATTATTGTTCAGATAATCAATAAGTAAAATACAGTTATTTATATTTATTTTACTAGCAAAATTAGAAAGCTGAGACATATGAGTTGTTCCTAAGGGTACAAATAGAAGGAAACAACTGATTAGAGTTTAGAGTGGAACTGCTATTGCAAAAAGCAATCTTGCAGTAGTTAAATCAATTATACATATACCCTGTGGCCCAAAAATCACATTTCTTTTTACATATATATTTCAGAACACCTCTCATATTGATCCATAGGGGGATATGCATGAAAACATCCTGCACAGTGTTTGAGATGACAGGGAATTAGAAGCAGACTAGATTCTGTTTTTAGAAAAATGAAGACGTAAATTAAGGTAGATGAACATTAATCCATTATTCAACACTAGAAACCAGCAGGTCGGCTGCGAATGTACTCAGTAACACAGATAGGCATGGGGAAGTTTTATAGGTGAAACTATGAAATGCAGCATCAATCTATTGGCCAGAAATCAGTCTCATGGTCTCATCCAATCATAAGAGTCCTTGAACCTGGGTTCTTGGGAGTAAGCAGGAAACATGGGAGAACCAGCAAGTTCTCCTACAATGTGCAAGATCTTTGTGGAGAATTATTAAATGCTATGAAAAGGCACCATCTGGAATTCTGGTTTTAATGCTTGCTTTTCCAGAGAGGACAATGGCTTTGTGCTCCATTTCTATCTGATTCCTAAGTTCCTCCCACTGGTTGAAACTTAGTAACAAGTTTAGTCCCTGCTTACTGATATCTCTCATACATCCTCTGTAACCTTATGTCAATCCACCAAAATATAAGAGGAGAGTAGCAGACGAGAATTGATGTTAGGATGGTGTTAAAATAGTCATGATGGTAACCATAGATTTGGAGAATAAATGTAAGATTTGTACTTACTTCTCCATATTTTCAAGTACTATCATCGCTTTCAAAATAGGTGTCAATTTGCAATGATTTTTACAATTGGAAGTAAAAGCAACGAGGATATTTTCATTTTTTTAAAAAATGGCAAGGTGGATGTAAAGTCACTTGCTGCCTACCCTGATGGCCTGAGCTGGATCGCTTGAACCCAAAAGGTTGAAGGAGAGAAATGACTCCTGCAAGTTGTCTTATGATGCTCATACCATGGTGCACATATGTGCATGCATGTGCACGCGCACGTACACACACACACACACACACACACACACACACACACCACAGAGAGAGGGGGGAGAGAGGGAGGAAGGGAGGGAGAGAGAGAGAGATGATAGATAAGTAGTTTTTTAATGATGGCATAATTTCCCACCCTCATTCCTTCCTCATGGCCCTCAGATATGCTGGCTCTCTGTTTTTCCTGTACCATCCTTTAGTGATCAAAACAGTCTCTGTCACTGTCCTTATTATGCCATCCTGGGGAAAAGGTGGTATGATCCTGTTATCTGCTGAAACAGTATAAAGCAGCTGTCTCTCAGTTACTTTTGTGGTCGTGGAGATTTAGCCTAGATCTCCTTGCATGCTTGCACACACTCTACATCTAAACTACATCTCCAGCCTCACATTCCTAAAGCAGCATAATGTGGCAATGCCTATGAAGGTAGTGAAACACATAATGGAGGCAAACTCAAAAGCTGGAAGATAATTTAAATAGAAAGAGAAATCATCCCAAATGAAGCACTCCAAGATGAAGTGGCACCAAATATATAAACAGATGTTCAAATGCATGGTGGAAAGAAAGGAAATTTTAAAAAAATACACCTGCAAGGAATTCCACTAAGGGAAAATTTAATATCTGAAGAAATTGTAACATGCAATTTTCCACAGGTGAAGCAAGACATAAATCTTCATATTGAGCATGTTAGTTTTGAGCAGGAGTAGACAAAAGAAGAACTAGATACATAGTGGTGTAATGATATTTTCATGAATTTAGAAAATTCAATGCTCCCATTACAACATTTATATTATCTTCCTATGAAGTATGACTATTAGAAGAGTCAGATATTTTTGACTAAAAGTAGTAGTAACGAACAAAAGAAGGAATTTAAGCAAAAATTAATTTCTGGAACTGTAAAACCATGATTTTACCTGCCAGATTAAGTGAAAAGGGAAATGTCATTATTGAGAAATTAGTATACAGTCGAGTTGATCAAGTGAAAAATTAAGAATAATGAAAATTATTAACAAAAACATTTTTATAATACTTGGAGGATTGATAAAAAGGGAGAAATGATGAACTTCTACATTGAGTAAAAAGATACAGAAGATAAAGAAGCAATTAAATTTCACCATCTCTAAGTCATGTGGTTGATGATTGAGGGACACAAAGTTCTAGACAAGATTAATATAAGAAATTTAAATGTTTACAAGCATCATTACTAAATTAGCAAGTTTAATAATAATGTTTTAAAAGATACGTACAAAGGAAAAAATCAGGCAATTATCAATCATTCTGGAGGCAAACAAACAATGGAATGAAAGTAACCCCCAAACAATATGTTTAGTCAAAGTACTCTTCAGAAGTCAAGGTGGGTAAGATATATCCAAATAGGCAAAAATTCAGGAAGAAGACAACCCATTCTAAATTATCATGCGTAGCATTTTTGAGCACTTACTACCTACCAGATACTGCTCTAAGCACATCACATATCTTATTTAAGCCTCTCAACAACCTTATAAATTGATATTATTCTTTTTAATTGATATTTAATTTAATTGATATTAACCTTCATGTTACACATGAAGAAATTACAATACACAATGTTTAAAAACTCACCCAAGAGCAATGGCATTCAAATAAATATTTTAACTCTGTCATAAACATCGTTCCAAAGCGACAAACTCAATCACTATGTATCTAACTTATACTTTGATTAACAGCATAAAAATACATAAACACGGTCTAAAATGAATGAAAGCATGTATAGTTACATCCTCTTAAGACAGTATAATTAGAAACAAATAATAAAATATAATCATAAAATGGAACTACCTGAAAACAGTGGTCCCCAAAATAAATCCAAAACAAAAAATAAGAAGCCACATGAAAAGCAAAACTCATGGGGCATAATTAAAGCTATACTCATTAATCTTTTTTAGTTGTTTCTTGACATAAGATATTACAACAGAGTTCAGGCTACCCTCAAAGTCACTATGTAACTGAACATTACCTTGAATTCCAGATCTTCCTCTTCTGCATCTCCTAAATGCTGGAATTAAAAATGTGATATACCATGCCTACATGAATATATATTCTTCATGACCATTGCTATTCCATAAACCATGAATAAGAGGAAAATCACCCCTCTGAAGAATTACGTATGAATACACAATAGGAGATGGTGCAATATCTCAGGGATATATCACTTGCCTCCCATGCACAAAGCACTGAGTTCAGTTCCAGTAGTATATAGAGAATGGTAACAAAACAAATCTAAAGAAGGAAGTTCTAGGTTAAAATCATAAATGAAGTATGGTATTGCACTCCAGAAGTGCAGTGAAGAGGATCAGTTCAAAGTCACCCTCTTATATAGTGAGAGGCCTTCATGAAGCCCTATTTCTCACAAATAAGGGAATGACCAAATGAAATAGTTGTAGATGTGATAAATAAAAGGCTGGCTCATTGAAAATGCTAATAAGGGAAATGGACTATAAGTATGATTAAGTAAAAGCAGCCTGGAAACAAAAAGCACACAAATTATGAATAATAATAAAAGTTACAGCTCCTGTCCACATTAGTATACCTATTGCTGATGTCCTTGTTCAGCTCATGTCAGGAAGTCATGTCAGTCAGACTTTATAGAAGTAGCTCCGGCTATTCCTAGAAGACAGAGTCTCACAGCAAACTTCCTGTTACCTCAACCACACACAAAGAACTACAGGCCACTAAGGAATGCTAAGAGTGGGAGAAATAGTCTTCCCCGGGGGTTATCCAATACCAAATGGTTATACAATACCAAATGGTCAGCCCTGAAAACATACATACAAGGAGCATTATACAGACTGTGCAGGCTGTACTTATGTATTTAAAAATATATGCATATATGCATGCATACATGTATACATAAATGTATGTAACAACAATTAATGAAAAAAGAGAACATAGATTTGAAAAAAGAGTAAGGAGGATTTAATGGGAGAGTTCAGGGGTAGAGAAAAGGGAAGGGAAAATGCTATAATTATATTATAATCTCAAAAGATAAAAGAAATAATTTTTATAAAGAAAAAGCCCACATAGAAGGGTAAAAAACATATAAATAGATGTGATTAAAACTAATATTTTACATATAAATCTATTATATAAAATTTGGAAATCTAAATGTAATAACTTTGAACCTCATGGGTTCAAAGTTACCAAAATTAATGCAAGAAATAGAAAAATGAACTAGGCCAGTCAGTACAAAATAAGACTAGAAATGAGATTATCGAGTTTCAATTTAAAAAATAGTAGCCTATGGGGCCAGGTATGGCAGTGTTCACTGTAGTTGTTATGCTGCTGTGGGAGCTCAGCAAACAAGACAAGGAGGCATTTCATAGATGCAAACTCTGCCAGATCTCTCTGCAGAGGGAACCACCATCGTGGCTCATGCCATACTGCAGTGGAATCCTGAGTGTCTCAGCTCAGGTGTTTTTATTGATTCAGAACTCCTCAGGTAGTTTACTGATAGAACATGCAGATCATTAGCAATTAAACAACCCCCACAGAAATCCAACACCTGCAGACAATACAGAATGCCCTAGACTTAGGCTAGCCCCTCACCCAACAGTGCATAAAACAATTTCAAACGTAACTAAAAATAAACTTCCCCAACAGTACATCTTTAATTCCAGCAATCAGGAGGTAGAGGTAGGTGGATCTCTATGCTTTCCAGACCAGCCAGGGTTACATAGTGATACTTATCTTTAAAAAATTAATTTGAAAAAGAAGTAGACTCAGAACATGAGGGGAGAATGAAGCTGGAATGGAGGTGTATGAACTAAAACTAATGATGTACAAAGAAAATCATAAGGAAATCTGATACTTGATAAGCTAATAAAAAACAAATCTAATTTGAAAAGAGTTTGTATACAGGTACTTGGTATGGGTGAATAAGGCTGCTTCCAGAAGCAATAGGAAACGAAATTCCTAGTGCCAAGGGTGGACTTCTTCATTACAAGCTGAGACCTCCAAAATAACACAGGCAATTGCCGTGACCGCTGTTTACCCAGCAGAACTAGAAGGTAAGACACCATTGTCCTTCCTGCTGATTAGGGCTCAAAGTTCCAGAAGGAATTACACAAGCTGCTAGGGGAGACAACAATCTTACTCAGCTATAGACCTGGTGTGCATCACTACTGAGCAGTCAGGCAAGGAGCAGACACCAGCATAATAGTGGCAAGCCTGCTATGGGACATAATTAACCACTTTCAGATTAGATATACGGTAGGCTTCACAGGAGGGAATTCACATCAGATACTGTGTTCAAGAGCTTGTGACAGGGGAGGTCATTCAACATAGTGGTGAAGCTACTGCTGTTGCTTCCCTAAATGAACATGATGTGCTTGTTAAATTACTTTCTAAATAACTGTGTTTATGCTCATAGATTAACATTCAGGTCAAGCTTGGTCAGAGAAGCTTCCTTTGCAGTGGGCAGCAGTAACTGCAGATATTCAGTCTGACAAAAGTATTGACAATAAACAACTATGAAAATACCCAGGCATAGATGAGACATCTTTATTACTCCCTACATGTCTCAAGAAACATGTTGGAATAGGTAACAGAAATAACGTAAGAGGTGCAGCATTGGAGACAATGACAGGCTTG
This sequence comes from Cricetomys ansorgei, assembly GCA_026225945.1. Lineage (NCBI taxonomy): Eukaryota > Metazoa > Chordata > Mammalia > Rodentia > Nesomyidae > Cricetomys > Cricetomys ansorgei. The sequence continues at coordinate 312,906 of JAMJFZ010003423.1, forward strand.
GTGTTGAAGGCTTGGTACTGCTCTCGGCTTCTGGGGAGTGAGAGTCATGCAAAGCTGATGCTTCAGTTCAGACTTGTCAGACAGCCTGGACAACAGTGCAGCTCCATCCAAGAAGCCAGTGGAGCCTTTGAAAAGAGATAGGCTGAAGAGGATCTGTACTTCTAAGAGATGACTAGAGAACTACTGGCTGCCTTGAAGAAACATCATGAAGATGAGATCAAGCACTATGCAAAGGCAATTCGGTGTTGGAAATTGAAGAAATAAATTGAGTGGTATAAGAAGATGAAATACCTAAAACACAGATGATTAAATGCACGCAGTGCCCCCAGAGAATGGCCCATACATATCATTGCCCACTCCTATAGAGACATAGTTCTGAGTAAATGATATTTTCCTCCTCAGTGGGAGGAAAAAAGAATGGAAGAGCCACAGAAAGGGGGTAGAGCAGTGTGGTATGGAATGCTGACTTCTGAGGATTGTCACACTATTGAATTCACAGCAGCTGTGATTACCTGCACTAGGCCTCCAGAGATTAGATACATCAACACCACCCTGTCATCAAAAGGAAAAGGGCTCATGGGTCTCAGCCCATCCCCGAGGGTTTATATGCAGTTAATAGTCGATGGAAGAGAGATCTAGCAATCACAATGTATATTTTTGGAGATAAGTATTTTTTGGTCTGCTATCCAATAAGAAAACATCAGTAAAAATATAAATAAATAGCCATATGAGAGGAACAGAGTAAGCAAAAGGTGAGAATGGTGGACAAGTCAGGGTATGGGGATGAAAATATCAACAGGATACAATGAAAACACAATGAAATCCATTATTTTGTATGCTAGCTTAAAATTAATTTAAAAATAAAGCAAAAGCAAAAAAATTAAATATAACTGTGTTGGTTTGAATGAGAATGGCCCCCATAGGTTCATATGTTTGAATACTTGTTTCCCAGTTGGTGGCTATTTGGGAACAATTAGGAGGTGTGGATAAATTAAAGGAGGTGTGTCCCTAGGGTGGGTTTTGAGGTTTCAAAAGCCCCATTGGTATGTTGCTTTATCACAGCAATACAAAAGTGATTAAGGCAATCACTATAAAAAATATCTATAATAACTTTAACTCTAGAAACCAGAAGAACATATTTTGAAAACTATAAAACACAGAAACAAATAGAACTAAGAAGTATGGCAAGAACAAGCTATACTATGACACAATAGAACTCCATGTATTAGTTACTTTTCTATTGCGGTGTTTAAAACACCATGATCAAGGCAACTCATATAATGAGAGTTTATTTGGGGCCGGAGGAATCAGTCTATCACCATCACAGTAGGGAAGCATGGCAGCAGGCAGCCATGATGATTGGAGCAGCAATTGAGAGCTCAAATCTCCAAATATAAGCAGGAAGCAAAGAACGCACTGGGAAGGATGAGAAGCTTTTGGAACCTCAAAGCCAACCCCTAGTGACATACTTCTTCCAGCAAAGCTAATCCTCTCCAAACAGCTCCACCAACTGGGCACCAAGTACTCAAACATCTGAGCCTATGAGGGACATTCTCATTCAAACCAATCCATTCCACAAAGGGAATAATAATCTAACCAGTAATGTTATCACTATAATTAATTACATAAGAATAAAGAAGAGAATGGGTGAAATGGCCCAGCAGGTGAAGTCATTTGCCATCAAGCTCAGTGACCTGAGTTTGATCCCTAGGATGTACACAGTAGGAGGAAAGAACTAACCCCTAAAGTTGTCTTCTGACCTCTTCATGAGTACACAATCCACATGCACACATGCACATATATCTATATACAAAATGAATAAAAATATAATAAAATAAATAAATAAAAGAGATATAAATGACCCATGTGAAACTCTCAAAGAATAAAAAATATTTAAAAATAAAAATGTCAATATGTTGAAAAGGTAAAAGTGGTGGGGAGGAAGCAGCAGCTCATCCTAACAGAAACTAATAGAAGTAGAAGGGACTAAAAATATTGAAAAGATCTTTCACCAGAAAATCAACAGCAATCCTTATTCTAACTATAAAATGTCAAAGGCACTTCTGATGAAACCAGAAACCAGTCAGCATCACCTATAACCTTCATTTACACTCAAAAGTATTTTCAGAGATTGTACTATTGCAGTAGAATAAGGAAATGATTGGTATAAAATTGAGAAAAATGAAATTCTTTACATTTATGATTAATATGACTGTGTTCTAAATACAAGGAAGTATCTTACAAATTAGAAAGTTAATAAACAATTAGAGGTGGCCATATGTAAGATAAATTAAAAAATCAATAACTTCCTTCTATTCTCGTGAGTGTTAAAAACTGGAATACTAAGAGGTCTTAGGCTAATATTTACTCTTTTTATTTTAATTTTTATTTTTTTTGCTTAAAAGGACATAAATAACTGGTACATGAGAAAATCGAGGTACTACAATTAAAAAGTTCATTAGTTGCTAATTCAATCATGTCATTATCAATGTTTCCTTGATATTTACTTTTTGTCATTATATTGATTTCTCTGCTTAGGTACAAACCCCAATGAATTTTATAAATTTAAATCTATATTGCACTCAGTTTTCTTATGAAAGTATTGTTTTATCTAATAACTGTACACCAAATGTCTTAATTCATAATGCTCAGGGTTTCTAGAGCTGATGGACCATTTTGCTAATAAGAAAAGGAACAGTTTCTTATTATTAGTTCCATGGCACCTTGACAATGTATAACAACTTTTCAGCTTGGGAGATTGAACTAATCATCAGACTTACAAACCCTCAAATATATTTATTAGATCCCTCCATTTCATGTGCCCAGCAATAGCATCTAGTTTGTTTTTAGTGAAGTGTCCTACTCTCTTAGGTCACCTCTTAGTTCTTCTTTTATAAATTATGGCATCTTCAAAGTCCAAAGTTCATTTTATTTATCTTCTTAGTTTGAAACAGTTTTAATACACCCATTAGAACAATGAATCACAGGAATCACGACCTGATGCTATTAATTCTGTCTTTTATATTTTAGTGATGCAGAACAACACTCCAACAGTGCGCAGTGCATTAGAGCTCTATCAAAAGCAGTGTGATAATAAGAAGAATAACATTTTAGGAATCACCTATGACTAATAGCATATGAAAAGTCCTGTCAAAAAATGGAAAAATGGCATAGTTGATGTTTGGTGTAGAGCTAAGAAATAAAAGAACATTTCTCATTCATGCCATTCTTAAACATACATTCCAAAAAGAATTTTTAAAAACACACACACACAAGCATATGAGGAGGGGTTAAAAGCTTGAAGAAAATATTTAAAAATTCTTGTAAACTCTTAAATGCAAAATACTAGCCCACACATGAAAAATCTAGAAAACGCAAGGGAAAGATAAGTAATAGAACGACTGGAAAATGTCAGACATCTACAGAGAAAGACATTATGAGCAAAGTGGAGAAAAATGAATAGGTAGAAAGTGTATGACATGTAGTTGCAGGGGTGACATCTGAGAACAGAACAATACATAAACTGAATTCATTCTCGGTTAAAAATGTGGATGTGAAATTTCAGATAAAATGGAGGAATAGGAGCTGTTATCATGTCATCTAGTGAAGGGAAAGAATCAATCAATAAAAGAAATAGTAGATTCTTTTCCAAAGAGAGAAAGAAGAGCTCTGGAAATTCACAAAGGTAATGATAGAATAGCGAAACTACACTAAGAAAAAAGATGACTATGCCAGGTGTGCTGGTGTAGTCATATAATCTCAGCAGTCGGGAGGCTGAGGGAGGAAGATTAAGAGTTCAAGGCTGGTCCCAATGACTCGGTGAGTCAGAGATCAGGCTGGGGTACATGAGACCATGAAAGAAAGAAAAGAGGGGAAGGAGAAAAGGATGGAGGGGTATTAGAGGAAGTGAGAGGGAGGGAGGGGAGGAGGGAAGGGGAGAAAGAAGTAAGCCAAAGCACAGCTCCAGGGGTAAGGCTCTGTAGTGGGGGAAAGAGAACCAGATGTCTAACCCAAAAGGTATGCTAAATAGTCCAAGGTAAGAAAAAACAACTGTCAATCCTACCCCCAGGGCAAGCCCAGAGCTCTCATAAGCCTCAAACCCAGTTGCATGTTTCAACAAGACAGTTGCTTCTCTAGTGGATAGGTCACACATACAGAAGGATCCCATTTTATCATTATATGACTTGGAGGGCAGTGGGCAGCTACTGTCTTTATGAGGAATCTATTGTTTTTAAATTGCCATGGGTGTCTGAGAACAGGGAACAACAAAACTCAAGAGGCGCTTAGAATTCAAAATATCATGATCAAAGAGGCAACTCACCATGACATATTAAAGTCCATATATCAAAAATACAAAGTAAAGTAAAAACATTACTAATAGCATTAAGAGAAATAAGTAAGATAACTTACCTGCAAAGATAAGTGAAACAAAATAGAATTGGATCTCATTATGAGCAAAGAATGAAATTAATGGGGCTGGAGAAATGGCACAGTACTTAAGATCATGCACTGCACTGGGCAGTGGTGATGCAGGTCTTTAATCCCAGCACTCGGAAGGCAGAGGCAGGAGAATCTCTGTGACTTTGAAGCCTGTCTGGTCTACAGAGTGAGTTCCAGAACAGCCAGAGTTACAACAGAGAATCCCTGTCTCAAACAATAACAACAGCAACAAAAAGATCACACACTGCTCTTCCAGAGGACCTGAGTTCAGTTCCCAGCACCCATGTTGGATGGCTCAATAGCTCCATCTAACTTAGCTCCAGGGGGTCTGATGCCGTCTTCTGGCCTGCAGACACCTGCATATATATGACATACGCAGAGATACATACATACATACATAGATACATACATTTTTTTTACTTTTTCAAAAAGAGCCTGAACAGCAGGGAATAATATATTTTAGGACCTAAAATTAAATAATTCCCAACCAAGTTTGCTATGCCCCCACTAAAACTACTTTTAAAAATGTTGGAGACATAAGTATATTTCAAGGTAGCACAAATTAAGGCAGTTATGACCATTAATCCAACTCTAGAGAAGATACTTAAAAGGGGGTACTAGAAACAGAGAAAAAAGACAGTCTCAATCATGCGAGCACAAGAGAGAATACATTTCATGAGGGGAATAGATGGACAGAAAAAAGGTAGAAAGGAATCAAATCCATCATGTCCAGCATACTAAAGTAGCACACCCCTAATTCCAATCAGAGAAAAACAAAACAAAACAAAACAAAACAAAAACAACAATAATTTACCAAAAAAAGCAACTAGCAAAATCACAGGAATTAGGTGATTACCTCTCAATAATTGCCTTAAATACCAGGGCGATGGTGGCACATGCCTTTAAATCCCAGCACATGGGAGGCGGAATCAGGTGGATCTCTGAGTTAGAGGCAAGTCTGATCTACAGAGTGAGCTATAAGACACCCAGGACTAAATGGAGAAACCCTGTTCAGAAAACAAAATGAATTAGGAAAGAATAAATCAAACCATCCCTATTTGCAGATGATGTGATACTGTACATTAGAGATCCTAAAAATTCTATCAGAAAACTTCTAGAAATGATAAACAAATTCAGCACTGTGGAAGGACACGGAATCAACTTATACAAATCAATAACTGTTTTATACACGAAGAACAAACATACATAGAAACACTCCCATTCACATAGCCTCAAAGAAAACAAAGTATCTAGGAATAAAACTAACCAAGGTGGTGAAAGACCTCTACAATGAAAGCTTTAAACCTCTGAAGAAAGAGACAGAGACAGACACTGGAAAATGAAAAGACATCAAATGCTAAGGGATTGGTTGAATTAATGCTGTGAAACCAACAAATCTACAAAAACCCATTTACAGATTCAGTACAATCTCAATCAAAATCCCTGTCTCATTCCTCAAAGCAAGGAAAAAAAAAAAAACCCTAAAATTCATATGGAACCAGAAAAGACTCTGGGTTCTCAAAACAATCCTGAACAAAAAGGACAATGATATTTTCAGACATCTTTATTGTTATTTTTTGCCTACCTCCCTCTTCCTCTGTATCTATTTGCTTCTCCCTCCCTATTAAAGCCCACTGTTTTTCCCAAGTTCCCCTTCAGATCACTTATACTTGCTATTCCTCTCTCCATTGCTCCCCTTCCTAATGCCAGAGGCATTACCGTTCCAGATCTGAAGATATGTATATAGAGCCATAGTAATGAAAAACAATGTTGGTACTAACACAAAAAACAGACATGTAGACTGAAGTAACAAAACTGATGACACAAACACGTCAGCCATTTAATATCTGATGAAGGTGCTCAAATGTATGGAAAGCATCTTCAACAAATAGTTCTGGAAAAAACTGCATGTCCACATGCAGAAGAATGAAATTAGACATGTGACTATCACCTTGCATATAAACTAACTCCAAATGGAACAGAGACATAAACGTGAAACCTGAAACACCCAAACAGCAAGAATAAAACATAGACAGCACCTATAAGATATCAATATAGGACAGCACTTCCTGAATAGGACTCCATTTGCCTGAGAAGTAAGGCCAATAATTTACGAGTGGTACTTCATAAGACTAGAAAAGATTATATGGTGTGAAGTAACCCAGATCCAGAAAGACTAACATTGTGTGTTCTCCCATTTGAGGTTCCTAGCTCTATATCATCACATGTGAGTATGTAACCTGGAGTAACTGAAGAAACAGGAAAATAAAACGGGACCACTGCGAGGAGAAGGAGGGGGAGCAATGAAGACAGGAATAGGAAAGCTATAACTGATCCGAACTGGAAAGTGGGAAAATCACTGGGCTTTAATAGGCAGGTAGAAGCAAATAGATACAGAGGAAGAGGGTGGTAGGCAAAAATAACAATAAGGATGTCTGAACATATCATAAGGAATCATACTATTAACTGTCTAAAAATATCTGTAATACACGTTAGTTATTACAGTTAGTTAGTTAGTATATATATTACATACACATACATAATGTAAATAAAATATTCCCATCTGAGCTGATAATACTACTTCCCATAAGCCAACAACCACCTAACAAAAACCTCAATATGAGGCTTGAGAAGCCCTTTTGAGTTGTTGGGCAGTACTGTCCAAGAACCTCCTCCAACATTACAGGCTATTGCTATTGCCCTTGGTTTCCTCACAGAAGTTAAAGGAGCATTTTTATTTTTAAGGACACTAGGTATTTCAGACATAAAACCCAGAGTGTAGACATATATCTGGAGCAAAAGGCAGTTTATTCTTTATCTAATTCAATCCTCACTCCTAGTTCTGGAGGCCTGGAGCATTTCAGCTTCTGTACAATCTAATCTTAAGCCTAGAACTGGAAGACTTCAGCCTCAGCCTCTGTACAATCTAATCAATCTTGGAGACTTCCTGTTGACTGAGCCACTCTGACTAGCTCCTTCTCAACTCAGAGCTGTACTGATGACTCACTAGCTGTTCTGGCTCAAATTCTTCTCTAAGTTGTTGGTTCAAGCTGATCTTCTGAGCCAGCTGTTTCTGACTTAACTTTTCTGACTTTGGCTGACTCCTGCAATTTCTCTACTGAACAACTCTGCTTGGCTTCAAACTGACTCACTTTTCCAATCTGATAGTGTCTGTGCCAAATTGCCTGTGTCTCTGCCTCAGACTGCCTCAGACTGCCTCAGACTGTCCCTGTCTCTTATCCTCTACTGCCTGCTTCAGACTGCTCAGACTGCTCCTGTGTCTGTGCTCTGTTTCTTATCCTCTGACTGCCTCTGTCTCTTATCCTACTGCCTGTGTGCCTTATCCTGACTCTCTGAGCTGAGAGTCTGCTTTTATATCATGAGAGTTGGCCATGTCCTCACTCTGACTCGCTGCCAACTCTTCCTCTGATTTGTCATTTCGCCTACCCTTCACTCTGACTCATCTCAGACATCACTTCCTGTCTGACACTGACTCCTTCTGAGTTCTGCTTTCTGTCTACAAGCTCTGCCTCCTGTCTCCCAAATTTTGGAATTAAATGTGTGAGCCTTCTGAATACTGGGATTAAAGGTGGGTACTACATTCTTTCTACATACCATCTGGACCACTCAGGCCTCTGAATGTGATCGTTTCATATAGATCCCTGGATATGATCCCTTCCTATAGACCCTTGGATTTGATCCCTTCATACCTATCACACATGCTTTTTCAATGTGATCCTTTCCCAGAGCAGCCATGTTGCTAGATTAAATGATTAAATATTCTTCTACACCAGAGGCTCCTGAGCTGGAATTGATCTGAAACTCTCCTCCCTGAGGACTAGCTTTTGTGGTATCAGGCCACATGCTAGCTTCTAAAGGAGGGAAGCAATAAATAGTTCTACCGAGTTGTGATGCATTGCTAAGAGAGAGTATGTATTCCTTAATTTCTAACAGCCATTTTTTCATTTATTTTAATTGTCATAAAAACTGCCATGTACTAATGTTTTCCCTATACTGCAGAAGCATGTAGGCAGATAAAAGTTATAATTATGTTCAAGGAGAACTGTGCTTTAGCTTTTGGTCACATTTACTAGATTTTAGCAACTAGGCAATGTCCATTACAGAAATGATTCATCAGGTTGTCTTACTTAGACAGCACCAGTCTGTATCTAATTTGAGTAAGTTCCCTGAGTATTAAATAAACAATAAATTTCTGTGATAATTTCAATTCTGATCTAGATCTTATTTTCTTAGAGAAAGAATGTTCAGAACAGCAGATTCTACAAATCTGGTATGTTTAAATCTATTTCTGACAGTAATAAATTATCATTCTGGATTTTATTTTCAAAGGAAGTCCCACTCTACTTGATAACATGTTGTGTGCTCTGCAAGCTCAGCAAGGCTCAGTATATGAGGAGGCTGCATGCTCAAACAAAGCCGCCTTTATTTTAGCTCCTCTTGCACCTTTCAGGATGTTAATGGTCAGCCCGCTCTCAATAAGGGATCAAATTACATTTGCATGAACCTATGCAGACAAAGTTACCCTCCACTAGGGCTTGCATCCCTTGCTTTCCCTCCCACTTCTCCCACACCCTCTTCAAGTACACACATTGCCCAGGCTCTCACACAGCCCTGACAAGGCCCCAGTGGAGAGGGGAAGCACTGCCAGTTGTAAATACCCCTGTTCCTGCCCACACCCTGCCCTCAGCCTGAGCACACAGGACACCTAACAATAGAGCTGAGACTGCTCTGGGTTAAAGGCAAGGAAGAGCCACAACTTAAACAGACAAACCAGGGACAAACTTCAGCCTGGGATGTGGTGTAGATGTAATGCAAACAGCCAGCATGGAAAAAATAGTCTTATGTTATCGCTACGTTCAAAGCCATTCTCAAGAGAACTGAGCAAAACCAAAGAGAGTCATGAACATGAAATGTATGTCACCTGCATCAATTGTCTACCCCACGCTGGAGGGTTTTTGTTGTTGTTGTTGTTGTTCCCTTTTAAAACAAGGCAGATGAAATATGTATTAAGAAAGAAAACCTGTTTTCTGAGTCTTGAAATGTTATGCTTTGTGGGGGTGGGGGCAATTTATAACCACCTGAACCCCATTGTTAGAAAGTTATCTTTGAGCACATTTGGACTGGCATAGATCCTAAAACCATTAGATGAGGAATCAAAATAGCAGGATATCCTCTGAGTCTCTTAAAATCATCCCTAAAGAGAAGAAACTAACTTCCCTCTGATCTAACCCACGAGCTCTGCAGACAGATCCAACTAAAGTGCTTGAGAGCTGCAACCTTCCAGGGAAACCCTGGGGCATCAGGAAGCGGCCTAGCCATGTTCTCAGGCTTCTGTCACCCAGCACTAGACCAAAGCATCCAGTCACACTCAGACTAACTTTATGGCCACCTCAATGACAATTATTATTCTACATAATGGCATTGTGTCATCAGAATTAAAATCACCCCAACAGGCAGAGCAACACAGACTAACTACCACAATTATCTCCCAGGAGAAAATCGACACAGACTCATGAGGGAAGGAGAGAGGAAGGAGGCGGGGAGAGGAGGGGAAAGAACAAGGAGTAAAAGGGAAAGGGAGCAGATAATGCCAGGCAGGGTTGTGTCTACCACACTGGGGCTTTGCATTACTCCATTTAATCTCCTTTGTAGCCTGGGTATAAACAAATCACTGGGTGTCTCATGCTGGGCATGGCTTGATCTGAGTACCTGTGTATGTGTGTTCATTCTACATAACTGAGTTAAGGGACAACTTTGTACTCATTGTCTCTATTTTCCCAAGCATCTAGAGGGAACTGTTATCATTATTTTTTAATAAGAAAATTTAAAACAGGCTGATTAAATTCTGTGCTCCTCTCCCCCGCTGTGGTTTCTTACCTAGTCCTCCACAAGCTGCATCCAGGCTCCTGTCGTCAGTTTTCATCGAACCTCTAATAGCTCTCTCTGACTCCTATTTGCAGCCAGGCATCTCCGCTGAAGGCAGGATTAGTGCATTCAAATGACAATGGGGTATCTGAATATCACGCAAGTATCTCAAATTTAATTTATTTTAAATGGACCTGCCCTCGTCGTCACCCCACCCCCTTCATAGCAATCCTTCTCATCCTTTAAAGTGCTATCAATTGAGTTCCTCTACATGAATAACTTAGTGAGATTACCATAACTTACAACTTGCATTCAACCAGTCCCTGGTCCTACTACAGGCATTAATATACATATGTACAAACCTGGAGCCCAGCCTAAATTATAACTAGACAGATGACTGCACTATTTCCTGGTTTCACATACAAAGCAGGATAGCATCCTCACACTGCTGAGGAAAATATGAAGGCTGGAGTCACTGTTATTATTTCCACAGTTCCCTTGCAGAAATGACAGAACTCTACACAGTTATCACTTAATGAATGTTAACCTTTATTATTATTATTATTATTATTATTATTATTATTTATTAAATGACACTGAAACATAGCAGAATGCCCCAGCAAAACAAAAGTCAGTCAAAACCCATCAACACTACATTCTGGGTACTTAAAGGTACTCACATTCCTTAATTAACTGCTGCTATGTGCCAGAATACTGTAGATACTTTGCATAAATTCTCTCATTTAAGTCTCACAATCAGCCTTATCTTTACCATCATCTATCATTCTGAAGAGTAAGCTTCAAACCACCTCATTTTGGGCCTAAATATTTTCCACTCAGTATATTTTCAAATTAATCACCTGCTGCATTCCCAGTACTTTTCTTTCTCCAAACCTTTCCTAAAAATCAATATTAATGTTTGATAAATAAGAAAACATAGATGAATAATAAGTACAAAAAGTATCACTCATTATCTTTCAACCAAATATAGTTCTTAGTACTACTGGATATATATAAATCCGTAGATTTTAGTGTCTTTTTAAACATGATTTAACCCCCCCATATGTAATTATACTCTGAATACTGCTATCTAACTTATCTTGCTTATTTAACAATGCATGATGAATATCTTTTTCTGGCAATACTGGGTTCTATCAGCACATTTACCCACACAACACAAACATTCTTTAATTTACTTAGTCAATTCAGTGTGTTGGACACTGTAGTTGTTCCCAATGTTACTATCTTAAGACAGTGCTGGTACAAACAGCCTTGTACCATATAATCTTTGGCCAAATTAACTCAGTTATCTCCTTAGGACAAAAGGTTTGCATATTTTAAGGCTTAATGATGTGTACTGCCAAATGCCCACCACCAGAGTTGCAAAGGATCGATTTCTCTACACTAATTCTTGACGACACAGTGTGGGGAGGACATTTATATCAACCCCAAATCTTCTCTAGTTAAATACATTCAAGATAGCCTTCTGCCATGGGCTTTAAACAGTTTTCTAGATGGACTTAATCCTATCTCCAACACTCTCCACTCTAAGAAGGCTGAAGGTTTCGTGACTTCATGCCCTTCTCACATCGTTTCCCCTCAACTCTGGTCTCATGGAATGCACTAACTTCCCTGCCTCATTCAGGACTCCCTTTCAATGGCTCTGTCTTCCCTGAAGCTTTAACTGACTCATGCAACCAGCCACCAAAGCCTTTGCCTCCTCAATGTTCTGAAGGCATACATCTGACAGAATGTATGCTCCAGATAATCTCGGGATGGGGAGGGGTTGTCTTGTTTTTGTTTGTTTGTTTGTATGTTTCTTATCTCTACAAACTAGATTATAAACCAAAGGACAGGATAGTTTCTTTCTTCTCCTATTGTTTCTTTCCAGCATTAACATAAAACTTTATTGATAATGCACAAATAAAATCGATGCAAATGACAGAAAGGAGCATACTTAGGATGAACTGGTTCATTGACACTTATGCTGAGGAAACTGAAAAATATTTTAATCAAGGCAGCGAGATAAAAAGCAACAAATACGTTTTCAGGACAAGTAGTGATATATTCATCCAACTTAAACCTGAAGACAAACTCGGTTAAATATCAGCATCGATGATGCAGTATGATATTCATTATTCAAAATTGGCAGCTGAAAGGATTCCTTTGCCATATAAACAAGGTGAAGAAAAGGAATAGTTTACAGTGTGTGTTGCTGCTATACTACAAAGCCACCCAGTTACTCCTGGCTCTTTGGGAAACATATGCTCAGTCAGTTTGGCCACGAACTTTCCAACTTTTACTTTCACTAGAAAATCATGGTGGCTTTCTATTCCCAGAACCTTATCAGCACACACTTGAAATTCTTTTAAAAAGAAAAAAAGTGAACCCTCACTAAACTGATTCTGAGCAAGCTCATTTTCTTCCCATTTGAAATTGTCATTGATGTTCTCAAAAATGATCAATAGTTTAAGAATAACCTCTTTGTTCTCCTTCTTATTAAAGAGGGAGCCCAGCGAAGATGGTACTTGAGCCCTGAGTAGTTTCTCTAGCCATGGCTGGATTTTCAGCCAGATTCAAAAGGAGTTTCAAAACCTGAAGTTTTGTTTCTTCATTTCCTGCTGAAAATAAACGAAAGAAGTCTGAAATGGAATTGGCAAGTATGTGCTGATACTCATTAGTAACAGTCATATTTGTAAGCAATCTGAGTCCAGCCAGCTGCACAGATGAGTTCAATCGAGAAGTGACTGTGTCATCACACACTTGATTCATGTATATCTTAAGCCTGCGCTGATTTTCTGCATTCACGCTCAAGTTATTTAGGACGATTAAAGCCTTTTCCTTAACAATGGGATCTCGAGTATTAAGAATCTTTGCAACCAATTGGGAGGCCACCCAAATCACGAATAATATCTCTGTTAAATGCATAAGCAGCATTATTGCCCAGAGCAATTAAAGCCGCTTCAAGAATATAAGGCTTTTCAGACATCTCAACCAAACAAAGAACTTTTTGTAACTCTTGAGGGGACAAAACAGTATCATCTGAATTAGGAGAAGCCCTTTTCTGGACAGCTCTCCGAGCCCTGGTAGCCCTGGCTCTTGCCCTGGCTCTAGCTCTAGTCCCTGCTTCAGTGCCAATCCTGGCCCAAGGTGGGTACCAAAACTATACTCTTGCTCTCATTACTGTCATCATCATCATCAGACCAGTCATTATACCTGGCCCCAGAACAGTCCCCAGCATCATCCACCTCAGCAGAGCCACCCTCAGCCATTTTCTCCTTGTTCTGCTTTCTTCCTTGGGTCAATCTGTAAATGCAGTAGCAGGCTCCAGCCCCCAATCACTAGGCCTGCAGTCACCCAGCCTACTTTCCTGGCGTAGCCCATGCAATCGTCCCTGACAACAGCAGGGACCAAGAAATAAAGCAGTCACTCAAGATAGGGGAGGAGGGCTTGTGGGCCTGACTTCAGGCCTGTAGCGAATGATCTTCTTCAGTCACTTCAAGGCCACAATAGCTGGTTCTGGAGATAAACCTAGAAATGGGAGAAGAAAATAGGGTTTGACTTTCTCTTCTCTTTGTGCTGCCCCATGCAGACAGTTTGCACACAGAGGCAAGAACGGAGTCATTGGATATCGGATAGGGAATACAGATGGTTGACAAAAACCTCAATCTCCCTCATCTCACTCTCTCCCCTGCATGCCTACCCACCAGTTGACCCTTGCCTCTAAGCATAAAAGCAACGGAGTCCACAAATTTTGCTTGCTCTCATCTGTTACAAGCTCCTGTGGTATCCCATGGGATAAGCATCCTTTCACTAACCTCCTTGAAACAAGCAGTGTGCCGCTTCTTCCTTTCCTGTGAGGTATGCCACACCCAACAATCTTTTGATCTGCAGAGATAGCAGAAACAGTATTAAAAAAAAGATGAGGGCTTGATGCACAGACTGTATATTTGATGCTTTCCTAATTCACCATCCAGGTTGTTAGATTTTTGTTAAACCTCACTGTACCATTCAAAATATGCATACAGTTATCCCACTCCCTAGTTTGAAAATGGGTGGATGTAAGAAAACAAAGTAGAATTGAGTGAGCCTGGCCGAACCCAGGCTGATTTCTAACCCTCCCCTATCCAGGCTGCCCCCACGCCCACACCGACCTCTACTGATCCAGGGGAAACTTCCTCCCTTGCTTCAAGCAGTGCCACCTGCTACAACAGACCTGCAGGATGACAGATCGAAAACATGAATACTAAGTACTGTTGAGAGAGGAGGATTATGAACAAACTATCTGATAGGTTTTCCTGCTGTCATCCCGCCCCCATCCCCACCCCCCCCACCCCGCGAGCACACAACACACACACACACACACACACACACACACACACACACTCAGCGCACGCCATTTCTCCACAGTTCGGGGAGTGTGCAAAACACATTTAGACTCAAACCTAAACCTAGATTACCTTTTCTGGTTTTGCCCCCTTCCTACCCTCGCCGTGTTCCTAGGGTCTCCAGATGGTCTTACCCTCAAATCGACCTTCACTGATCGGGTTAATTTCCTTCCTCTTCTCTTGCCGGGCGTTGTACCGCAACCTATGGAAAGACTGGCCACCCGGGAGAGGCTTGGGCCCACTAGACACACAGCCATGGTCAGGAAGACACAGCACAGGCAGAAAGACGGGAAACAGCCGCTACTGAGTGCTTGGTGGACGGACCAGTCCCCAGAGAACGAAACTCTTTCCTAATTCGGAGGCCTGGTTGTTAAAGGTTTCCCGCCCGATACCCGGCTCAGGGCTCGGCTGTCACATCACATTGCACCCCACCACCCAGACCCCATGTCCAGTTTTTCCCCGCGGGCATGGTCCTGGTGGACCAGAGGCCAACACCCAGGCCACAGCTCCCTTTCCGGATTGCGGGCTCAGCTCACAGCAGAGTCCCATCTCCTGATTTCTGGACGCCTGCCCAAACACCCCCTACTCACAGTTTTTGCAGCATTGAAATGGGCTGTGGGCAGGACATATATTTTGGAAAGAGGGCTGCAAGTGGAAGAGACGACGGCGGCGCCCCCGGACCTGCGACGGCCCTCCGCCCTCCACCTTCCACCACCCTTACTTTATGGAGTATCCCAGGCACTGACCTGCAGGGATCCGGGACAATTTCTTTTCCGCCTCCTTCTTGCCTCAGGTTCAGGCCGGCCCGCCCGCCCTCTGGGCAATAGGGAGCTGGTACTCAGACGGGAACAACGACCAGGACAAGAAGGACTTCTGCACACGTCAGCTCTTGATCACGTGAGAGCGGACGTCATCCACCAACTCGGATCCCCACTTTCCCCTCCCACCAGCAGTGCGGCAGAAGAGGACCCGCCCCCTCCAATCCCTCCCCCATACGAGGCCTTGTAACTCTTTCTTCTTTGCTATTCATCCCATCTTCCTCTAGTTATGTTTCCCTTCCTCCAATTACCAAAACAGGACAGCATCCTCCCCTGGGGCTACTGGCCACTTGTACTTTTTTTAATTGACTCTTCCTTCCCTAGGCTCTTGGGACAGCAGCTTCTCCCTCCACCTCCCCTCTTCCCAGCTATGAATATCTACCATTTTCCTCTGAAACATAGTCCTAGATATAAAAGGAATAAGCCACCAGAAAAGGAAGCCTGGAATGAGAGTGTATCCTTTACTTTCTTAATACTTTTTTTTGTTACTATTGCCAAAGCTTCCCCTGCTCGCAGCCTGCATTCTATTTATGAAGGAAAAATACAATAAAGATATTTCCATAGGGGAAAAATAAGAAAGGATGGTGGCAAATCGGTGTTGGGTGACGGTCTCTAAAAGTCCCTCATTTTTCACTTGTTGGAAAGTGTTACCCACTTAAAGAAATTTTCATGTTTTGGGGATCTAGCACAGATGAATGAACATACTACAACTTGAATGAACTAATTAGCCCGTCTGAGAAGATGTAAATCTTCTGACTAAGCAACAGGCTCTGAAGGGCACAACTAACCAGAAGGAGGTTTCGGGCTTTTCCAAAGCCAGTAACAGAAAAGATTGAGGAAAAATCAAGTCTGTAAGATAAAAAGGTACACACACTGATATGCAAGTGACATTCAAAGAACATTATGAAATATACTGGGGTACAAATAGAGAACAACATTTGCAAATAGAATAGTATTACAGGAACACAAGGATCAAGACAAACTTGACTGAACTCGGCATCTAGCAATTAGTGGAAAAACCATTGCACTGATTAGCTTGATGAGTGCAATAATTCACTTGCAATTTTAACTTTCAAAAATAGAAAAAGAAATAAAGTAATTATATTCTCTCATTGTTTAAGTTAACCAGGTTTGGTTTCAGCTGCTGGCTGCCAAACAAGGTTAACTTAATACATAGTACAAAAACAAATAACATAATATAAAGTGTAATGTAGCTTCCCAAAACATGAGCGCTTCAGTGAGAAACGTCCTAGTAGTTTAGATACGAGGTTGGTGTCTGAGTAGAACGTTCTAAAACTCCACAGGAAACATGGGAGTAAGACAAGAGTTCAGAGTATTTAGGAACAAGCTAGTCTCCAGAAAAATTTATATCAATGTAGCTCCCCAAAGCAGAACTGAGATGTGATTTTGAATTTAGTAAAAACTGATCCAAATCAACTGTATGGCTCTGTATTTAGAGAAAGATCAAATGCAACAAAGTGACTTATTCAAGCACAAAAAGGGCTTCAGAGGAAAATGTTGATAGTTCCCACCCAAGTACTGTCTGGAAGAGAGGAAGTTCTGGCTAAGGTGAAGGGAACATTTCATCCTTGGCAAATTCATCCCCATAATATGTAAGAACACTTCAAACTTTCTCAGCTAAAAGTCACTTCTTAAGATGGATGAATGCTCTTGCTCTGATTGTAGGTTCATCAAGCAGTCTTCTGAAGTTGTGACTTCCCAAGCAGTTGCTTGTCTGTAGGAAAAGAATGGACAGGCAAGACAGGCAGAAACCTCTTCTACCCCCTGACTCTTGTATTTCTCAAGGTAAAATTACTCCTGTTGAAACATAACTTTCATTATAGCCTATTTACTAAAGAAGAGAATACAGAGATATGTGGGTTTCAACATTCAGATCTAGATTTATATGTGTATCTATGAATGAGAGTCTATCATTGACAGAAGCATCTGCTCTCGTTTACAGACAAAATCTGGGGCTGCAACACTCAAGACAACACCCTGAACGTATGTACAACCCTAAGAAATCCTGTCAGGGAAGCCAGGGGCCTTGGTTCAAAGAGCAACGTTATGCATTATCGTTTCATGCTGTATTTTTCTAATGACCAGGTAATGTAAAAATTGCAACTAAGGCTTGTTGTAGTAGGCAGGTTCCCAGCATCTCAGTGACAACTAAGCAAAGGCTTATTATACAAAATACTTAAAGGACACTGTACGTTAGGACTGGAGACCTGGCTCAGTATGTAATAACACTTGGTGCTCTTGCAGATGACCCAAGTTCCATTCCTAGTGGTGGCTCACAACTACCTGTAATTCCAGTTCTAGGGATCTGAGCATGTGGTGAAATACAGACAAGCAGGGACATACACACATACACATAAATTAAAAAAATAAATTAAAAATTTTTTTTAAATCATCATTTAAAATATTCACATTTCATGCTAAAGAAAGGGAGCACATTTCACATTTAATGTGCCATAATAGAAAGATGGGCAGGTACCCAAAACACATCAAACAGAAGCGCCGTTGCTAACATTTTAATCTTGAGCAAGGAGATAAAAACCTGAAAATTTATGAACTTATGATATATGAAATAAGTATCTATCAATTTCTCCTACCTAGACTCTTGAAAGCTAACCATGCTCTTTAACTAATCTGTTCTCTGTATTAACCAGACTTGGGTAAGCTGTTTACAATGAGACATCCTTAACTAAGATACACATCAGGTAACATAGTATGGAAAGTACTATAGCATTTCAAATGCTAACCTTCTCCTTTGTCTCCCTCCATAATCCATAGTGTTACCAACCGCCAAAACATTTTTATTTTTGGATACTTCATAAGTCATGTATTTTGTGCCCCCCCCCAAAGGTTTCCTTGGGATGTGACTTTACAGGCTTTTGTTGGTTTGCTTTTACAGTCTCCGAAAACATTAAACAGATTTGTCTAGGGAGTTACTTACGCATTTTCCTTCCTTCTTCACTTTTAAGATGGTGTATCTGTCCTTTCAAAAGTATTTGTTGGTGCATATAATGTTTTTTTTTGAATCATAGCCCCTGTGTTTGTTGATAAGAACTGTGAATTAAAGTGAGAAAGATGTAAAATTGCTGGAAAGATTCATGCTTCTGGTGTTTAAAAAGTTTCATACAAGGAATCAGCAGATTGAAACTAGAACGTCCTAATACACTGAGAGAATGGTGGTCTGTTTCTCCTGTGTTCCATAGTGAAATGACTGGGTGATGTACCAAAGGGGAGAAGGATTCTGTAGCAATGAGAGGTAGGCATGAAGCTTTTGTCCTTGAAACTTAACAAAACACTGTGAAAATGAGGTCACCTTGCAGAACCGAAACAACTGCCTTTATTAAGCTTAGCATAGTTCTTAGTTCATCCTGATGTATATATCCTTGTGTAAGTTCATAGCAGCCAAAAGCTGAAAGCCCAGTTGCATCTGAGTGATTTGTTCATAAGTTTTCAGAGACAGAATTCACTCATCTAAGAAAACTAAATAGTCATAGAAAGACAGCACAAGAGTAAGATGGCAGAACAAAAGAAATAGAGAGATAGAGAAAATGGGATATGATATTGGTATATGAGTCTGGTTGTTAGGAAGACCAGAGAGTAATGATATGTTCCCAGTTTCTTATATCTGCCAACAAGGCATTATGGACTCTCTGGCTCACCTCCTGCAAATGCCTCCTCCACACAGGGGCCCTTCACAGGGAAGGCCTGTGGCTGTAGTGTCAAATTTCAATATTCTAAGAAAGAGGCAGCCTAGAGGGTCTATATTTAGAGTATGACTCCCAACAGTGAACAGGTGGTGCCTGGGGAATCGCTACTGGATGTTTCGTCCCTGAATTCTGAGGGGTTTGTGAGTGCTGCACAGTGAAGTTATTGGGGGAGGCAGGGAGTGAAAGGGTGTCTTTCTCCTGGAGACTACTTGGGATCCTGTACTTTGTCCTTCTACCTAGGAGAGGGTAAAGAAACCGATGCTCTAACAATCTGGTCGTCCACAGACCCTCATCCCCATTGTCATTGGAAAATGCTGAAGACTCACCATTGATATGGTGATATAGTACATGAATGGCAGATCCGAGGAGACTTCACTCATCTTATGGTGATATGAAATCACCATCTCTTAAGTAGAGATCTCATCAATGGGATAACAGAGAGTTCTCTAGTTTCAGAGTGGTTTATGGTTTATCATGAAACTCCAGAACAGAATTTAAATCTCTTTGAATGAAAAGCAGGTAATCTGTGACTTTACTAATTTGTAAAGTTTACCTAAAACCGAAGTTGGTGTCTGCATAAAGTCTGTCTTTTAGGTGAGACTGAAAGTCATTATTTAACCTTGTACAAGAGCTCAGTGATTTGACACCTGTGAATTCAGTCAGGATAAAGAAACGGGAAAGTAAAAGGCTCATTCACCTAAAATGATGAAAACTTGAACACTGACCTCACAAATCCATTTATATTTCATCAATCATATTGAAAGCACGCTGGTTTTGTTTGTAAGGATGTGTTTTAAAACTGTAAGATGCTATTTTAAAGCTGCTATTTAGAAGGAATATTTTCAACGTTGTGAAAATTAACTTTGCCAAATCAGAGGTCTCACTATTAACTGGAAAAATCTTTTTTTTTTTACATGCGATTTAAAGGATTGAATTTGGTTATCCAAGTGGAAATAGCTTTATTTTGACTTATGATTACAAGATAATAGTTTATCAAATAGGAGAGATGAAATAAAACATAAATGGATCAAAAGATGTTAATACAAATTTCACTTCTTTCTGCGTTTCTTTTCTGCTCCCTCTCCCCAATTTTGATGCAGAGAATGAAAATAGAGAAGGATAGAAATAAAGAAAGGGATGCAGGAGTTAGAAAGCCAGCGAAAGGATGAGACAGTTTCCCCAAAAAGAAAGTGTGAATGCACGGTAATTTGGGAAAGTCAAACTCAAACGTC
Organism: Cricetomys ansorgei; assembly: GCA_026225945.1. Classification (NCBI taxonomy): domain Eukaryota; kingdom Metazoa; phylum Chordata; class Mammalia; order Rodentia; family Nesomyidae; genus Cricetomys; species Cricetomys ansorgei. The sequence continues at coordinate 333,395 of JAMJFZ010003423.1, forward strand.
AGAGAAAAACGGTAACTTCTGGTTTCTGGTGTTATAGAGAAAAAGACTAACAGGGCCCCAAGTATTGGGGGAGGTACGGAGCCTACTGGCGCCTGCCGCACTGCTTGTGGGAGTGGAAATTGGGGGCTAGAGCTCACTGGTGACGTGGCTGTCACGTGACCCAGAGCCGCCTAGAGCTGAAGTCCTGTTAGTCGTCTCCTACTGGGTACCAACCCCCTATTACTCTGCAGGCGCGTGAAGGAGAAGGAAACTCGCTGGGACTGTACAGGTCGGTGGGAGCTGCTTGGAAGGTGATGGGGGTGGGTGAGGGCCAAGAGCACCGCTTGTCCAAGTTCGGGCAGATAGGGGCTTATGTCCCTTTCTCACCTACTTTTTAAATACCTATCCCCTCGATCCTCATTCCTTCCTCGGTTCTTTTAATAGAGAGAAGTGGCGGGCTTCAGGTTGGGGTGAGGGAGGTGAACAGCAGTTGCACAGAATCCAAGCAAAGAAAGGATATACAATCCGGGCACTGTGTCCCGGGTGCTGGTCAGTCCACCAAGCACTCGGTCCCCTCGATCTCCTGTCTGTTTGCAGGTCTGTAGGTCTTGGCTCAAGCACTGGCTAGAGACGGAGCCACCGCTTTGGTTGGAACCTTGATGCAGGTTTGAAGGTGGGATTCATTCGGAACCTAAGGAGGGGGTGGAAGAGGAAGGGGGTTGGGATCTTTGCGGGCCAGGTCCGAGTCGCCCTCTCCTGGCCCCTTCTTTCTCCACACCCCCTCCCATTTCGGTGCAGGGAAAGGGGTGTGGCGGCCTTTGCTGGGGAAATGGCGGACGAGGAGGGGGCGGGGAGGCCCTCGTTAGCAAAGTCGGAAGGGTGTGAGAAATAATTTTTACTCAAAAATCCCAAATTCAGAATATCACCTATCGGTGTAGTTAGATCTGTCCAACTACACTTTCAGTTCTCCATTGCTTTTCGATTGTCCTTATGCCAGGCACGGTCCATCTATCACTGTGGAGGGAATACAGCAAAAGACTCGAGAAGGAAAAAAAAAAAAGAATTCACTTGATTTTTATAGAGGTTGGTTAGAAAACAGGCTATGTTTTTGGATTGGGTGTGAGGAGGAGAGGAAGGGGGTGAGTGATAAAGGAGATTGCATGAGGGTTAGCTGTCCCTGTCACCTGCCTACCTACCTTCTCAGGTCCTGTGTATCTCTGAGAATCCTGGAAACATAAAAGTAGATTCCGGGAATAGATACGGGAAGAGAGAAAAGAAATGATCCAAGTTTCTGAAAAAGAATTCAAACTCCCATCTTTCTATCTGGGCAGGTATGAACCCAGTCAGAGCTCAGAGTCGTAATTGCTATCTCTCTCCATATTAGATCCATCACAAGAATCACAAAAGCCTAGGAGAGACTGAAGATTACTAGCCTGTGCCATTATTCACACAACCCCTGAGAAGTCTCTTCTATTGGGTGAAGCAAGGCACTCTCCCATCTGGCCACAAGGCTCACACCTGTATAAGTATGGGTCGGGCCCGGGAAATGGGTTGGATGGCAGCAGGACTGATGATTGGGGCTGGTGCCTGCTACTGCATGTACAAACTGACCATGAGAAGAGATGAGGGTGATGAATTGGAGAACGAGGAGGAAGACGAATGGGATGATGAGCAAGATCTGGACGAAGAGGAAACAGACAACTGGTTTGATTTCACAGCAATGGCTCGGCCCTGGAGTGAGGGTGGGGACTGGGATGAACCAGGGGCTCCAGGAGGGACTGAGGACAGACATTCAGGCGGTGGGAAGGCAAACAGAGCACATCCAATAAAACAGCGGCCATTCCCTTATGAACACAAAAACACATGGGGTGCTCAAAGCTTTAGATCCTTCTATTGTACTCTTCACCTGACCAAGTGTGCTTCTATTCAAGGGGGAAAACTGATTACTGAAGCCACAAATGCTGGCTTTTCCCTTGACCACAGTGTCAGTAGGCATTTGGCCAGCCTCTCAGTGGTTGGAAACAGGATCCCCAACCCCCGGCCCACTGTGAAGGAGAAGGCTTTGTGTGTCCCAGAAAACCCGAACTCCAGTACTGAAAATCAGGCCCAGATTAAGATGTACATCGACGAAGTGTGTCGAGAGATGGTGCTACGTTGCTGCAACTCATTTCTGCAGCGGGCCGGATTAAATCTGCTAATAAGCATGACAGTTATTAATAACATGCTTGCCAAGTCCGTTTCAGACCTGAAGTTTCCTTTGATGTCGGAGGGAAGAGGGTGTGCAAGGGTTCAGGGTATGGAACCGCTGATGGGCTTGTCTGAGAAGCCAGCATTGGCGGGGGAAGGGCTGGCTGCCCAAATGCTGTTCTCATTCATGTGCCTCTTTCTCAGAAGTGGGAACAGAGAGATACTTGTGGCAGCCCTCTCCCCATAAGTGGCTGTCAGGAGCAGGAGGAGACCGAATCCACCCAGAGCCCCACCCAGCAGCTTACCCAGGGCAAAGGAGCTGCAGTGGGCACTACCTTCAAGGACGCAGCCTCAGCCTGCTAGCTCCATCTTGAGTGAAAGTTCCAACCCCTAAGTGGAGGCCCGCACTCTTACTGGCCAGGCAGGGCTCCCCTAGAGCTGTGGTCCACTTCTGGGTTTTGTAGTCTGCAGGTGAAGCTCATTGTAAACTGCTCCCTCTCAGCCTTCTCCATGCAGTAAAAGGGATCACCTTGGCTGCCAGCTGCGGATAAGGGACATCAAACCGCAGCATCAGGAGTGCTGTTGTTGCCCTTGGTGATCTCCCTGCCTAAGTGGGACCACTTAGCAGAAATTATACCCATATGGGAGCTTGTGCCGAACACGCGCCTGCTGCTGCTTATGTTGAAGCATCTCCCCTTTCCTCCTTTCTGGCTGATGGCTGGCAGGCATGTTAGTCAAAGAAAAGCACCCCCCCCTGCTGTCCATTGTACCGACTGACCCTCTTCCGCCCAAATCCCCACCTGTGTGTATCATCAATAAACTTGTGTGCTTTGATTGGCAAGAAAGTTAAAAAGGGGCACGGCCTGGTCTCTGAGTTTACGGTCTGCACAACGGGGAGACAAAACACACCATAGAGTCCAGCTGTCTGGGACACCTGCTCCCTGACAGGTGCACTCGATAGTGCTCACAGGAGGCAGGGGCAGAGAGAGACTGCTGTGCTCAGGGGCAGTTTGCATCCAGGGAGGGGCTCAAGGGTGGGGTGAGGGCAGGGGTATGCTTAAACTGTACTGAGAGAACTAGAGGAGACAACACACTTGAAGCAGGCAGCATTGGTTCACCCCCCCCCCCAACACACACCCACCCTGGAGCACAGGAAGCCCTTAAGCATGAGGTCTGGACCGGCCTCCTTGTGCCGAAGGCCAGAGTCCATGGCATCTCTCTGTGTGTTTCGGAGTGGCTGTGTCACCCATCTGTGCCCATCTGAGGAAGGATTCTCCTAGTGAGGATTACCTCTTGGCTGGCTCCTGCTTCCTGTACTTGTGTCTGTCCCCTGAAGATGTGGTCCAAACCACTTCCTGCCACCTTCCTTCCTTCCTCCCTGTCTTTCTGCCTCCCTCCCTCCCTCCTCCCTTCCTTCCTCCCTCCCTCCCTTTTCTTCCTTCCTCCCTCCCTTCCTTCCTCTGTCCCTTCCTTCCTTCCTTCCTCCCTTCCTCCATCCCTCCCTCCCTTTCTTCCTTCCTCCCTCCCTCCCTCCCTTCCTCCCTTCCTTCCTCTGTCCCTTCCTTCCTTCCTTCCTTCCTTCCTTCCTTCCTTCCTTCCTTCCTCCTTGCCTCCCTCTCTTTCTTCCTTCCTTCTTTCCTCCCTTCCTCCCTTCCTTCCTTCCTTCCTTCCTTCCTTCCTTCCTTCCTTCCTTCTTCTTCCAGGATCCAAGCACTGCTTCCTGGCAGGGTGAGATGGTTGGCAGTTGCTCCACTTTGGGGGAACCTCCTTTCTTCCCTAGCCCTTCCTAGAGGTGGAGCATCCAGGAACTCCTCACAAGGGTAGTGAGAGGATGCTGTTGGTGCTGCTCAGGATTCTGGTAGCCATGGTCTGCCTCTGAGATCCACACACCCTTGCAAGGAAGAGGAGACCCTTAGGCACTGAGCCAGGCATCCAGGCCCGCCCAACTCATTCTCCCACACACCCTCTTCCCATTCCCTAGCCTCTCCCAACTCCCCTGAGCTCCTGCCTCACTCACCAAAGCTAGCTTCCCTGTTTGTCTGCCATGTGTCAGGCAGCAGACACACTCCCTAATGGCAAAGCAAAGCAGGAGGCACAGGTGCTTCCCTTGTGGGGGGATGCTGCTGCTGCTGCTGCTGCTGTGCAGGGTGTCTTGTCCTGGTTCCTGCCCCTGTGGTACTGTCCTGGCTCCCTGTGTCCTGTGTGTGTGCACAGTGCCCCGCCTGCTGCCTGCTCCCCTCCACAGGCCACATAGCTCTCATTTCCTCTTCTGCCTCCACACACCATTTGAGGTCCAACTCTCCTGCCTGTCCCCCGTTCCCGGCAGCCTTCCATGGTGACCAGTAAGCTGGGGTGCCTGCCAGGCCCTTGGACCAATTCTGGGAAGTTGCCCAACCAGGAGTGGTTACTGGCCTCATCCAGAGCCTGGGACCTTGGATGGTCAGCCAGTGGCCTGTGATTAGTGCCACCACCGCACAGCCATCACGGTTCGGGCCTCAGGATGCCTTGGCTGGCTGAGGGACTCTATCTTGTTTCCCAACAGCTGCTGGTGATGCCCCCACTTTGAGCCTAGCTATCCCTGGGTTGACTGGCCTATGTGCTTTGAAGGAGGCTTCTGTGCACACACCTGCATCCTCTTGTCCTGGTCCAGCCTGCCTTGCTAGTGCTGCCTTCAGTGAGAGCCCACTGAGAGGCCTCTTTAACCTCAGCACAGAGGCAAGGCAGAGGCTTCTGTCCTTGCTTAAGCCTCTGGCCTGAATCAGCATGTGCCTGCCTACTCCCCTGCACACCACAGAACTGAGCTCCAATTCCTGGCGATGATGCGCCCTGCTCCAACATCTCCCTGGAACTTGAGGCCTGAAGACCGCAGCTGTCCCCTAACTCCAGGAGGTCTTCGGAGACTTTTAGCACACCTTCTGGGCAGCTGTACCCCAGGAAAGCCACCTGGCACCACAGCATCTCCACCACATGGTCCTGGCCCAGGTCGCCCCCTCCTGTCCGTTTGCTGGTACTGCCTTCCCGAAAACATTGCTTGGGTGTGGATGCAGAGCTTCCTTGTCTGTCACCCTCCTCCCTTGACTGATCATGATGTGGAGCCCACGTAGGAGCCGGGCTTCAAAGGGGTTTCAGGTTCAGAAGGCATGGAGAGGGAGTGGTGGGACGGGATCGCATCCTGTCTGTCACAAACGTTGCAAGATCAAAGGTCTGCATCGCAAAGCGTGCCTATCTGCCGCTGGGCTTTCTCACCAGAAGCACTGAAGTGGGTCACCCGTGTCGCCCTTGCCACCCCCGGTCTATGGAGCTGTACCTTGGCCTGAGCTGCCTCCTCTGCCGTGTGAACCTGCCGCAGGCTGCCTTCCGATTGCTGCAGGAGTCCTGGATTTGCTGCTTATTCTCATGACTACCTTTGTAGGTGGTTCCCTAAGGCACTGTTTCTCCACACCTTCTGGAGCCCTCTCCTGCCACCTGTTGTTCCTGGAAACTGTGTGCTTTGAGACCCCCAACTGCACTCCATTCCTGGAAATGTGGTCAAGTTTGCAGACATGCAGTTGAAAGAGGGATAATGCATTTGGCCTCTGGTAGGGTGGGGAGGGTAATGTTTGTTATAACCTTAAATAAAAATGACTTCTCTTGGAGAAGTAAGAGATCAGTACAATTAATTCCATCCTTTTCTTTGTATTGACATCTTCTCTAATGTGTCCTCTAACGCTATGTTATTTGACTTTCCCTCGTGTGCTGGCTCTATTATTATTGATGGCAACAGCACATGAAAAATGGAGATGGCCTAATGTTTCAACATGACCACTCTCAAAGAGGAGTGAAGGGGTAACAAAGATTCATTTATTAAGTTATTCCACAATCATTGTTTTCCCCAGAAGCCCACCACTCTCCCTAAAGAGCCTTTCATTCTCCTTAAGTATTTTCTCTTCCCCCATCTTTGATGACAGTATTCTATTTTTCTTTGTTCTCAGAGACCTGGTTATGGGGTGATTATGAATGAGGGCATGGCAATTTGATTGTTTAAGTCATCACAAGTAAGCACTCCAAAGAACTGTGTCACACAGTCCTCCTCAGAATATGTATTTGTGTGTCACCAAGACCAACTGTCAAGGTGTAACCTTGTATTCAGAATGTTATCCAGGCCCTTAATTTGGATCGTAGATGAAGTTGGTAACTTTCTCAGCTGTGAGTAGAAATGGAGGTAAGGGCTGTGACAGCAGGTGCACATATCTCTTAGCTTGAGCTGGCCCATGTTTTGCAGCGTGTGTCTCTGGCCATATAAAAGCTTACCATGATGCTCTTTGGTTTTCAAGAACAAGTATGGCTATATCTAATAGCCACATTCAGTCACTGTTTCCATCTAGGAGTTGATTTGAGGCAGGAGACAAGAGCTTGGCTCTTTTTTCTTTTGTCTCCTCTCTTCTGTCCATAACATTCTTCTCTGATAGAAATCTCCTTAAGTTCTGAATCTTACTATCTGCGACCTATAGTCAATAAAAGTCTATAATAGGAGAGAGCCAGGGCCAGTTCCAGATCTGGCAGATTTTGTCAATTAAGAAAACTCCCAGTTGATGGCTTGTAGATTTTAAAAATTACTTTTGAGAACTCAAAAATTCAGACTGATGTACAGGCAGTGTCTTGTTTCTCTTTATGTAAAATTTTTATTCTAATTATTTCATCTTGATAAATGAGTATGATCATTTATCATACAAGGAGACCAAGTTGGCAAACAGAATACTGCCCTCTATGCTTATCTCAGTCCTCAGGGGGTCAGAACAAAGAGAAATGTACGTGGAGTGAACAAACTACAAAATTTGTATCAGGCATCTCACATAACATGAGATTAAGAAGGCTGGGCAACAATAAATCAAGCAGTTCCTTCAATTGCATTGTAAATTCAAAGTTGATGTTTGCTTAAATAGTCAATCCATTTGTTGCCCATATTAGGGTCAGAGCCTCTGCTCTTACAGCCCTACCGGGCTTGCTCACCCATCCTAAATAAGCCAATAAAAGAGCCAAATTAATAATGAGAAGCAGAAACAGGAGTGGGCACATTAAGAAGAGTGAGAAAGAGACCTACAGGATCTCCTCCCTGCCAAATCTTTCTTCGGTCTTGATAAAAACGGTAACAAGAAACAAGCAGTGTGCGTAATTAAGCAGTCCTGGTCAAGATATGGTCTTAACCATCATTGGCCCACCATCGTCTAGATTCCAGTCTCTTTTGTAAGGTTGTCGGACAAATTGTAACTGTGCAAAAGTCCCTTTCCTCCCTCTCTGGCTGGCACCAGGCTTCAGCCTTTTCCTTCTCCCAGATTAAGATTGCTGAGTAAGGTCCAGTTCTCTGGGATGCCTTGTTTCAATGGTTCAGATTGCCAGAGTGAGGGACTCTTTAGAATATCCTCATTTGCTCTAAGAATGCCAATTACACATCCATCCTAATGGCTCAAAATTCCGTAAATAAAGTGTTATACATCAAAATCTCTCATTTCCTTTCTCTCAGCAAGTACTCAATTCTTCCCCACCAGAGGCAAAATTGCTGTACAATGCTTGTACATTATTCCAGAGACATGGCATATATATTCTAGACACAGACAGGCAAATACATATACATAGAAGTATGTGAATAACCTCGCCTGTCATCACCCACTACACAAACATATTGATTTTTAATAAGTGAATGTTATTTTATTGCATTAATATATCTTACTGATTTAGTGACTCAATTATTTGTGGATAGTGTCTTTCCTATATTGTTTCCTATTAGAAATACTTTAATGATTAGGTTTATGTAGTTCTTTCTTTCTTTCTTTTTCTTTCTTTCTTTCTTTCTTTCTTTCTTTCTTTCTTTCTTTCTCTCTTTCTGTTTTAATCCATTTAGTTTTTGTTGATTAAATTCTATTTCTTGGGCTGGAGAATTGGCTCAGAAGTTCAGAGTATTTGTTGCTCTTGCAGAGAAAGCAGGTTTGATTCCCAGCACCCACCTGCTACCCACACCCATCTATAACTCCAGTTGCAGGGGATCTGACGCCTGGAGCACCAGGCACATACATGGTGCACACACATACGTTCAGGCAAAATGCTCATACACATAAAATAACAAAACAGATAAATCTAAATTAAAAATTCTTTTTTTTAGTGCTTATCCTTGGGATATTCAGTATGTTCCTATCTTTTCTGTTTGTTTGCTATAGATTGCATCACTTGACCCCAATTATTAAAGACAAAAATCAGTGTATTAGAATAAATTCTCATCTTTTTATTTCTTTTATCAGTTATTTTTAGTTATGTAATTTCACTACATCTAGTTTATCACCATTTTATTTGATCTGTAGTCATAATCCCAACATTTGTTTTGTCTTAGTCCTGTATTAACAGAAAATGTACACTAGTGGTATATTTTCAAGTAAACTTTTGAGATTATAAGTACATTATTTCCCCCTCCCTTCCTCTAGATCTTTCCATTCAAGACCCCCTTGCTCTCCTTCAAATTCATGGGCTCATTTTCTTTAAATGTGTTACACACACACACACACACAGTCCATATAATGGTTCTTGAATGTATTATGTTTTCAGAGCTGACTAACTGGCACCTTTGTACTGTGGATTCTTTCTTCCCTGTGCTTCTGCCATTCTGGCCTTCATTTCTGTGATTGTTTCCTTTTCCACGTTTTCCCCCAAGGCCCAATAGTGAAGATTTCATCTTAATCTTATCTTTCCATTTTGTCTTGAGTTCTTTCTTTCTTACATCATTCAAGTGAGCTATTTAGTGACAGTTTTCATCTACTTTAATGGTAACCCTTTTTAGATAAATTATCGTCTACTATCCATTTCCTGCGTCCCTTTCTCCTTTATTCATGTAGTACCTCTGCTTACTTCATATGCATTCCATTCTTGTTCCTTTCTTTTATGAAATACTGGCTTTTCTTGAACAGGGTACTTGAAGAAAGCTCAGCTAGGACAAAGGCCATAGTTGTTTTCCTTGATACTAAGTATCTTTGAGAGGTAGCTGTGGGGCTATTGAAAACGTAGTCTCTTTAGTCCTGCTAGTCTGAAGCTATCAAGGGGACAGATTACTTTCTGTAAACATGACCTGTCTCTCACACTAATTTATTTCTGTTTCTTGTAACCCAGAAGAGCCCATTTGGCTTTTGTTGTTAACTTTGTGCATGCCTCTTGTCTTGTTTTGTATTTTGTTCTTTTTTAAATGAAAGGTACAAACAGCCTCTCATTTTCAGGTCCCTGTAGTTGTCTAGTGGCTGACTCAGAGAGTACAGCTTGAGAATTTCTGGAAAATTAACTGAACAAACTATCAAGCGTAAAACCAATTTACAAACCTACAGAGACACTGTGTGATGGAGTCAGATCCCAGTATACTGAGAGGCCTCATTTGGGCAGAACCTCTATTTAGGCTCAGAAAGGCAAACACCTCCATATTTTCTGCCAGTGTTCCTGAGCTTTCTTACCACAAGGTACAGGAACAAAAGTAATCACAACAGCTTCCTTCTGTGTGTGCTACTGAGTTTCTGCCAACTAAAAGCAAGAAAGATATCATCAAAGGTGCTTAAATCACCTACTACAATTTTATTTGAAGTACTTTTCCAATTTTAATTTTCATAGCATTTATCATACTCCATTATGTTTCCTGTTTCTTTAGACTGTATTGCCTGCTGTATCTTAAGCCCTAAGACAATAAGAATGCAGCTTATTTTGTTTACTATTGATTTTCCCTCTTCCTGGAAGCACAGAATCTCAAAGTGTATTCTCTTCTCACTTTCATTGTCCACTGTTCAGTCTGAAATTCTGACTTGGGGCGGAATAGTTGACAGAAAAGAAATAGATTAGATAAATGTGTATTATTTTTGCAAAGAGAAAAGTGCACAATATGCTAAGCAATATTAAAAGTGTTGGTAGTACTTTTCTCAAGTGTCAACTTTTTCTGAACTTAATTAGGTCCTTCTGATGCAATAGTTCTCAATTGTTGGTGATTTTGCCCCCAGGGAGAGACATTTACTAGTGTCTGGGCATGTTTTTTTAGTTGTCACAAAATAAGAAAAAGGTATTCTTGAGTTCTTGTGTATAAACTAGAGATGTTGTAGTGCATAGGACAGTCAGTAGTACAAAAGGTTAATAGTTGTGGTTTTTTCCATGTGTGTGTAGTATGCGTGAATGCATGTATGCATGTTAACATGTGTGTAGGCACACATGTCTGTTCAAGTGCATGTATGTACATGTGTAGGCCTGCACTCGACGTTGTGTGTCTTGTTTGATTATCCTTCACTTTATTGATTGAAGCAGGGTCTCTGGCCAAACCGAGAGCTTCCCAAATCTGGCTACTCTATCTAGTTTGTCCAGGGAATCCCCTTTCACTGATGCTTGGAAGCTGGTATTATAGGTGGCCAGCATGCCTGCCTGGCTTTCACATAGATTCTAGGGATCAGAACTGGCACTCATGCTTGTGTGGCAAGTATTTCATCCACTGAACCACTGCCCTATACCCAGAAATGGTATACCCAGTTTTGAAGTTGAGTAACCCTGTTGTTGAGATTGCATTTAATAGTGCCAAAAAAAGCCATTTACATCAATAATGACCTTCTAATAAAAAGTGAGATATACTTTTTTTCACTCGTACTATCATCATAGTCCTTGCCTCCTATTCTTGATACTTGTGTTATTATTTTTGTTTAATCATACAGTTAAGAAGTATTTTTAACCACTTAATTTATTTTTTAAGTTAGCACACAAAGCAATGAATTTCATTATGGTATTTTCACATATGGATGCCATGATAGTTTATATCTTATTCATCCCTTCTCCCATTGCCTACTTCCATGCCTTCTTGCCTCCTTGGGCTGGTCTCCTGTTCCCTCAAAATATCCTCTCCTTTTGCTTTCATGATACATTCCATTATCTTCTTTTGCCCCTTTCCACTTAAGGATACTTACTCCCCTTTTGTGCCTCCCTTTCAGTTTTCATAAGTAAACACTAACATACACAGAAAAGACACACATGTATATTTAAATATACATTTTACATATGAGAGAAAATACATGGTATTATCTTTCTGAGTTGGATTTATTTTGCTTAGCATAATTTCCATCAATTTTTTTCCCGGAAAATGTCACGATTTTATTTTCCTTTATGGCGGAATGTCTTAGTTTTATTATTGCTGTGATACAACACTATGACCACAAACAATTTCAGGAGGAGAGGATGTATTTCAGCTTACAGTTCCACATCACAGTCCATTACTGAGGGAAGTCAGGACAAGAACTCAAGTAGGATAGGGACCGGAAGGCAGAAGCTGATGCAGAGGCCATGGAGGAGTGCGGCTTACTGGCCTGCCCAGCCTGCTTTCTTTACAGCACCCAGGACCACCAGCCCAGGGGTGGCATCAGCCACAGTGATCTGGGCCTTCCCACACAAATCCTCAATCAAGAAAATGCACCACAGGCTTGCCCACGGGCCAATCGAGTGGAGGAATTTTCTTAATCAAGGCTGTCATGTTCACATAAAAAACTAGCCAGCACACTGCACAAATTCACTTTTGTATACGCACCACATTTTCTTTATTCACCCAACTGTTGATGGAAACTAAGGATAATTCCACTTCTTTTTAAAAAATGTGAAGGTTTTTTTTTTTTTTTTTGTATATGTATGTGCTACAACATTCATGTTTCAGTCAAAGAACAGCTTGTGGGAGTTGTTTCTGTCCTTCTGCCTCGTGAGTCCTGGGGATTGAACTAAGGTAATCATGCTTGGTAACAAGTGTCTTTACCCACTGTGCCATCTTACCATCCTTGGTTCCATTCCTTAACAACTGTGAATGAACAATGCAGCAAACAGGATGTGCCAGAATGTCTGTTTTTTTTGAGTTGGGGTTTCTCTGTTGTAACTCTGGCTGTCCCGGAACTCACTCTGTAGACCAGGCTGGCCTCAAACTCACAGAGATTCACCTGCCTCTGCCTCCCAAGTACTGGGATCAAAGGCATGCACCACTACTGCTCGGCTGTTATAGCATTTTTAAAAATAAATTTTGTATTTAATGATATCTGTGTGTGTGTGTGTGTGTGTGTGTGTGTGTGTGTGTGTTTGGGGGACTGGTAAAAGTAAATGAGTAGAGGTACTTGTGAGGGCCAGAAAAGGGTGTCAGACTCCCTCTAGCTATAATTATAGGAAGGCTTGAGACTCCTAACATGGGTGCTGGAAATTTAACTGAGGTCCTCTCAAAACAGCACATGCTTTTAACCACTGAGCAATCCTCTCTTAGCCCCTGTTATAACTTCTTAATGAATTGTTAATATGTAGTGACAGTCATTATCTCTTTTGATTAATTTTAGCTTAAAATCTACTTTTTTAGTTATCAGAATAGCCATGTCAGCTTGTTTTCTGCTTCCTTTCTCTTGATGGAGCGATTTCAATTCCAAGTCTTTGGGTCTCTTTGCAATTAACAAATATTTCTGAGCACCACTGTATTCCAGGAACTACTCAAAGAAGTTGGCATTCAGTAGTGAGCTAGACAGAGGTAATTTTTATCATGCTTGTTGTCGTGCAAAAGAAGTGGTCAGTTAAAATAAGTATGATAGCCAAATTGAACTTTAATGTATATATAATTCTATTTTATTTCATAAATATTCGCTAACATTTACTCCTTCTGTATTGTGGGGCAGTGCTAAATATTCTGCTGTGAGTGGTCACGTTTGATGTTCTGTATCTCACATGGTGTCAGGCCTCCATTCATTATGTTCCATGCCTGTGTGAACCAACTATCATCTCTGCAGAGGATTTGGAAATAGTTTTCTAAATCTGTATACAATGGTTCAAGTTCTATGATTACATGGCTCAAGAATGAGCTGTCCTTACATAGCTGCATTTTTATATAGCTAAATGCCTTCATGCTTCATGATTCATATAGCTGCATTTATATACATCTAAATAACTTCATAAATAACTTCATGATTATCAATGTCTAGAGTTAAGAGTAGAAAGCGTGTTTCTTTTAGATCACAAAAAAGTTAACTGGAACTTAGCTGCATGCAGATGTATATAAAATGGGAAGGTCAGTGCATTCCTTCCACTAGAATGACCAGATCCACCTGATTTCAAGACTCCTGGAGATATCAGTTTGACAACGACACCATCTGCTATTGTTATTTTAGTTTAACCATACAGTTATTCATGAAATCCAACAAGTAGAACTTAAGTCTTTCTTGAGTTGTGGGAGGATTATTTTCATGTCTGCCCAGTCACTTCAGATTGTCCTGGGAGCCATGTAGCTGTGCTCCATTTTTCTATAGTCTTTTGTTATGGTCAAGCAAAACATAATGAACAAATCAGCCACAGAAAATTATGAGTGCATTTTATCCTAGAGATATTTACCTGCAACCCTGTGAGGAACTTGTGAGTTTTTCCAGCCTACTCCATCCTACGAGACATGTTCAGATCATGGGGACACCTGAAATTGGCTCTTGTTTTAGTCCACCCTACAAGAGCTGCTTGGAAATATACTAAGGTCCAAGGTCAAGGATATGAGACTTAGAAAAACTGTTTCACACTCAAGACTCAAAATGTACCATCGAACACAGAACTTACTCTCTGCCTTAATTAGCTGCACTCTGGGAGCAAGCACAGTTTTGTTTGGTGTATCTGTTATCTATTGCTATATAAGTACTACTCCAAAACTCAGTGGCTTTGAACAGTCATCTTAATTGCTTTTTTTAGTTTATGGATCAGTAATTTGTGCTAGGCTTACCTGTTAGTTCTTCTGTTGTTGTTGCCTGAAGTCACTTAGCATGGCTAGCATGAGCTGGCAGATCAGATGGGGGCTGGTTTCCAATAGCTAGTCATAGTTATCAAGTGGGAATAAAGGGTCCTTAGGTAAAATTCATTTCCAGATGAACAATTAATATTTTTAATTAAAGTATATTTCATACACTTGTGATTCATTCTTTCCCCCCCTGTCTCCCTCTCTCACTAAACTTTATCTGTTCAACTGAAATTACAATTTAACTGGAAGTCCCTTTTTTATCTGGCAACTGTCTTTGTGTCCCAGTTAGAATAGTTCATCTCTGTTCTGCCTTGCTCCATCAGCCACAGACTACCACAGGCAGCTCCACACATGACAGTGTCAGTGGAGGAAGAGTGTTTGGCTCACTAAAAATGTACTATTCAAGCCACTTCTTGGAATATCTTTACCAAAGTTTAAACTGATCAAAGCAAATCACACACTTTGGCCCAAGTTAGCTTGGGAGAGAACTAAGTAGTGGTATGGATAGGGGCATGTCTCACTGGGAGCCATTGCTGTACAATGTTCTTAAAGGCCCTTGTATTTGTTCTGTTTCCTTTATTTGCCTTTCTGTGACTTTAAGATTCTGCTCATTTCTATTTGTTCTTTGAGAGCTTCATACATGTATGTGATGTTATATTTTTATCATATCCCAACATTACCCACTCCTATCCCTCTTCTCACTCTCTCTGGAACCCACTGAGTTCACTTAGATTTGCTTGCATAAACATAGGTGTGGGCTTATTTACTGGAGCATGGGCAACTTTCCAGTGGCTACAGCTCCAAAGAAAAGTGAGTTTCCTCTCCCCCAGCAGTCATTAACTACCAATGGCTCCTCAGCAAAAAGTAAGGCCTCATAAGATCCCCCCATCTATGACAAAATGTTAATGGGTTTAATCTTGTGCAGCTCTTGTGCAAGTGACCACAACTTCACTGAGTTCATGAGTGTGACAACCATGTCATATCCAGAAGACAGCTTTCACAGCATTCCTCCCCATTCTCTGCCCCTTACATTCTTCTGTGATGTTTCCTGGGCTTGGGAGGAGTGTAATACAAGTGACTTGTTCAGGGCTGAGCACTCAACAGTTAAATTATCCTCGGCACTTCTGATAGTTATGATTCTCTACATTAACCACTGCGCAATGTGCAATGAGGCTTCTTTGAGTAAGGTTGATAGAGGCACTAATCTATGGGTAGAAACACAAACTTTTAGAAGGCAGTTTGACAACACATGCATTGAACAAAACAAGAATAATAAGTTTTGTCCTAGGACCTATGACATATCTGGCCATGAGAATTTGACCAGGTTTATAGTACCAGGCATGACCTTATTTGCCTTTATTTAATCTAGTTTTTCTAGTCTCTAAGTCATTTCCGAACATCTCAGTTCCTCAATTGTTCATGACTTCGTTCTTCAAGTCCTCTGTCCTCCTACTCCACTTTGGTCTGGCTAATCAAGGCCAGGTTTTGGCTATGATCTTAGAAGCAACCATCATTGCTGTTTCAGATGCGGTTACTAGTTCCCGTATTCTGCATTTATCTTAGACTTAACCAATACCTCATTTTTTCAGAGTACATGTCCAGATATTTCCTAAGTGAAGATCCATAAGATGTAAATATTCTGGGTATCTCCATTCCTGATGTTCCCCGCTTGGAATTGTACACTGTAGAGGTCTTGAGAATGCTAAGCATGTGCTCTACCACCAAGCCTCCTGAAAACATATTGATTGTTATCAAGCAACCTAATCAATGGCATTTTTTTGGGATAGAATACAAGAAGAAAGCATATTCTTAAGGATTTAAAAGTATTCATGTGTTGACATTTCACAATTAGTGTTATGAATAGGAAGTCTTATGACAATCTTATTTGTAAATGACTTTCCTCCTACCCACAGAAGCTTTTAGTTTCATTTTTTAATGTTAATTTTTGTAAAATTTCTTGAGGAAATGTTTAGCTTTTTTTTTGGTTGTATTAGGCACATAATGTATCTTCTTTTTTAAATAAAAAGAGTACAGGGGAAAATAGTGATGCTATAAGTATAAATTAAACACAATTAACAACAACCATCAATATATTGTAGTATTTCATTATAATCTCTAAGAATAATTAATAAAATTAAGCTACATACGTTGTTATAGTCACATTTTCTGACACTTCTTCTCAGAGGCAAATGGTGTTGTAAAATTGATGCGCATCTTTCAGTAGGGCATTTTAATATTTTTTCTATAAACATACGTATCCAAAATAATATATAGAATTATTTCAGATACTGAAAGTTATATAAATGGCATTCTGTTGTATCTTTCTGCAAATTGAGTATTTCACTCAACATTAGGTACTGGAGAATGTCTAGACCAATATAAAGAGATCTAGAACACTTATTGTTCTGTTTTACAAATTCAATTATATAAATACATGGCATACTACTTATTCAAAAACCTCCAGTAGACATCCACCTTTCACTGAAGCATTTCCTGTTAATATCAGAAAGAAGACAAATACGCACTGTGTCTTCAATACTGTTGTTCTGGAGGTCCCTGACAGTACAAAAAGATAAGTAAAGGGGATGAACTATGTATGAACTATTGGATAGCAAGAGATAAAACTGCCATAATTTGTAAACTACGTTTATCTACATAAGAAGTCAGAGAGAATAAAGAGGCAAAATAGTAAAGATAATGATTTTACTGAAAGAACCTGACTTCAGAATAATGTTACATAAATATTTTTTATATCAAGCAAGAATAATTGTTGCATAGTAAACTTATTTTTGAATGGGAAAGGAATACATAAGTACAAAATTTAAAAGGAAAGGCTCTTGGTAGAATTTTCCTTTGCTGTTTCACTATACCTGACAGCATAAAAAAATTCTGTGTCCTCTCTCTGGGAGATATTTCACAGATATTTGACACTACATTAGAAAATGCATTATTGTGTATGCTAGAATATAATATAGGACATATGATGTTTATGATGACAGAGAAATACACTATTCTGAGACTTTCTATGTGTTGAAGATAGACGACTTTAGCAGAGGAAAGAGACCAGTGGTGCCTGATTTCTCATGATGTTAAAGTCAGCAGAATGAGGTTCCTAAATGTCCCACAGGCCGCAATATACATGAGAGAGTACATAGGCAGAGGCCTGTCCAGAGCACATAAAGGAACCCCCCTTCACCAGAACATATACCACCTGCACTGGGCCACCCAGGGAGCTGAGGCTCCTCAAGCCAATTAGAGTAACCTAGGAGAAAGGAGTGTGCCTCAGAAGGGATTCAAAGCCAGGAAGCCACAGACAACATCCTGGGTCTGCTGATAAAGATGCCATTCTAGGATATGAATGGACTACTCAACCAGTGATGGGAGTGCCCTCAACTGTCCCTGCAGGAAAAGAAGACATATTGTATTACTAAAGCCCTTCATGGTGAACAGTACACTTCCGTTTGTTTGTTTGTCTTGGTGTATCCCTGGTTGTCCTGGAACTCACTCCATAGACCAAAAGAATACTTCTTAGCAGATACATAGGTCAAAATTTAAAGAAAGAAGGAAAAAATAGCTGTCAATCTATGAAGGGAGCACATTTTATAATCAATGAGTGTGGAAAAAGATCCACCTCCTCAGTCAATAGAGGAAAATAAAAATCCAGATCTGGGGCAAAAATAGGAGGAGAATGACAGATTGTGAAGGACAACTACCACATCTGGCACAGCAGGAGAAGGAGTCATGTTCTGTAGGGCTATGTAGGACTCTTATCTAATGTCCTTCTGAATCTCAGACCCACCAGACCAACATTGTATATTGCTAAAGTCAGTAACAGTGGGGTTCTCAATAAGTTCCTCATATGCTGGAATACGTCCTGAGAGGCTTTCTAGGGTAAAAGCTTGTAAATATTCACAAAAGAAACACTTCTCACCAACACATCACCATAAGGAAGGAAGGGGTAAGCACAACCACAGCTGTCCTATGCTGAACCTACCAACATATAATCAATCAGTGGTAACGGACAGAAATTAACTTGGTACCTGTACTGGTCTGTGAGAGGCACTTAAAAGTGATTGCTATTTAGTAAAAACGGCTCTATCCAAACAAAAGGGGCTCAGTAAATGTTCATGATTCCAGAGTGAAATAATGAACAATAAGCTGCATGACTGCAAACTTGACCACATTTCCAGGAATGGAGTGCAGTTGGGGGTCTCAAAGCACACAGTTTCCAGGAACAACAGGTGGCAGGAGAGGGCTCCAGAAGGTGTGGAGAAACAGTGCCTTAGGGAACCACCTACAAAGGTAGTCATGAGAATAAGCAGCAAATCCAAGACTCCTGCAGCAATCGGAAGGCAGCCTGCGGCAGGTTCACACGGCAGAGGAGGCAGCTCAGGCCAAGGTACAGCTCCATAGACCGGGGGTGGCAAGGGCGACACGGGTGACCCACTTCAGTGCTTCTGGTGAGAAAGCCCAGCGGCAGATAGGCACGCTTTGCGATGCAGACCTTTGATCTTGCAACGTTTGTGACAGACAGGATGCGATCCCGTCCCACCACTCCCTCTCCATGCCTTCTGAACCTGAAACCCCTTTGAAGCCCGGCTCCTACGTGGGCTCCACATCATGATCAGTCAAGGGAGGAGGGTGACAGACAAGGAAGCTCTGCATCCACACCCAAGCAATGTTTTCGGGAAGGCAGTACCAGCAAACGGACAGGAGGGGGCGACCTGGGCCAGGACCATGTGGTGGAGATGCTGTGGTGCCAGGTGGCTTTCCTGGGGTACAGCTGCCCAGAAGGTGTGCTAAAAGTCTCCGAAGACCTCCTGGAGTTAGGGGACAGCTGCGGTCTTCAGGCCTCAAGTTCCAGGGAGATGTTGGAGCAGGGCGCATCATCGCCAGGAATTGGAGCTCAGTTCTGTGGTGTGCAGGGGAGTAGGCAGGCACATGCTGATTCAGGCCAGAGGCTTAAGCAAGGACAGAAGCCTCTGCCTTGCCTCTGTGCTGAGGTTAAAGAGGCCTCTCAGTGGGCTCTCACTGAAGGCAGCACTAGCAAGGCAGGCTGGACCAGGACAAGAGGATGCAGGTGTGTGCACAGAAGCCTCCTTCAAAGCACATAGGCCAGTCAACCCAGGGATAGCTAGGCTCAAAGTGGGGGCATCACCAGCAGCTGTTGGGAAACAAGATAGAGTCCCTCAGCCAGCCAAGGCATCCTGAGGCCCGAACCGTGATGGCTGTGCGGTGGTGGCACTAATCACAGGCCACTGGCTGACCATCCAAGGTCCCAGGCTCTGGATGAGGCCAGTAACCACTCCTGGTTGGGCAACTTCCCAGAATTGGTCCAAGGGCCTGGCAGGCACCCCAGCTTACTGGTCACCATGGAAGGCTGCCGGGAACGGGGACAGGCAGGAGAGTTGGACCTCAAATGGTGTGTGGAGGCAGAAGAGGAAATGAGAGCTATGTGGCCTGTGGAGGGGAGCAGGCAGCAGGCGGGGCACTGTGCACACACACAGGGCACAGGGAGCCAGGACAGTACCACAGGGGCAGGAACCAGGACAAGACACCCTGCACAGCAGCAGCAGCAGCAGCAGCAGCATCCCCCCACAAGGGAAGCACCTGTGCCTCCTGCTTTGCTTTGCCATTAGGGAGTGTGTCTGCTGCCTGACACATGGCAGACAAACAGGGAAGCTAGCATTGGTGAGTGAGGCAGGAGCTCAGGGGAGTTGGGAGAGGCTAGGGAATGGGAAGAGGGTGTGTGGGAGAATGAGTTGGGCAGGCCTGGATGCATGGCTCAGTGCCTAAGGGTCTCCTCTTCCTTGCAAGGGTGTGTGGATCTCAGAGGCAGACCATGGCTACCAGAGTCCTGAGCAGCACCAACAGCATCCTCTCACTACCCTTGTGAGGAGTTCCTGGATGCTCCACCTCTAGGAAGGGCTAGGGAAGAAAGGAGGTTCCCCCAAAGTGGAGCAACTGCCAACCATCTCACCCTGCCAGGAAGCAGTGCTTGGATCCTGGAAGAAGAAGGAAGGAAGGAAGGAAGGAAGGAAGGAAGGAAGGAAGGAAGGAAGGAAGGAAGGGAGGAAGGGAGGAAAGAAGGAAGGAAGAAAGAGAGGGAGGCAAGGAGGAAGGAAGGAAGGAAGGAAGGAAGGAAGGAAGGAAGGAAGGAAGGGACAGAGGAAGGAAGGGAGGAAGGGAGGGAGGGAGGGAGGAAGGAAGAAAGGGAGGGAGGGATGGAGGAAGGGAGGAAGGAAGGAAGGAAGGAAGGGACAGAGGAAGGAAGGGAGGGAGGAAGGAAGAAAGGGAGGGAGGGAGGAAGGAAGGGAGGAGGGAGGGAGGGAGGCAGAAAGACAGGGAGGAAGGAAGGAAGGTGGCAGGAAGTGGTTTGGACCACATCTTCGGGGGACAGACACAAGTACAGGAAGCAGGAGCCAGCCAAGAGGTAATCCTCACTAGGAGAATCCTTCCTCAGATGGGCACAGATGGGTGACACAGCCACTCCGAAACACACAGAGAGATGCCATGGACTCTGGCCTTCGGCACAAGGAGGCCGGTCCAGACCTCATGCTTAAGGGCTTCCTGTGCTCCAGGGTGGGTGTGTGTTGGGGGGGGGGGGTGAACCAATGCTGCCTGCTTCAAGTGTGTTGTCTCCTCTAGTTCTCTCAGTACAGTTTAAGCATACCCCTGCCCTCACCCCACCCTTGAGCCCCTCCCTGGATGCAAACTGCCCCTGAGCACAGCAGTCTCTCTCTGCCCCTGCCTCCTGTGAGCACTATCGAGTGCACCTGTCAGGGAGCAGGTGTCCCAGACAGCTGGACTCTATGGTGTGTTTTGTCTCCCCGTTGTGCAGACCGTAAACTCAGAGACCAGGCCGTGCCCCTTTTTAACTTTCTTGCCAATCAAAGCACACAAGTTTATTGATGATACACACAGGTGGGGATTTGGGCGGAAGAGGGTCAGTCGGTACAATGGACAGCAGGGGGGGGTGCTTTTCTTTGACTAACATGCCTGCCAGCCATCAGCCAGAAAGGAGGAAAGGGGAGATGCTTCAACATAAGCAGCAGCAGGCGCGTGTTCGGCACAAGCTCCCATATGGGTATAATTTCTGCTAAGTGGTCCCACTTAGGCAGGGAGATCACCAAGGGCAACAACAGCACTCCTGATGCTGCGGTTTGATGTCCCTTATCCGCAGCTGGCAGCCAAGGTGATCCCTTTTACTGCATGGAGAAGGCTGAGAGGGAGCAGTTTACAATGAGCTTCACCTGCAGACTACAAAACCCAGAAGTGGACCACAGCTCTAGGGGAGCCCTGCCTGGCCAGTAAGAGTGCGGGCCTCCACTTAGGGGTTGGAACTTTCACCCAAGATGGAGCTAGCAGGCTGAGGCTGCGTCCTTGAAGGTAGTGCCCACTGCAGCTCCTTTGCCCTGGGTAAGCTGCTGGGTGGGGCTCTGGGTGGATTCGGTCTCCTCCTGCTCCTGACAGCCACTTATGGGGAGAGGGCTGCCACAAGTATCTCTCTGTTCCCACTTCTGAGAAAGAGGCACATGAATGAGAACAGCATTTGGGCAGCCAGCCCTTCCCCCGCCAATGCTGGCTTCTCAGACAAGCCCATCAGCGGTTCCATACCCTGAACCCTTGCACACCCTCTTCCCTCCGACATCAAAGGAAACTTCAGGTCTGAAACGGACTTGGCAAGCATGTTATTAATAACTGTCATGCTTATTAGCAGATTTAATCCGGCCCGCTGCAGAAATGAGTTGCAGCAACGTAGCACCGTCTCTCGACACACTTCGTCGATGTACATCTTAATCTGGGCCTGATTTTCAGTACTGGAGTTCGGGTTTTCTGGGGCACACAAAGCCTTCTCCTTCACAGTGGGCCGGGGGTTGGGGATCCTGTTTCCAACCACTGAGAGGCTGGCCAAATGCCTACTGACACTGTGGTCAAGGGAAAAGCCAGCATTTGTGTGCTCATTGAACTTTTTTTTTCTCCTTAAATGGTCAGTTCAACAACTCAGGTAAAAGTTCCTGCCCTCAGAGTTACAAATATCAACTTTTCATTGTGTCAAAGGGTTATTCTTATTTATTGAGGATAGTCTCTTTGTAAATTTCTAAATCCTTTTCACAAACGATTTAATTCTATGTCATCCTCAGGACTTCAGCTTTCTTTGATCCTGAGATGAGACTAATGGCTTTCATCAATCCTGTCTGAAGCAACCCAGTCTTCTGGTCTTTACATGATTACTCCTTTGTTCCAGTTGTCGATTTGTACTCTAACCACTTCAAGACCTGGCCTGCACACCTGTTTGCCATAGTTCATCGACCAAGCATATCCCATATCCATCAAAACTCACAGATGGATCTTTCTCTCTCTCTCTCTCTCTCTCTCTCTCTCTCTCCTTCTGTCTCTCTCTCTCTCCCATTTGTTTGGTTTTTCTGTGGTAACTCTGGCTGTCCTGAACTCACTTTGTAGACCATACTGGCCTGAAACTCACAGAGATTTGTCTGCCTCTACCTCCTGCGTGCTGGGATAAAAGGAATGGGCCACCACCACCTGGCTGGATCTCATTCTTGAAGACATTCTGTAGTGATAGTATTCTGGGTCCCATATTATTAGACATGTCTCCTGAACACAGTCTCTTAATGCTCTAAGAGCAATACAATATTGCCACCAGTCTTTCAAGTAAGAGACACTAACACCGAATCTATCTCTATGTCTCTCTTTTTCTCTCTCTTTTTTCTCTCTCTCCCTCTCTCTCTTCCCTCTCTCTTTCTCTCTCTCTCTCTCTCTACCCCTCTTCCTCCCTTGCTGCCTTCCTCCCTCTCTTCCTTGCTCCCTCCCTGGTTTCAGAATTTAAAGTTTCAAATATTTTTTCTCTGAAATTTCCCCTCAAGTATAACATCTGCCTTTTTTCTGGTACTTAAATAAAATGACATGCTGCGGGGAGGGGAAACAAAGGCTGAGAGAGGCAGAGGCAGTTTGCTTCTAGATCCTATAGTCTGACTTGCCACAGTTTCCCAACCCTCCTTTCTACAATTTAAATGCTGGCACTGTGTTTACAGAACCAAAGGGAACTGGAATTAAGGGCTTTCTGGGTGTGAAAGTGGAATAGCAGGTTCTGATATACAGATTAACTTGACCCAGGGTCTTCTGACTGATTCAAGTCTGACATTTCCTCAAAAGAATACAAACTTCATTAGTGACTTCCTCTTTCCTTGGTTTGTGCTGCCCTCTATAGACAGAAAAACAAACCAACATCGAAATGTAAAGTCCATCAATAATTAGAGCTGGGAGATAGCCTACTAATCCCACCTTTTACTAATTTAGGACTCTGTAAAACATTTCCCACGTATCAACCCCAGGTTCCCCAAACCAGTTTTGCCACCTCAACTTCATGGATCATTTACAGTACTACAATGAGCTTGGTCCAGGTGTAGGGGTCTGTGGCCCAACTTTAACCCTGAGTTCCTAGGTAATCTTCATTTTCATACCAAATTGTTCATAACCTGAGAGACTCCTTTCTTCTTTACATGAGTATAAAACTCGATCCACTAAGGACAAGAAGAGATGATAGCTCGTCAAAAGGACTTCACCTTTCCACATGTGGTTCTTGGTCACCTAAGATCCATGCAGCCAGAGAGCCATGAATGTTCATTTCCACTCCCACCAGTCTCTCTCTCCCTAGTCCTGGGATTAAAGGCAAGGACACCACACTACACCCAGCACTGTGTTGCTTTTTGTCAGGGTAGTTTATTATAGCAACAGAAATGGAACCAGAACAGTGGCTAAAATACCCATCTCCTCAGTCTGGAGGTACAGAGAAAATCTGTCACAATGAGCTTGTATATAGCAGAAAGTTCTGGAGCCAATAACTGTTGGAGCACTTCAACAATAATTTTGACAAACTGATAGATCCTGGGTATGAACTAGCTGGAGAATAAAAACTCCTAGGCAACCACCCTTAGAGACGTATAGAAGAGGAGCATGTTAACAGAAAATCAATCTCTCTCTCTCTCTCTCTCTCTCTCTCTCTCTCTCTCTCTCTCTCTCTCTCTCCTCTCTCCTTTCCTTTCCTTTAAAGGGGAGTATTAAAGTCATACTTTAATTGATTTTACCTCAAAACACCCAATAGGTATTCTCATTGAAGAGGAAAAGAAATAAATCCATTCATATTTTTTGCAAGGAGTATAGCAATTATAAAGTATTACCAGTATGTTAGTTCTTTACAGCAAAAGATTCACCATGATGTCATCTGACCTGGAGCAAATTGGCCAGCTCCAGCAGTTGTTTTCTCAAGAAAAACCTGAGGTATTGGGAGGGCTCATACCTTGGAACTCACTATCCAGAAGCAGAGGGGCCTCCCTGTACATGCCCCTTCCATGACAACAGCTCAGATGCCTCGGGTGTAATAATTCTTTTATGGGGATGTGAGGCTGTTTAATCAAGAGAATATTGAAATAAAAAAAACCCCAGCAGGTTAAAAAGTTCCAAAATCGCATTCCTATAGAAAAGCAGTGGAAGATGGGTAATGCTGTCAGAAACAAGTTTCTCAGAACTGCAGAAACTAATTTACACCCGCCAGAAAAATCAAGACAGAAGGAAGAGCTGAACTTCAGTAAAACAACTCGGTGATGTCCCATCTAATGACAGGCCCACCTCTGCCTCTGAGATAACCTTAAAGAAACTGCCCACATTCCCTAATGGTGTTTCTAGTCTCGAAAAGAGCAGAACAGACTATATTCTTAAGGATCTGTGACTTGATTTCTTCCATTCTGATGACTCTCTGAAGAACCAGTTCAAAGGGCTTGCATTTACTTCACCTAATTCAGAACACTTCCAAAGATGAAATGTCCACTTTAAGGATTTCCATTGAAACTGTGTAAACACGAGTATTTTATCTATTAATGCCTGGGGTGTAGAACTGAACAATTAAGGTCAAAAGCAATAGCCTGTGTGAATTGAAGGAAAATCCTGGAGAATGAGATATTGTAAGGACAAAGGCCTTGGCAAAGCTACAGCCTGTTTCTAAAATCCACAATGCATGCATAGATCTGAAGGCATTGTTGGACATAGTGGTGGACATGTTTAGTCCCACCACCCTGAGGAGAAACTGGTGGATCCCTGTGAGTCTGAGGCCAGTCTGCTCTGTATAAGAAGTTTCTGGCCAGCCAAAGATACATAGTGAGACCATGACTAGAAAATAATAATATTAAAAAGACCAAGATGACCCTAAGCTCTCACTTCAACTGACCCTTAGGTATAGAATGTGAAATATATATAGAAGTGAAATCCAAGGAAAAGTTATAAATTATGCAAATGAGTCTTTAAGGTGTGCCCCCAACCCACATGGTCCATTTGAAAAGAATGGAGTGTTTTAATTTGTTTTGATTTGATTTGGTTGCAAGTGTTGAAGGAAATCTCTATGGACTCAGTAGATTAATGTTAAGCTCAATGAACATGCATTAAAGTGGACACAGATGAAAAAGAATATAGTCTTTTCAAAGACTAGCAAAGAATACAGAATATGTCCAGTTCCAGGACAAAGAATAGCAAAATAGCCCCATGAAAAAGGAAGTCTCATTTCCAGGTGCCAAAATAATCATAATGTCTGTTCATGGCTTTGTTTTTATTTTTTTGAGAAGATATATTGCAAGGCATGAGTTTGAGTCTCGGGCCAGTTTGGACTACATAGTGAAACTCTGTCTCGGATGAATTGGAGGAGAAGGGCTGAAGAGATGGCTCAGCAGTTAAGAGTACTGGTTGTTTTTAAAGAAGATCCATGTTTGATTGGTAGAACTCACACAGTGGCTCACAAGAATCAGGTGACGCCCTCTTCTGTCATCCATGAGCATCACAAACTCCAAGTGCACAGACATAAATGCAAACAAAACATCCATGCACGTAAAATAAAATATTTTTAAATGAAACAGATTGCTGAATCAAGATAGACACATCATTATGTATATGAAAATCAAGTTGCACAACCTAATATCAATACTTGATAAAAGGATATAAATCTACTCATATCTTCAAGATTTAACCATACTTTAGTTATTGTATTATAGTGTTTATTCTTTGTTTATAATGCACAGATTGGCAATATATGTAGTGTAGTTTGGATAAGAGGACTGGCCAGCAAATTTTATAATACTCAAATATGCTGATTAGGACATTTATTGTAATGCTTCCTGATTGGGGGGGGGGGGGAATGGTACACATGAGTGCTTTAATTACTGACTCCAAAATTTTGGTTCAGACCACTTTTACAAACTAAGTAATTTTCAAAGCCCAAAGTATAGTATATCCTATATCGTGGTCCTTATAGAACCCTTCATAATGTACTCATAATGTGGTAGGAGGAGGGGCCCCTAGAGGGCTGAGAGAAAGAAAAAGAAGACACAGCAGTGTGGTCTGGTCAGTGTCCAGCATAGGAATATGTGTAAGCCGTCACGTACTCGAGTAACCGTATATCTCCCCTGCAGCCCCTTGCCTTCCCCCTCCCTTGCCATTTTACACAGCCTACTGGTCTAAAGCACCCAATCACAATGTATATAACCAGAGGACAAAGAAACAAGAAATCCATAAAAACCCCAATCTCTGATTAGTGAGGGGTTCAATCTTTTGGGACAAATATATATTAGCTCCTGAGCCTTGTTATATACACACAATCAAACTGTTTCCTGAAACACAGCTTAGCTGTTTCTTCCCTTGGTTTCATAAGCAATAGCTGCAGTAATGGCATCTCCTACCTAGTTCAGTTTATGTGCCATCCCAGAACCATTTGACTTTACCTCTGATCCTGGAGCCTGGCTAAGCGCTTTATTTTTCTGGCCAGAAGAAAGAGAACAAAGATTCATCCTGCTTGTAAATTACTAGAGTCCAAGTCATTTCCACACTGCCTCCAACTACCGCTTGAGGATCCACATGACATAGTGTCACCTAACAGGGAGACAGTAATAGCAGCATCAAGTAGTACGATCTCACCCATGGACATACGAAAGAGTTAATGTTCTGTAAGACAGACTTTGACCAAAAGACCAGCTTTTGGGAGAGCTGATAGGGGATTGGAACCATGGCTCAGTGACAAGAGTATTTGCCTGCCATATCAAAAGCCCTGGGCTTGATCACCAACTCTCTCTCTCTCTCTCTCTCTCTCTCTCTCTCTCTCTCTCTCTCTCTCACACACACACACACACACACACACACACACACACACACACCAGTCTTCACATTCCTTCTACTCACACTGTTCTTGGAAACAATAATTGAATCAACTATGTTTTGAAAGCTTATATCTAAATGGTAACTAACTCTTGTGTTTGCTTTCCATCTTTCCTTGCCTTAGTGCCCCCCCAACTTCTTCAAGTATATTTCTTCATATTGCATAGCCTACTAAGGTGTCATCAGGTAAGGTTTTATTCCTAGCTCTATTTTTTAGTCCTGAACTAAGAAGCCACCAGACTATTAATTTTTAATGAAACAAGCTCTGTGGTAAAAGACAGAACTTTGCCATGCCTCAAAGATAGCAAACATAATGTTTCTATTATGGAATAGAGCAGCATGTCATAAACAGCCAAAGCCTAATAAAATATAAAAAACCCCTCCATAAAGTAAGCCCTTTGTCTGGTAAATTGTAATGAAAGTAGATGTTTACTTTGTAATATACATGATTGGATATAACCAAGATTTTGTTTTTATTTAGACTTATTTATTTTATTTTTTATGTTTATGAATGTTTTACCTATAGTTATATCTGGGTGTCACGTGCATGCCTGGTGCCCATGGAGGCTAGAAGAAGGTATCAGGTTCCCTGGGACTGGAGTTACAGATGGTTGTGAGCCACCATATGGGTGCTAGGAATCAAGCCTGTGTCCTCTGGAAGAACAGCCAGTGCTTTTAACCACTAAACCATCTCTCCAGCCCAACAGCAAATATTTTATATAAAAATACTAAATACATTTATAAAAAAATAATATTTTAATGGAGTTCTTCAGTGTGACCCAAACCTAGAAGTCACAAAGAGAAAATAAGGAAATGTCAATCACTCATCACTTCTTCAGGAAAAAAAGAAAACATAAACAAAGCTAAATGAAGAAGATCTCCACCAAGCTTCCAACTTTGATAGGAGCAGCATCTATCTACATCGTCAAATTCCAGATTGTTAAATAAGCAATCCTATGTGATGACTTTTGATTGCAATCTACATTGATCTTAGGGAGAAAATGTTCTAAGCAGGAAACATTAAGAAACTGTTGTGCTTATAAATTCTATTTCTGACAGTAATAAATTATCATTCTGGATTTTATTTTCAAAGGAAGTCCCACTCTACTTGATAACATGTTGTGTGCTCTGCAAGCTCAGCAAGGCTCAGTATATGAGGAGGCTGCATGCTCAAACAAAGCTGCCTTTATTTTAGCTCCTCTTGCACCTTTCAGGATGTTAATGGTCAGCCCGCTCTCAATAAGGGATCAAATTACATTTGCATGAACCTATGCAGACAAAGTTACCCTCCACTAGGGCTTGCATCCCTTGCTTTCCCTCCCACTTCTCCCACACCCCTCTTCAAGTACACACATTGCCCAGGCTCTCACACAGCCCTGACAAGGCCCCAGTGGAGAGGGGAAGCACTGCCAGTTGTAAATACCCCTGTTCCTGCCCTCAGCCTGAGCACAGGACACCTAACAATAGAGCTGAGACTGCTCTGGGTTAAAGGCAAGGAAGAGCCACAACTTAAACAGACAAACCAGGGACAAACTTCAGCCTGGGATGTGGTGTAGATGTAATGCAAACAGCCAGCATGGAAAAATAGTCTTATGTTATCGCTACGTTCAAAGCCATTCTCAAGAGAACTGAGCAAAACCAAAGAGAGTCATGAACATGAAATGTATGTCACCTGCATCAATTGTCTACCCCACGCTGGAGGGTTTTTGTTGTTGTTGTTGTTGTTCCCTTTTAAAACAAGGCAGATGAAATATGTATTAAGAAAGAAAACCTGTTTTCTGAGTCTTGAAATGTTATGCTTTGTGGGGGTGGGGGCAATTTATAACCACCTGAACCCCATTGTTAGAAAGTTATCTTTGAGCACATTTGGACTGGCATAGATCCTAAAACCATTAGATGAGGAATCAAAATAGCAGGATATCCTCTGAGTCTCTTAAAATCATCCCTAAAGAGAAGAAACTAACTTCCCTCTGATCTAACCCACGAGCTCTGCAGACAGATCGAACTAAAGTG
Source organism: Cricetomys ansorgei (assembly GCA_026225945.1). Lineage (NCBI taxonomy): Eukaryota > Metazoa > Chordata > Mammalia > Rodentia > Nesomyidae > Cricetomys > Cricetomys ansorgei. Next base: position 362,550 of record JAMJFZ010003423.1, read on the forward strand.
CTTGAGAGCTGCAACCTTCCAGGGAAACCCTGGGGCATCAGGAAGCGGCCTAGCCGAGTCCCCACACTTATTTCACCCAGCATTTGCCCAGATCCAGTTTACCCTATCATCAATGTAAATAAAGAATAAAAACAAAATAGCTGAGAGCTATTAACTAAAGAATACTGATTCTTATTTGAGAGTAACAGGAAACATTACTACTCAAATACTCATAGCACAGTAAACCATGGCCATATTCAAAAAGTCTAAGGCAAGGGGAAAATTGTAAAGACAAAATGAGGAAGATCATATCTGATATTTTCAAACAATAATCCTTTGCTACAATAATTAATAAGAAGTGTGTCATCAATCTAGTGTTGAACAGAGGGCTCCTGGGAAGATCACCTTCTCAAAATACTTTTTGTGTCAGGTTCAGCAGTATCTGTACATATCGTGGCTCTGATAATCTTCTGTGACAGTTACTCCTAGAAGACCCATTTTCTAATAACCTGTCAGCTCCATTGACTTCTTATGAATTTTTATATAAGGAATTCCTCTTTAATTCTGACACAGGCTCACCAGCCTGCTCTCTGAAGCTGGATTCCCACCTCCAGGCCTTCCTTCCACCAATCCACCCTCAATAACTTTCTGACCTTTTGTATCTTATTCTTCAAGCTCAACCTCCTGAAGTCCCCCTTCTCCATAAAACATTCCCTAGGCACCATTGTATACAGTAGTTTCTGCAGCCTCTGAGCACTGACAGAAAGCAGCCACTCATGACTAGAAGCTCTTCCAGATTTTATAAACATACATAAATGGTCTTTAACTTTATGTTTATCATATATATGTGACAAGATATAAACATATTGTCTTTCCAAACAGATCATGAAATCAGGGACAAAGACAATGTCTTTTTTCTACTGCTTAAACATAACTTTATTGATAAAGCACAGCTCTCAGCTGAACAAATTTAAATCAATACAAAAGTATAGCTTATTTATGACACATAGTAATTTTAATGTCAGTTTAGATAAACAAAAATATCTCAACCTAGGTAGCAAGTTTAATTAATAAATGCTTTCTTTGTGCAAGCTCTAATATGTATTTGGCATATCTAAAATGGCTCAGTCTAAAGCCAGCATCAATGGCTAGTGCTATTCTGTGGTATCCATTATTCCTAAATAGCAGCTCAAACGATCTCTTGGCCATACAAGTGCAAGGAAAAACTGAAGAATTTACAAAATGCACTGTTCACAAGTGCAAACTTAAAAAACATTACTTCATTGTTGTTTGGAACAGATCTCAAATTACAGTTTGGTTAGTACTTTTAGAACTTTCACTTTGACCACCAGATCCTTATGATTTGCTAATGCTTTGATTTTCTTAACACATACTCCAGATTCTTTGAATAAGAAAAATAGTGAGCTTCTGCTGAATTCTTTCCTGGATGATGCAAGCCCTTCACTTTTTATGTTGTCATTTATATTTTCAAAAAGGGTAAGGATGTTAAGAAGAATCTCTCTATCCCATTCTTTATTAAAGAGGGAAATCAATTCTGATGGTACTTTACAACTGACCAGCTCTCTTGTCATGGCTGGATTTTCAGTAAAGTTGATAATTAGTTTCATAGTCTGTATTTTGGTGAAATGATTTCCCAGGAATAGCAAAGCAAAAAAGTCTGGGAAAGAATAGGAAAGCAAATGTTGGTAATGATTAGTCACAGTCATGTTGGTTAACAGTCTTAATCCAGCCATCTGTACGGCTGAGTCCAAGCGACAAATCATGGTATCATCACACACTTGACTGATGTAAGCCTTAATCTTGCCCTGATTTTCAGAATTAACACTCAAGTTATTAAGGGCATTGTAAGTCTTTTCCCTAATAATGGGATCTCTCGTTTTTATCAGTTTTGCAATAATTGGGACACCACCTAATTCACGTATGGCATTTTGATTAAATGAGTATGCTGCATTGTTACCCAGTGTGACCAATGCTACCTCCTGAGTAAAAGGGTCATTTGTTCTCTCCAAGATGTTAAGGACCTTTTGAAGGTCAGGAGCGCTCAGAATATCATCAATTTTATAGGGAAAGTTGAACTTGCCCCTGCGTATAGGCCATGCTGTGGCTGGAGCCTTGGTGCTCTTACTTCGGTTCTTTCTCTTGGCTTTTCCACTAGCCCTGCTCCTAGCCCTAGAGCCACTCCTGCCTGGGTGGCAGCCTCCACCCCTGCCTCCTGGGCAGGGTAAACTCTGTGCCAGGGTCCTGGTCCCAGAGATGTTAGCAAGCCTTATCCCTTTGCCCGCCTTTGCACTTGCCTGTTCTTTTAGGATCTTGAAAAGGGCCTTGGCCTTAGCTTCTAAGCCACCACCACCCTGGGATTCAGGGTGCACTTCCTTCTTTACATCTGGACCATTCTCAGGCCTCACATTCACCTCAGCCTTGGCCTTTGAGTCATAGTGAGATTTGGCTCCTGCCCCCACCCCAACATTAGTCTTAACTCCTTTCTCAGTTTTGCCCCCAATTTCTGATTTGTTACTACAAGACTCTTCCTCCTCTTCCTCCTCCTCATCTTCTTCATCATCCCATATTTTCTCATTCTCATCTTTTCCCCAGGTCAATCTGTATACACAGTAGCAGGCACCAGCCCCGATGACCATGCCCGCAGCCACACATCCAGCTTCCCGGGTACGGCCCATGGTTACAGCTGGGTTAACCTGGACACAGAGACAGCTTGCTCTGGTCCAGAAAATTCCCAGGTCAGGAGCAAAGTCTTCAGATTCTGTAGGTAGTAACTACAACAGCAGATACAGTGAAACCTAGGAGAGAAAACGGGAAGATTTCAGACTTTTGACTTCTCCAATTATGTCTTTGTACATAAATAGACTGAACAACTTGCCTACAAACAAACATACAAACCTACAGAGAAATTGGCTAGCACTTAGGACAGAGTGTTCTCATCATTATTCTTTTCTTTTATCTGGAAGCAATTTTGGAAGTTTTCCAAACACCCAGACTTTCCAACTTCATGTTCTTCCACCCACTCGTCCCAAGAAGCTTAAAATGAATATATTTATAAGTGGCCTATGATCTTTACCCTTCCGGATGCCCCAAGGCAGAGTCACAGTGTCACCCTCACATACACCCTCAGAGACCAAGTAGTCCGACCCTTCTTCCTTTCCAGCCTCTTGAAGATCTGCAAACAAAAGATTACAGAGGTCTGATATGAGAATTCAAGAACCAGATAAATCACAGCCAAGACAGGGTGTGCATCCATCTTCTGAATTCCCAGGCCCCTAGTCCTTCACTGTAGTGTCTTTTACCTTCTATTACCTTCCTCGCTGCGCAGGTATGGCATTATCTCCCTTCCCTGCCTCCTTGGATGATCAATTCCCTGCCCCCTCCCACTACCCTATCTGTCACTTCTTCCAAAGGTAACAAACACTACACACCTTTCCTCTTCAAGAAATGGACAGCAGTACCTAGAAATCAGATAGACTTTAAGTACATCGGCCCCTGCTTCTGCTACCCCGACTACCTTGAAGACAGCCTCCTCAATCTATTGAACAATTATATCAATTTCCATTGCTCTGAGAAATTTCTTTTTCATCTCAGTTCCTGACTTCACCAAACCTAAGGACCAACAAACTAAGTGCCTAATAGAGTAACACCGAGGACACTGTACCACACAGTGTTTCAGAATACTGTTCTTCCATCCCACTTAACCATTGCCTTCTCCATTTCTTATCTGCAAAGCATTTCCTTTTTGTAAGCTCAACACCAAAGTAAAGGCATGGCGAAAGGGGGATGCAGAGACAGTCTGTAAGTCCACTCAAATTCGTAGTCGCCATTATTGTCTACTCCGGTGGCCCACACTGTCATCATGCTTCTTCTGACCTACTTGATTCTGGGAGTGTTTCTTCCCTTCCCTGCTCCTCCTTTTGGATTGGTCTTCAGGAGCAAGATCCGCAGATACCGGAGCCTGAGCAGAGACAGAACACAAAACTTTAACCGTCTAAAAGCCAGCTTTCCCAAATCCGGGGCCCTGATCAGACGAATTTCATGCTTTTATTTCTCACACTTCCCCCAGTTCTCTGGACTCTGCTGACCCCGCCCGCCCGGACGCTATACTACATCCTGGCCTCCTTTCTCCAGTGATCGGCCATTTTCCTAGCAAAAACCACACCCCTTTGGAAGCGCAGGACTGGAGGCGGGTCCAGCGAGTACGGAAAATTCAGTAGGGAAAATTCGAGCTGTGGAAGAAAAGGACAGATCTCTTCGGTTCTCCTCCCCCACCCGGCCCATCCCTAAGATGGCCATTTTTTTCCAGTGGAACTGTGAAAACTGTCCTTTTCCCTGGGCCTGGGCAAGGGACGATGGGCACATAGTTGCTAAAGCATCAATAATGGTCCCTAGTTATGATAAATGATAAAGTCCTAAGCCATCACCACCCATTTGCAGACCTCGGGCAATCTCAGTTTTAGACTGACATGCAGGAATTCGATGTCGATTATTTACTTAACTCCAAAAGGTACTTCGCCCTATGACAGGGTAACAGTCTCACTGCCTCAAAATTCTGTCTTCCTATATGGATCCCTGTATCAATCCATAATACTAGCCCTTCCGGATTCTACTTCTTGACATGCCAAAGACTCCTCACCCCCAAACCCTAATCTGGCGTCTTCCCCTGGAATCCCTCCCTCCAGGGTCCACTGTTTTTTATTCTGAGAGGGTCCGAGGATATTGCAAGTGCGTGGAGAGAGCAGCAGTGTGGCTGTCACCTCTGCTGACTGCTACCCGCAACACAGCGATCCCCAGGCATCACCCATCCACAACACAGACCTGCTGGGTTCCAGGCAATTACCTTCTCCTCCTTCCTCAGCAAGCCTGCCCTCTCTCAGCAATAACACAAGAGAGAGCAAACCCCAAACGTAGACCAGAATTAGAAAGATGTCTGCACACATCGGCTTCGGCTCACGTGAGGGCCACGTCACCAGTGAGATCAGGACTCCAACTACCACTCCCACCAACACTGCGACAGGAGGCGGCCTTTCCCCTTCCTTTCCTGCCACGTCAGGTCCGCTATTCATCCTCCTCTTTGTTAATCCCCAAACCAGAAGGAGCTTCTTTTGTGATGGGAATTTGCCTTTCTTTGGTTAACACGGAGAAGCTTCATTGGCCTTTTCTTCCTCTTCCAGGACTAATTCTGGCTTTTCTTTATTACCACCCCAGCTGCTTTTCCCTTCCCCCCACTTTCCCTTTCAGCTGGGAAGGTCCAGTATTTTCACTGCGCTCCTATACCAACAAGGGTTTTAGAAAGGGAGAGATGGAGTGGCACTGTCTTTCTTAAACTTGTTTGCCCACTTGTTAAAAATTAGCTTTACTTTTACATTGAAGATATAAAATTATGCTTTAAATTTGTGTGGAGAAAAATGTAAATCGAAGAGAAAACCCCAGTGGACCTTATTAATTGCAATACATATGCATTTATTGCACAAAAAAATGCTTCTATTGATTACAGATAAATAGTTGCTTTCAAAGACACTAATTCATTTTCAAACTGAAAACTGGAATTTTTGAATGATTTATGAATACTCTTTAAAAAAAGATAACTAGTTGTCTAATTTGGACCATTTTATACAAACTGCTCATTAATATTTTTCTACTTTTGGCTCAACTTGCAACTTGGTAAAATGAAAGCAACATAACCAATCCTAACTTAGTTAATAAAATAAAACATGTACTTAAATATCCAGGGTCTTTAGGAATTGCTGCAGAAGAGATTTGATGGCTACTCTATAAACACCTGCCCATGGATTAGATTTCAGTCTAAAACTGAGACAGCTGAGAATGAGAGAAGAGGAGACAGTCCCATTCTCCTTGCCCTACCAAAAAGTGAGGAATGTGCTACGCCCCTACATTCCAGAACCTCTTGTTCCCTGTATTCAGAACATGTATGTGTAACCACAATAGTATATGCCACCTGTATTCATATAACAAACCTAAGTAAATATCTTTGGTTCCTTCATGCCTTTCCCCAAATTCCCAAGAAGTTTCTAAGCATTGCACAGAAGAGCTTGTTATTTCCACCTCTTGCCCTTATTCATGGTGCTCCTGATAACACTACTATTATGTGACCTGAGAACGGCTTGCCAGGCCTCTCTGGCCTCCTTACTTCCAGGACATCCAGGAAGAACCTAACCTTATTTTAGGGTCACTGCCTACAAGTTTGCATTCACATTGATGACCTCTCAGTCAAGAGTATTCCCAGATCTACTCACAACACTGACCACACTTAACCTAGAATAGGCATTTTCCCCTGGCCAACTGTTGCCTGAAATTGTGTTAAGACTGTGTGCATACAGATGTTCACTTTAAGAGAGGGAAGAATCGGAGCTCTTACCAGATCTTTACAGATTTATAGACATCTGAAAAACCCCTGAACCCACTCACTCACCCCTCATAGACTTGTTCATTCTGTATATACCAATTTCCTTTAAATATGTGCAAAAGTGCAAAAAAATAGAGAGGATATAAAAGTGCCTTGTAATGTCTTTGCTACCATCAACCACCTCTATCAATTTCTTTGTGCAAATATAAAGAATTGAACAACCTACAGAAAAAAGTTGACATTTGATGCAGTACTTTCAATAAACCTGCACTTTAATTTGAGAACTGAAATTTTTTAAAAATGGAGTCTTTCTGTAAGAGATTAATATCCAGAAAACATAAGGAATTCAAACAATTCAGCAATAGGGGAAAATAAGATAAATTATCCAATTGTTTAAATGGACAAACAATCTGAACAGACATTTTTATTTTAAAAGATTGAAATATCCAACAAATTATATGAAAAAATGCTCAAAATCAAGTTGAGACATCACCTCATTTTAAGTATGAATGGCTATTATCCAAAAGATAAAAACAACTGTTGGCAACGATGTTGAGAAATTGAAACCCTGGTACAATAACTCTGTGAGGAAATATAAAATGGTGCAACTATTATGGAAATCAATACAAAGTTGCTTCCAACAGTCAAAAATGCCATTAAATATTGTCTTAGTAATGTTTCTATTGTTATGACAAAAAAGTGACTAAAAACAACTTGAGGAAGAAAAGGTTTACTTCATGTTACAATTTTCAGAGAATTGAGGAAAGCCAAGATAGGAGCTGAAGACAGGAACCTGAAGGAAAGTCCCGAAGCAGAGAACACGGAGGAGTGCTGCTTTCTGGCGTGCTCTCCATGCTGGGCTGGATCCTCCCGCACCAACCAGGATTCAAGAAAATACTCACAGACTTGCCTATAGGCCAGTATGATGGAGTCATTTCTCAGTTGAGGTTCCCTCTTCCCAGATATGTCTAGATTTGTGTCAAGCTGACAAAAAAACTAACCAGCACACATATGTTGTAGTGGTTTCATACATACATGCATATGTACATATACATACATACCACACTCCACACACAGGAGGGGGGGATTGGAAAGAGATATCTGCACGCTGGTGTACACGGCAGCATGATTCACATTAGTCAAGATATAGAAACAACTAATGGATGAATGAGCAAAGAAAATGTAGACTATATACAGTGTGATAGAACGGTATTCAGTCTTAGAGAAAGAAGGAATTCTTGCCATATGTGATGATATAGGTGTCTCTTCAAAAAATAAGAAAAAAGGTTAAACAAGCTACTGACAGAAGAACAGGTAATGTGTAATTCCACTTCTAGGCAGTATCTAAAATAGTCAAACTCATAGGAACCAAGAGATACTCAGGGGCTCAATGAAAGGTAAAATAGGGAATTGTTCTTGAATACTTAAAACGTTTAAGTCCCACAAGATGAACAAGTTTTAGAGATCTACTAAACAACATTGTGCCTAAAATGAACAAGACTGAAAATCACGGATAATGAATCACAGATAATGGTTTATTCGAGACAACCATGAGAAGCTGACTCAAAGACATATACTCAAAAGAAAAACATTAGTCTTATATCACATTTAGCCAAGTAAATGTGAATTTTATATAGAACAAGTTAAAATAAAATGACGAACATGGATTTTATAATTTTCTCCCAAGTTTCAAGTATTTTTCCATTAGCTGATTAAGATGTAATCCAAATTGCTGTATTCTGCTGCATTTTCAAGAACTGTAATTTGTACATTTCAATGTTATGTTATTTAGCAACTTCCTGTTATATATTCTTGCTGATTCATAACATGTGTTTAATATTTAAATATAAAATAACTTTATTTTTAGTATTTAATGCATTTTGCCTTAAGTTTACCTAAAATTAATCTTAACACCACTATTTAAATTCCCATATTTTTGATATCTTTCCCCATTTCTTTATGTTCAGTCTTTCTGCATCTATTTTTATATGTGTCTTGTAAAGACTGCATAGTTTAGTTTTTTTTAATGAGGTCAAACTGAAAGTCCCTGTATTTTAATTGGTGGGTTCATCCATCCATACTAATTATAATTGCACATTTGAGACCTTATCCCTATCATTTTGTGCTGTATTTTCTGTGTTTTCTATTATGTGTAATTTAATTTTACTGCATCTTCTCAGGCTCTTACTGACTTGTTTTGCCCTTTTGCCACTTGGAAATTCAACACTACAGTGCAATTTTATTGGCAGCTACAATTATATTTTCATCAAGCACATAAACATATTTTCGCCCAGTATTACAACTTAATCATTATCTATAACTACTCCAACGTCCAGAAGGTATGATTTTTAAAGATTTATTTTTATTATCTTTAAGTGTGTGTGTGTGTGTGTGTGTGTGTGTGTGTGTGTGTGTACACGCGTGTGTGCGCGTGTATATGACTGCGGGGACCCTCAGAGGACAGAGGTCTCTGATATCCCTGGAGCTGAAGTTACAAATGATTGTGAGTGGACAGATATGGGTTCTGAGCACTGAGCTCAGGTTCCTGCAAGAGCGGAATGTGCTCCTGATAACTGAGCCATCTCTCCAGTCCAAAATATGTTTTCTTTTTAAAATAAGCTTTCATTTCTATCCTAACACCAATTCCAAATGTGTTTATATCATCTTGGATATAGAGGTATAATAATATATTATTTTACCATGTCACTGTAATTTTAGAAGTTCTTTCTCAACAATTGAATTAAGCTTCATAGAGTATTGTTATTAAACATGATTGATCGGCTATTTACAGAACTGTTGGTTCATAATCTTTTTTTCCTTTAGAACTTTAAGAGCAAATGTTCAGTTACATTCCAGCATAAAATTCATTATGTAAGAAACCCAATTACATTCTATTTGCTATTTTTTAAATCACATTTTTCGACTCTGGAGAAGCTTATAGAGTTTTATATTTTTGTGCACCTAAGAAATTTCACAAGGATGTATCTAACCAACCTTATTGTGCTTTTGAATTTTTCTTATTTGGCATTTGGTGGTTGGTTTAGATCTAGAGGATGAAGATCTTAAGGAGAATTCTTTTGTACTATCTCTTTAAAGTTTTACAAGCTTTGGATAAATATTGAATTGCCTGGAACTAAGACCTGTGTCATTCAACTTTTATAATTTTTATCCTTCCAATTTAGGAAGAATTCTATGATTAAGTGTCCCAAAGAACTAGTTTTATTTTCAGCCACATACAGGGGAAGTTTTTATCAAGTTATATTTTAAATAGACAAAAATAATTTTGTAATGTCCAGCTTCTTTTTTTAGAGCAGTCTGTTATTGCTCTACTTAATATAGTTTCCTCTTAAGTTTCTCAAAAAACAGAAAATCAAAGCTGTGGGCTAATGAGATGGCTTAGCAGGTACAGAAGCTTGGCAACCTGAGTTCAATCCCAGAACTCATGTAAACCGAGAGAACAGACTCTATAGTGTTGTCCTCTGACCTCTACATGTGTGCCATGGTACATTAACACCTGACTCACAAATAAAACACACATAGTCATGATAATAATGATAATAATAATAATGGTAATAATAATTCATATTATTTTTAAATAAATTACCAATTTCTTAAAATTCTCTTACATTTTCTGTGAACAACTATGACATCCAACACCATCAGACACAATAAATGATGTCAAGACTCTGCACAATTTCACCTCCAGCTGAGATAAATATGTGAAAACGTATTCATAGCTGAACTAAAGCTTTAGTCTCAAACAACTTTCAATAGTAGCAATCTTATAAAAACTTAAGTATGAAAATAATTTTTGAATAAAATATTTTTATTAGTTCTTTGAGTGTTTTATGCATACATATGATATATAGTCACAATCTCCCACTTCTCCTCCTAACTCCTTCTAGAACTTCCTCCTTCCAACTTCATGTCCTCTTTTATTTTTTATAGATAATCCATTGAGTCCAAGTTTCACTGCCCACAGTCCCTTGGGTATGGTCACATCCTCTGGAGCATGGTCACCTGACAAGGGCCACACCCTTAAAGAAGATGAACTCTCCTTCCCCTAATAGTTATCAACTGTCAATAGGTCCTCTGCTAGGTGGGGGCTCATGAGCCCCTTCCCCCACTGTGCTGGGCTATTGGTGAAGATACAGCCTCAGTAGTAGTTGAAGGCCCAGATTAAAAGAGTCATACAGAGCAGCTGAGGCTTGGCACCATGAAGAGCGCCCAGGATACACTATTGGTGAAGGAAGGTTCAGCCTCAGTAGCAGTTGAAGGCCTTGGATTGAAGGGGTCATACAAAGAAGTTGAGGCTTGGTACTATGAAGAGAGCCCAGGAGAAGCTATTGGTAAAAGTGCAGCCCAGTTGCAGAAAGAGACTGCTGCACTTTGGACATTGATGATAATGTTTTTCTGCTGTCCAAAGATATCATGAAAAGCTTGATAGAAGTTTGGTTTCATTTGGTCCTCTCCTTGTGATTGTTCCTCTTGTAAATAGTTTTGCTAGTGTAGTGTTAGATTGTGCTGTAGAGATAAAGCATTTTTTTTATTGTCTTATACAGAAAGCAGGAAAATGTTGCGGAAGTTTATTTTTAGTTATGTTTAAAGTGGTTGTTCTGTGCACTGTTGGGTGAGGGGCTGCCTAGGCCTTGGCATTTGTATTGGCTGCAGGTGTTGACTTTGTGTAAAACATGTTTGATTCCTCATGATCTGCATGTGCTATCAATAGAACACCTGAGGAGCTTAGGTATCCATAAAAACCCCTGAGATGAGATGCTTGGGGTTCCACTGTCAAGTGTGGTTCTGGCCATGACAATGGTGCCCTTTGCCAAGGTCTGGCAGGGTTGGCACCTATGAATAAGCCTCCATGTCTTCTTGGCTGAGTCACCACAGTAGGTGGACTACTACAGAAAGTACAGTTTAATACTATGCCCATTTAGCAAAATAATAGTAGTATGTTCATCCCTGGGGCTTGTGAGCTTCCCATCCATGGGTTCTTGGCCAGACTTACATTGCCAGACATGAATTTCCTCCTATAGAATGGGCTTTAAATCTAATCAGAAAGCAGTTGTTAACCTCATAACATTCATTCTACTATTGCACCCATGGACATATCTTGCCATTCTGGTTATACTGTAGCAGGTGTGATTTACAGCTGGGTTAGACTGTAGGTGACCTTTTTCTCCCATCAGCCTGTACAGCACCTTCTGGCTGAATATGTTTATTTCAATTATGTGTTTTTATGAGTTTACTTCTTTATGAAAGTATATATTATTTTAATTACATATTATTATATATAACATATCATTATATTATGTTAATTACTTAATTATATTAAAATAATATTGTGAAAGCTAACAAGCATAGAAGAAGCTTCCTAGTCAGTACCAACTTGATTTTCCCATGTCTCATGACCAAAGTGTGTGCTATCTTCAGCAACAGGGTCTTACTATCAAGTTCTTGTTGGCATCCAGAAACAATATAAATAGCCTGTATTGTTTAGGGCCTCCAGGGACTCTCCTGACCACAACTGAAGGGGTAGCATCCCATACTTGGCACTGGGCTTTTTATTTGGCAACCTGTGACTTCTAGGAGATGCATTATCCCCGGTGTAGGGTGATTACGATTAAATTATTTTCTACAAATATATGAAGCTTATAAAACAGTACATTTTCATAGTACGGAAGAGGAAGTGGGGAGAAGGATAAAGAACACTATGAATGTTTGAAGAAGCCATATAGAGAAAAATTTATCAAGCATTTGTACATGGTCTTTAAACCTATTTCTATTCTCTGAAATTTTTGATTAAATACAAATCTTCCTTATTTCCTTCTCTAAAGCATGAAAAATACATCAACATACCACAGAGATACTTGCACACCCATGTTTATTCCTGCACTCATTGACATAATTAGTCAATGGAACCAGTCTAGATATCTATCAATACATGAATGGATAAATAAAATGTAGTACATATACACAATGGAATTTTATGTAACCTTACAAAATGAAATCATGTTGTTTGCGGGAAAGTGGGTGGAAATTACATTAGCTAAGTAATCAAAATTCAAAAAGACAATGACCATCTTTTCTTTTATATGAGGAACTGAGATTTTAAATTATATGTGGAGAGGTCATGATAGGGGATCATGAAAAAGGATGAAGGGGTCTTAAGGGAAATGGGAAATAGAGAGAGTAACAGAACACATGTGATAAGAATGCAGAAAATAGAACCATCTAAAGGAAAGAAGGGAACCATCCAGAGAGGGACAGGGAGAATGGAGAAGGCTGGGGGAGTGAAACAAATGAGAACCAATTTGAATGATACACATGCGTGAAGATGTCACAGATGACACTCATTACTTTGTATACTAGACTAAACAATTTAAAAGATGTGAAAAAGACACAATTTTAGCCTTACAGCTGATAAAAATTTACTTACGTCCCATTCATGTAATTTAAGTAACAATATTGTTTATATAATCCAGTAATTAAAATAATATGTAATTCCATAAAAAGTAAACTCATAAAAATATATAATTGAAATAAACATATTCAGCCATAAGCAGGGTCCCACATTTGGTTTTGGAGCAAAGAATTGTAGAAGTTTATTTTTAGTTGTGTTTAAAATATTGTTTTGTGGACTGTTGGGTGAGGGTCTGCCTAGGTCTTATGTTTCGTATTGTCTGCAGGTGTTGGATTTCTGTGGGGGATGTTTGATTGCTTATGATCTGCACCTGAGGAGTACTGGATCAATTAAAACACCTGAGCTCAGATGATCAGGGTTCCAATGTTGATTGACTATGGTGCTGGCCATGATGGTGGTTCCCTCTGCTGAGGTCTAGCAGGGTTTGAGCATATGAAAATGCCTCCTTGTCATTCTTGACTGAGCTGCCACAGCAGCATACTACTACAAATGGTGTACCAATGTGGGGCACTGACATCACACCAGCTAATCCAACGGTGGAGACAAGGAAGAACAAGAAAGGAACTCCATCCCTTGTAGAGTCCAGTAAAGTACACATAATTGCTTCTCTTTAAGAAAATAGGAAACCAGGATTAGGCATGGTGGCACACATCTTTAATCTCACCACTTAGGAGACAGAAGCAGACCGATCTTTGTGAGTTCCAGGCCAGCCAGTTCTACATACTGAGACTCTGTTTAAAGAGGGGGGGGGGGTGGGGAGGGAGAGAAGGAGAGAGAGGGGGGAGGGAGAGAGGAAGAAAGGAAGGAAAAAAGAAAGGGAGGGGAGAAGGGAAGAAGGAATGAAGGAAGCAAGCAAGCAAGGAAGGAAATAGGAAATCAAGATCAATATCACATTTCTCGAGGGGTCATAGAGATTAGCGCCACCATCAGAGATGTGATGAATGAGTAGTGATTCCCAGCACATCCCCACTTAACTTACCTATTTGGCCTATGCAGAAAACATATCTTGGAAAATGACAGTGTACTGTCATAAATTAGGCTAAGTGATGATTGCAAATGCAGCTGCTGCTTCAGATTCGCTTGCATTGATTGAGGATATTAACACATCCCTTGGAAACTTGTATGCAACTATTGATCTAGAAAATGCTATTTTGCAATAATTGTTTGAAAGGACTACAGAAAGGACTATCAGGACTGTCAAAGAACAACAATACACCTTAACTGCTTCATTTCAGGGATAGATCAGCCCTGCTGTTTTATTTCATAATTTAATCTTGGTCTCCTTTCTCTTCCCAAAATTACAACAGTGGTTCCACCATGTTGATGACATCATGCTCACAGGACAAAGTGGGGAAGAAATAGCAATAACTCTAGACTTAATTGAAATGCACTTGTTTTGTTTGTATATTCGTTAAGGTTTCTATTGCTGTGATGAGACATCATGACCAAAAACAACCTGGGGAAGAAAGTTGGCTTACACTACTATATTGTAGTCCATCACTGAAGGAAGTCATGACAGGAACTCAAAGAGGGCTGGAACCTGGAGACAGGAGCCAATGATACCACATATTTGAGTCATAGAACATGGAGAAATCAATCTGGTACTCAACTAAAGGCTTCATTGCTACATGCTAGCTTGTATAGTGCTGGAAGGTGCTGTGCATACTACCCAGAAGGAAAAAAGGAATTGTCAATCTCACTCAGATGTGAATCCTGTGACCTACAATAATGACTTGCCCCACAAATATCCCCATTGTTGCAGTAGAGGCATGAATATTATGGAAGTTAACCAACCACTTGCTGATTAAGCTATGTTTTGTCCCAAGAAATGAAATCCATTCCTGTCATTAACAAGGCAAGAGCCTTTGGCTAGACAACTTTTGGACCCTAGATGAGAACTTAATATTGTTATTCTGCTAAATGGCCATAGTATTAAACAACCCCTAATTACTTATCTCTATACTCATAGATTACTACATCTCTCAATCCTCACCAGAGAAACTTCTTCTTGCAGTATATGGCAATTAACACAGAGACCCTCAACTGGTCAACATGTAAAGAATAAGAGACTGTGGCATGCTCAGCCCTAAATGAGACATTCATATCACATTTCTCACCTCATGGCTCAGGTAAGATGGGGATAGAAAGATTGTAAAAACCAGAGGTGTTGAATAACTTCAGGGAAAAGTACTTTCAGGATATAACAAGTTGTACATGTGAACTCATGGTGATTGTGATAACGTGCACAAGCCTTCTGCAAGCTCAAGCAAGACAAAGCCCAGTATGTGGGTAGATGAGCATGAAATCCTACCACTAGCTGAGAAGCTATTGGCATTTGATAGCTCCTTCAGGAAGGACAATCAATTTTCTTCAATGGTGTGTGACCTTCTAGTAGGTCAACAAAATCCAGAGCAGGCCCCCATTTCCAAAAATAATTTAACAGTACAAATTGTACTTGATGGGTTTTTTAAAAGGAAGAAAACCTGAAGTTAGGAGGTAAAGGTGAAGAGGGTAGGTCTGGAAGGAGTTGGACAAGTAAGGGGTGATTCTTAACAATATATAATGTATGAAATTCTCAAAGAATTAATAAAATATTTTAAAATAAATAATAAAATGTTAAAAGGAAGAAAAATGACCATGTGATTTATTGTGTTATAATTTATGGTTTTTCATCAATGAGTTGGCTGAGTGGTAGGAAATTCAAGGAAATAAAATTGGAAAACTTTTGGCAAAGAATTTTGGGGAATGTGTTATTTAGATATGTCTTTCTCAGTGGACTAAAGATATGGAGATATTTGTATCCTATGTGAACACATACAGAAAGGTGACCTCGGTGCAGAAAGGCCTTAATAATCAAGTGGAAATTCTGATCTGTTCTGTTGGTGCCAATCACCCTTTTTCTGCAGCTACTCTACATATTTTGCAATAGGCTCAAAGCTGCCACTGTAGTAAAGATGGGCTCAGCAACTAGGCCTCCATTCATAAAGACTGACCTGGTTATAGCCACTACTAAGTGTCCAATCCTTGAAATACTAACAATGAGTCCAATGTATGGCTTCTCCCCTCAGAATAATCAGCCAGATACCAGGTGAGAAGTTTATTACATTGGACTATATCCATCATTCTGAAAGGACATTTTAAAAAAATTCTTATTAGAGTAGATGCTCACTCTGTGTATAAATTTGTCTTCCCTGGTTTCAACACTTCCACAAAGCTATCATCTAAGGACTTATAAAATACCTCATACACCATTGTAGTATCTAACATAACATTGCTTCTAATTAGGGAACTTGCTTGGAAGTCACTGGTCTTACGCCAAGGTGGAATAGCTTTTTGAGAATTCTGTTACAGCACAAACTGGGTGGCATTTCCTTACAGGTAATTCCATATGAGAGTGATAGCATCCAAGAAGCTGTGGGTACTCTAAATCAGTATCAAATTTATGATGCTGTTTTTTTAATAACCAGAATTCATGGGTCCGGGAATCAAAGAACGGCAACTCTCATCTCTATCGATCTGCTAGTAAATTTTTTGCTTTTTAAATGTTATATCCTGCTGGTCTAGAAGTCTTGATTACAAATGGAAGAATGCTTCCAGCAGCAAGCTTAACAGTGACTCTGGTGAACTGGAAAGAACAACTGCCAGCTCCTATTTTGACCTCCTGATGACTCTGAATCAAGAGGTAATGATAGGACTTGCTATATTAGCTTATGTTTTTATCCTTATTACCAGAGAAATTAAAGGAAAACTACAGGCGATCAAACTCAAGTAGGATTAATAAAGGCCCATACCCAATGAGAAGGAAGGTTTAGGCCATCTGACCCAGCCAAGAACCATTGCCAGCTGACGTACTCATCAAGGGACAGAGAAAGTAAAGAATGGGTGAGGAAAGTAGCTATAAAACCCAGCAATAACCACTACTAGTTGCAGGAATTGGGGCCATGATTTCTATGTGTGTCTCTTCCTTGTTTTATTATGACTATATAGAGAGAGCAAATATGCTTGATTTCTTCCTTTCTTTCTTCTTTCATCATACAGCACAAGATTTATTAGCTTTATACCATGCTATTTAGGTTACAGGCTATAAGAGAGAAGTGTAAATGTCACACAAGGACTTTGTATACTCTGGAAAAGGGGTCAGTGCATTTTCAGCTGTAACAGAATAATTTGCATTATATTAGATAAACACATCATTTAGTTATTCTCTTTAATTGGAGATGATGTAAGGTTAAAGGAAATGTCTCAAGTCTCAACCGGTATGTTAGTTACTTGTCTCATTGCTGTGACAAAGTACTAGACACAAAGTAAGGCTTTATTCTCACTTACAGTATGGCAGGATCTATAATGTCATGGAGGAGAAGGTGTGGTGGCCAGAGCAGAAGGCTGGATGGTCACACTGTGCCTTCAGTTAGAGAGGGATGAATGCTAGTGCTCAGGTCCCTCATTCCCTTCCACATATTTAAGTTTTATTTTGTTTGTGTATGTGTATATGAGTGGAGGCATGTACATTCGCACCATACACATGTGATGGTACAGCCATGATCTTGGCCTTAGTCAGAGAATCTTCATTATGTAGTGGGTGATGATCAATACAGAGACTCGAAACTGGTCAAAGTGCTGAGAATAATTGACTTTTGAGTATTTAGCCTTTAAGGTGATACCTTTTTGTTTGGTTGGTTTGGTTTGGTTAGGTTTTTTTCAAGACAGGGTTTCTCTCTGTGGCCCTGGCTGTCCTGGAGCTCGCTCTGTAGACCAGACTGGCTTTGAACTCAGAGATCCACCTGCCTCTGCCTCTCAAGTGCTGGGATTAAAGGAGTGCATCACTGTTCCAAGACTTAAAGGTGGTATCTATATCACCTCCTCCAATGCCTGGGAAATGTTACAGAAGAGAAGACAAAGACAATGTAAGGAGAGAGTGCTGTGAAATGCTGTCTTTCAGACATACTATGACTATCGTACTAGTGAACTCACAGCAGCTGTGGTTACCTGCAGACGAATGGGCACATCAGCATTTCATCAGGGATAGGATGGGGCTCGTGAGCTCTGTCTCCTTAAAGAGCTGCTGTTAATTAATAGTTGCTAAGGGGGAAGAAATTAATTTCTTCAGTAATGTAACCACTGGTAAATTGCTCATGTTTCAGTAAATAACATCATACATGCTCGTGCAAGTACCTAATTAAACTCAATGTGTTACAAGAAAAAAATAAAATAAAATAAAGACATGAAACTGAGAGGGGAAACTTAAGAGAAGGGGTTCAGCTGCAGCAGGAAGGAGATGAGAGAAGGTAATGGGGAGAGGACATGGCCAAGATACATTGCATGCATGTGTGAAATTGTCAAAAAGTAAAAATAAATAAATAAATAAATTTTACAAAGGTACAGCCACAACAAGACATAACCACTTAATGAAAAGATATTTTTTACTAATCACCAGATGCTGGCAAAGGCACTAATGGAGTGCATACTGTACTGAGTCATTTATGAGAATCTTAGACACATAATATCTCAATGCTAAAACTTGTATTTTTGAGGGCCAGAGAAATGACTCAGCAGGGAAAGGGACTTGCCACCAAGCCTAAGTTAGACCCACATTGTGGAAGGAGAGAACCAGTTCCCACAATCCCAACAACTTGTCCTCTGACCTCCACATACATGTCATGGCATGTGTGCGCACACACACAGACACACACAGACAATGGTGTGACATAGTGAGAAGGCAGCATTGAAGAGAGTCCTTACTAGAACCTTCTGACATCTTGATTTCAGACTTCACAGCCTCCAATTAATTTCTGTCGCTTAAACTACTGGTTCATGATATTTTGTTTTAGTAAGCTGAGCAGATAAATACAAAAGCAGTATGCTGGGTGAAATAAACTAATCACAGGACAAATGTATGACTCCATTTATATGAAGTTCCTTGAATAATCAAATTTGTAGAAACAGAAAAAAATAGAAAGGAGACATGTTCATATCCTTCCCCCTCATCTACAACTCCAGATTACGCTCTTCCCAATGCACTAGACTTCCTTGAAGGAAAAATCACGTGATTCAGTTAAAGAGACCTTTTAGTCCAGGAAGGAAGATTGCATTTTCATCTTCATAAATGTTTCCTCACTTGTGCACAATCCATCAAATGCCAATAAAGCAAACTTTAAATAACCCCAGAACCCCGAGTCTATTACTGAAACAACATTGAAGTAAAACCTTAGGCATCTGACAGCAGTTTGAATACAGGACTGGCGATGAGACCACTTAACTTTTATGGACTGTTGTCCACTAATGTCCAAGCCCCTCACTGCTACCCTTAAAGCCCTTAGGATTAGAAGCCTTAATAAGTCCCATGCTTTGTGCTCTCTTTGTGTCTGTGTCTGTCTGTCACTCTCTCTCTCTCTCTCTCTCTCTCTCTCTCTTACGCACATGCACACACACACACACACAATTATTAAGGAACACATGGATGCCTGTGCCATGTGGATTCTATTGCTCATTGCTGGCACAGTGCAACTTGTAACCTTAAATGTTTACACTTTGAAACACTGTTCAGGCTCTAGGGAAATGCCTCATCATATCTAAACAAAAGGGAACTGCGTCCAAATGGCATAAATATTTGTGAATTATGTCACTCATATAAAAGACAAGCATTATTTCATACTGCAGGAAAGGAAGATTCAAGAGGTAAAAGATTTGAGGATGATAAAATACCAGCTAACTTGTATTTTTTAAAATAAACTACCATTTCCTAGTAATGTACAGTGTCTATTTTATTGCTTCTCTGCATTCTCCAGCTTTTTGTTGCACAATCAAAACTAGTGCAATATTTGCAACAAATGCATATGGAAGGAGGTTGAAGAACATTATTTTGCAATATTACAATCCATGCCATTCCTAATTTTAGAATAAATAGATAGATTGGTTGATTGATAGATAAACATTGGTAAAACTTTGTCAAATTGTATTCCCCAGGAAGCAGATTGTGAGATGATATTTTTGAGGGAATACTCCTGAAGTCAATCCTTAGGGGAGGAAGGAAAGGAAAGAAACAGGAATAAGTTAAAAGATAAATCAAATTTCAGCACACAGGTAGTGGAATTTCTCAGCATACTCTGTCAAGAATTCTGAAGGATGGGATGATGATCAGAGATGCTCCAAATTGAAGCAAGAGTCCTGGGGCCTTTAAGACAACGTCGGTGGATCACTAGATGTGCCATCCAGAAATAGGATCTAATTATAAATAAGGAAGCCCTCTTCAGCTGAGGTGATCCTAGAAGAGTGCTGACAGCTAAGTTCTCTTTGGTTCCCAACATTCCCAACAGATGAAGCAATTAATCCTTTATTGCTAAGGGAAATATTAAATGGTACCTCACTGCTCTTGTTGTACATTCTAGATCCACTTCATTTAAATTCTGGGACGAGTTCCTCCAGGATCAGGTGAAACTAAGGACAAAGTACACACCCCCTAGCTCTACATAATCTCAAAGCTACAAATGGCTATCTCTATTTTCTGCTTCCAATTATAGATCAACATCATTCTTAGACTCTTGGTTATATGACCGGATTCTCACTTTGGATCACATAGCCCTCTCAAGCTATTGTTCTTACATTTTCTGGTGTCTATATAGTGAGCTTACCAATCTGTGAATAGCCCTTGTTTTTGTTTGTTTGTTTTTCTCCTTTCTTGGAAAGTTGTCTTAAGGGATGTCAATGAGGCCATAAGCAACAAAGTGAAGGAAAGATGTTAGTACAACAGTAGTAGATGTTATTGAAGATCTGGACCTGTTCAACCTTCTATCTTCATGGGTCTGACACAGCCCAGCTCATGATGGGTTCTGGCTACATGGTCATTTGATTTCCTATAGTCATGTTATTCCATCTCTACCAGCATGTAGTAGCATGTCAGGCACCTTTTTAAAAAGTATACTATGCTCCCCTGTATGGGAGAGGGCTCTGCTCCAGAAACTCAGCTAGGTTGTGACTTTGCTTCTTTATCAACACAAATAACGCTAATACCACAGGCTCTGTCTTTTGTAGGGGTCAAGTGTCAGGACTGCTTGAAACTATATCTGGGACCATAGGGCCTTCTTCCATAATAGGCCCCACTTAAGGTCAGAAGTTTCTTTTCTTCCTCAGCATACAGACTGAAACAAGAAGAAATGTGCTACTTCCAGAACCTAAAGAGGCCAATCGGATATTGAGCTTCCTTCTTTGTGAAGAACTCTGAAAATGTCCTAATTTGTCCCTTATGTAGAAGGTTTTCCTGACGTTCCCCAGACCATTTGACCACTAAAAGTTGCATTTAATGTGACCAGGCTCTGGTCCTAGAGTTTAGCTCCTATCTTTCGTAGTGCATGTGTCTTACCAAGGCAACCTCTTCTGAAGCATTGTTCAGACTCCTTCAGACTATATTGAAACAGAAGATATGGGAGAGAGTTAATAGAGCCTTGAGGAAAAACAAGAAATGAAATGTTGTCCATTCTATGTGAGTACAAGCACATTTATGGTGTTCAGTCTAATAAAGATAGGAAAACAAGCATATTTTTCATGAGAGCCAAATACTATATTCAAAGGGCATGATAGTCTATTCTAACAAAAATACTACCTCTATGTGACATGGTGTTGGAATTGTCTTCTACTTGTTTGAGTTGGCAATACTTTACTATCATATTCTAGATGCTGTCCACATTTTGCAGGCCACGAAACTGGTAAAGTAAAAGAAAGTATAATGGAGACCATGTCTCTATATTTTCTAGGTCTTTAAAAGAGGCACTGATTTGTGCCATCTCCCCTCTCCAGGATGCTATGCATACTAAGTTGGCCAGGGAAGGTATATGCAATTTCAGAAGCAGTCACTTGGCTTTCTCCTCTACAAGTGGCTCTGCTTCAGCAGGCCAAAGAACAATGGGGTTGGGACCAATGAACTCTTCAGAGATCATGAAAATAACCAGCAAGTCGATCTCTGAACTCAGTGAACCTGCTGTGAGCTGGACCTGATCTCATTTAATACCTAGCTTCCATATTCCCACAGGATCCTGGAGGCTATACTGACATTTTTAAGCCTGAGTATCAGTGGCAATTGAAAATCAATGTTTGTCTCCAAAATATTTGGTTATTCATCTTTCTTTAACATATACTTACCTGAGCCAGTGGAAAGATTAAGGAAGCATTCCTATGAATTACTTCCTCCTGGCCATCAAGAGACAGTCCTTCAAATAAGATAATCTAGATCAAAAGCTCTCAATGTCTTAGAATCACAAGATAGACACGGAACTAACTTTTTTTGAGGCTGCTTCCTTTGGATTCCCAATCACCTTTGATTTCTTTTGAGTGGCTTATTAGCTGCCTATTGACTGTCTATGTCTCATTAACCACGTTTTGACCATTTATCTA
Organism: Cricetomys ansorgei; assembly: GCA_026225945.1. Classification (NCBI taxonomy): domain Eukaryota; kingdom Metazoa; phylum Chordata; class Mammalia; order Rodentia; family Nesomyidae; genus Cricetomys; species Cricetomys ansorgei. The sequence goes on from JAMJFZ010003423.1 coordinate 384,728, forward strand.
CCCATAGCACTGTGTTCTATAAATCATCCTCATGGATCTCTGCAAGTTACAGCACCTGACCTCCTACCCTGATATTACAGGGCTTGGCAGTATTTGCATCCAGCTAACAGTTAAGGATATCCCTGAAGGACCTATTGTCTTAGAGTCAACAGCATTTCTATTGTTACTCCTCCACCCATGGCACACTCTTTCACTCCTAGCCCAGGCCTCCAGAGAGGGACACCACTGAAATGAGTGATGATGGTGTCCCTCTCACCAGCATAATCCTCATTGCTTTGCTAGCTAGTGTTCCCTTGGAGTTTTTCAGTGGAAAATATTCCTTGAGAAAGTTTTCCTACATTACATATTTATTCTAGCATTCTCTATATCTGTTTGTTTTTATTTTTATTTTTTTAATTTTATGTGTACAGGTGTTTTGTCTGAAGGTATGTCTGTGTACCTTGTGCATACAGCGCTGGGGGAGACCAGAAAAGGTGTCATATTGCCTGGAACTTGAGCAATAGACAGTTGTGAACCATTGGACCTGGGTCTTCTGGCAGAGCAGCCCATGCTCTTAACTACTAAGCCATATCTGCAGCCCCTTATCTGAGTCTGTAATCCCTTCTTCCTGCATCCTTAATGGCATTTATGTCTCAGTGTGAGTTTTTGTTTTCCCACACTTTGAGAAACCATCTGAACCATTAATTCACATCATTCCCTGCATCTTTGCTAGGGTTTTAAGTCTTGAAAACACTCTCAAATTGATTTAGTCTCCTATATTCCATTTCGTGCTCTAGACCTACCAATCATGTTCCTCAGATTTCACTCCTGTGCATACTAACTCTACCTGCTGGTACTGATAGCTAGTCAGATCTTGCAACTACTTACTTGTATATTCCCTTTCTTTTCTTATTACATTCAATACACCCAAGATAGGTTATACTGTGATTTAGACCTACCTATAGGCTCAGTGGCCAAAATGAGAGGTAAGAGAAGATTCCAGGGTCAATCCATATCATTTTAAAGCAGAAAGGCATGCTTGAATCTTCAAGAAATGTGGGGTTCCATGTTGTGAAAGTTTATTTTTAGTTGTGTTTAAAATATTGTTTTATGCTGTTGGGTGAGGGATTGTCTAGGGCATTTTGTATTATTTGCAGGTGTTATATTTCTGTGGGGTATGTTTGATTGCTAATCATCTGCACATCAGTAGAGCACCTGAGAAGTTCTGAATCAGTAAAAACACCTGAGCTGAGACACTCAGGGTTCCACTGTCCAGGATGGTGTTGGTCAGGACGTTGATTCCCTCTGTTGAGGTCTGGCAGGGTTTGCATCTAGGAAAGCACCTCCTTGTCTTCTTGGGTGAGCCACTACAGCACGGTACAGCTATAAATGGCGTACCAAAAGGACAACACACCAGCTAATCCAACGTGGAGACAATTAAAAAAAGAGACTCTAGACCCGCAGAGTCTAGTAAAGTATGCTCAGGGAAGCTACCAGTGGATAGAGATTAAAGTATTAATTGAAGGCTCCTGAAGGAAGATCAGAGAGAGAAACAAAATAAGCCTCTATGAAGAGAAAAGGCTGTGAAATTAATAAATAAATGAGGAAAAAAGCTTCCAAGTTGAGAGCCACAGAATGGAGTCCTTTCAAGACAAAGAATTCAGCTGGGAGCAGGAAAGAAAGTTTCAACGGCTTTTCCTGATCATAGAGCTGATTCTCCCTCCTGCTGTTCTATAAACTAAGTTTATAGAGCATACTATTCTATAAACTGAGTTCATTGACGGCTTCTTGTGTATGTGAAGCCCAAGCTGGTCTTGTTTGAGGTCTATGAAGAAGGGTATATGTTTCCCCATAGCAGTGGTGAGAAAGAACACCAAACTACCAGAATGTTTCAGCCTGAGAGTTAACCCAGGTGGTGCTAGTTTAAAGGCATGAAGGGGTCACAGAGAGCAACTGAGGCTTGGCACTGTAAGAGGCCAGGCAAGGTCACTGGTGAGGATGCAGCCTCCATGGCAGTTGAAGGCCCAGATTGAAGGGGTCTTGAAAAGAACTTGAGGCTTGGCACAATGAAGAGAGCCATTAGAGGCTATTGGTAAAAGTGCAGCCCAGTTGCAGCAAGGGACCCTCACAGTTTTTGAGATGCCAGTACCATGGTACTTGGGACAACCACCAAGAACCACAGCAGCAGTGGAATGAAGCCAGTCAGAGCCTGGAGGACAAACTGTGTGTCCTGCAGAGGGCACAGCCAAACCTTTTGGAGGAATCCAAAAGATCTGAGTGAATTCCAGATAATTGGACATTGTGAAAAGCTTGGTAGATGTTTGGTTTCATTTGGTCCTGTGCATTAGCAACCCTCACGATTTTCCTGGTATAGTGTTAAATTGTGTTGTGAAGGTAAAGCAATTTTTTTTAATACAGAAAAAGGGAATTGCAGAAGTTTATTTTTAGTTGTGTTTAAAATATTGTTTTATGCTGTTGGGTGAGGGGCTGTCTAGGGCATTTTATATTGTTTGCAGGTGTTGGATTTCTGTGGGGGATGTTTGATTGCTAATGATCTGCACATGGTATCTGTAGAGCACCTAAGAAGTTCTGAATCAATAAAAACACATGAGCTCAGACACTCATGGTTCCACTGTCCAGGATGGTGTTTGTTGTCCAGGGCATTGTTTCCCTCTGCTGAGGTCTGGCAGTATTTGCATCTATGAAAATGCCTCCTTGTCTTCTGTGCTGAGCCCACACAGTAGGCATACCACTACAGTTCCAACCTTCTATAGTCAAAGGTGAGGCAGTTTTAAACACGTAAAGGATTCAGAGAAGTGTAGGTGATAAAAAGTATTTATGGAAAATAATCAGAAGTTCCATCCTATGGGCCACAAGGTCACATTTCTTTCTGACCAGGTCTTTGAGCTAACAGAAGATTTATCTTGGTTATAATTTAACTTTCTTTGAAGCTTTACTCTTTTCAATAATTCCTATGCCTGTTATTCATATTTCTGCTCCTGTACATTAAAGATCTACATAATCTGTGAGGTAAGCTCTCTTACTTTCGAAAATACCTTTTAGGTTCTAATTTATTTAATTCACTCTTTTGGTGTTTTAGATGTCAATTAAACTTATAACCTTCCTCATATATGAAATTTGTACCATGTTTGTCAGAGTATTTAAAGTGTTTTTTTTAATTATTTTATTTATTTGTTTAAGTGTTTTGTCTGCTTGTATGTATGTGCACTATCTGCATGGTGCTCACATCGAATCTGCAGAAACTAGAGTTACAGATGGTTAGGAACTACCATGTAGGCACTGGGAATCAAATCTGGATCCCCTACAAGAACAAGTGCTCTTAAGCTTTGTCTCCAGCCGCCCCATTTTCCAAGTTTTGACACATGATGCAGATAATTCTTTCCTTGCCACCAGCAAATTCTCTAACCATTTTTCTGCCACTTCATTCCATATTTCTGTCCATGCAACCTACCACCAGTGATTTGAGTCAAGAACAAGCAATCTGTCTAGAATCCCAGTGTATGCTTCCTTGAATAGCTTCTTGTATTGATTCTTGAAGGTTTCTTCTCCAGGGAGCTAACAAAGACAGAATATAGCAAGGGCTTTATTAGGGAATTCCGTGAAATCAACAACATCCATTGAAGGGAAAAGAGGGAGGCAGGGTTGGACAGAGGGAAACAATTTCCCAAGCCATTTCCATCAGCCATTGGGTACAAAATGCCCTCAAGAAGGAGATATGATCTTGGAGAGATGGCTGTCTTCAGTTCATGCATTTCGAGAAGTGTGGTGACACCTGACAGCTGTCTACTAACATCACTCTTAACAAATAAAGTAAATACTTTATTCCTGAAGGTGGGTCAGGCAACAGATGGCAAAATCCACTACAATATGATAGTCTTGTTTTTTTTTTTTTTTTGGTGGTTGAAGATAGGGTCTCTCTACACAATCCTGGTGTGCTGGAATTCACTATGTAAACCAGGCTGGCCTCAAACTTACAAAAATAATCCTGCTTCTGCCTTCCTAATGCTAGGATTAAAGATGTAACCAATGATACCATTTCTTTACAATGAAATGGAGGTGATCTTCAAACACTAGACTTGAAAATTGTTTTGTTTTTGTTTTTAATCATTCCTAACTATTTTGTCCAACCTTTCCAATTCAGTCCTCTAACTAGGATGATAGGTGTGCCACTGAACACTGATCAATAATGTTTTTGTTTTATAGAATAGTTAAAGAGAATGAAAATGTTAAACATTTACAGTTTTATTTAAACATGCATTTAAATCTTTAAGTTATAACTTCCAACTATTTAAACATAATATGTGAACCTTTATTTAGACTTTTGCTCTAGGGTTTCAAATGTGACTGACAGTCTTGCCCATCCAAAATACTTTCTTTTCTCTTGGGCTAAACTACACAAGAATCTTCTATATAAATACTATAAAATACAAATGAGTTTTTAAAAAAATAGATAGGGGCTGGAGAGATGTCCCATCAGTTAAGAATACTTGCTGCTCTTGCAGAAGACTTTGGTTTGATTCCTAGTAGTCACACCAGAAGACCTGGACTCAATTCCCAGCACCTACATGGTGGCTCACAACCATCTGTAACTCAAGTTCCAGGGGGATCCAGCACCATTTTCTAGCTCCTATGAACATTAGGAATATGCACAGTGCACATACATACATGCAGGTAAACACTCATACACATAAAATAAACATAAAGGAAGCTGTGGTGGCAAATGTCTTTAATCCCAGCACTCAAGAGGATGAGGCAGGTGGATCTCTGTGAGTTCCAGGACAGCCTATTCTACAAAGTGAGTTCCAGGACAGCCAGGTCTATCTACATGGTGATGCCTTGTCTCAAGAAAGTAAACACATAAATTATAAGTAAATATTTTTTAAGTCTTTAAATAAATGATAAAAATCTCCCATTAGTCTAACTAAAATTAATGTTCTGCTCTTGGCTCTCATTTCCTCCTGCTGGGTTGCCTAGTCCACAGTCTACCCTCGATGTAAAGACTAGTGCCCGGCCTTGTCCCATCTTGTTATGCCCTGTTTAAGTTGAGCAGTAACCCTGGGAGGACTGCTCTCTTCTATGTGGAGAAGTGGGGGTGGGGATGAGTGGGTTCATTGGGAGGATATAAAATAGGAGAGGGAAGATGGGGGAAGCTGGGAGAAAAGGAGGGAGGATACGAGGGGTGTTGACATATATTATATGAGAAAAGATAAATAAATTTAAAAAAAATTTAATGTTCTCATAGCATATACCAGTTCATTTTTAGAGGTCATTTTTATTGTATGTGTTTATGTGTGTGTTTTGCGCATTCATGTGGAGTCCAGAGGTCAACCTGGGTGTCTTCCTCTACTGGTTCTTCTCCTTGGTTTGTGTTTTTTTTTAAGATAATTTTTTAAATTTATGTGTATATGCTTATCTGAGTGTATTTGTGGGTGCTCATGGGTACCAGAAGAGAGTATCCGATCCCTGAAAGCTGGAGTTTCGTATAGTGTGAGCTGCCCTACATGGGTGCTGAGAAATGCTCTCAGGTCCTTTGCAAGAGCAGCAAGTGGTCTTAAGGTTGAGCCATTCCTCCAGTCCTCCTTCTTGGTGGTGGTGGTGGTGGTGGTGGTGGTTATTTTCCAACACTGTCATTCACTGAACCTGGAGCTCACTAATTGTCTAGATTAGCAGAGTAGAAAGCCCCAGGGATCATCTTATTCCTGAGTCCACAGTACAGGGATTACAAGCAAGCCCTGCCAGTTTAGGTCTTTACATGAGTACTGAAGATCCAAACTCAGTTCCTATGATTGCATAGCAAACACATTACTGAATCAATATCCCCAGTCCCTTAGTGGAGGACTCTGGGGAGATCACTTAAATGAACATTTTTTTTCTTCATAGAAAGCATCTATGCTTTTACAGTCTGTTTTCCTACTGAGGATTATAAACCAAATTCTCTGTCATAAATGTAGATGTCTCTTTTAAATAACCTTATACTTTCTCACCCTTCAAAAGTTGGAAGATGCACAACTTACTGCAAGCTGATAAGTTGATTTGCTCCTTAAGATAGATTCTACGCCAGGTGGTGGTGGCACACGTCTTTAATCCCAGTACTCAGGAGACAGAGGCAGGTGGATCTCTGTGAGTTCAAGGCCAGCTTGGTCTACAGAGTGAGTTCCAGGACAGCCAGAGTTAAAACAGAGAAATCATGTCTCAAACCGCCCCCCCCAAAAAAACCCCGATAGATTCTCACACATAAAATAATTTGGTGAAAGAGCATACACAGAGCTAATGAGATGGCTCAATGGGTAGAGGGCACTCGCTGCCAAGCCCAACAACTGAGTTTGATTCCCAGGGTCCACATGGTGGAAGGAGAGAACTGACTCCTATAAATGGTCCTCTGCCTTTGTGGAAAGCCCCTTCCACCACGCGTACACGCGCGCAAAATGAAATAAAATTTACATTCTTTTCATTTCTTATAAAAGAAAAAAGGGCATGCATATTTTAAAGGCTTTGAAATGTGCCAATGGACCTTGTAACTGTAACCAAAATTCCAAGTGAAGCTTGGAGCTCTGATATGATGGAAATATTACAGATTATAGAGAGATGTGTATGCCCCTCTGAGCTGAAAATGGAGATTACTTGCTAAGGACAATGACAATGGAGGCAAACTGAAGTGCAGTCACCTCAGGAAAGGACTAATTAAACACACACACACACACACAAACACACAAACACACACAGACACACATTTTCATACATATTTTTTTTCAGGACTTTGTATCACAGTTTTCTATAAACTGTAAGAATCCCACATACATCCTCCACCCTCAAACTGGGCAAAACTGTAAAAAAACAAACAACAATCAAAACAACATTTTCTCTTACTAATTCCCATTTTTTTAGTTTCTTTTTTAATGCAGGGAAACTAAGTCAGTAGATAATGACTGAAATGCTCGGAAACATACTTGGTATGCTGCCAGCCACACAGCCTGAATGCTCTCTCAAACACATATATTGCCAGTACTGTGGCAGCACTGTGGGGTGGAAGAAAATTGGATCCTCACCCCTGTGGATCCCAGCATCAGTCTGGATGATTCCGTGAAAATCAATCTTACTAAAGAAATCCTGATGCAAGTACTGAAATTTGTTTTTCTTTCAACTATATTTTCATATTAATTTAAAACAATTGTCTTATGTTCTTCTATAGACACCAGAGTTGGCTATGAAAGAGAACATGTTCCCATGGACTCCACAGCTCTAAAATAAAATTGGTTCTCTTTATACATCCCCATTAACAGGCTGCAGCACCTACTCCTTACAAAGGTTTCTGAGCCCACGCACAATGCCTTAGGCCTACACTCAAATGCTTGGAAACCTGAGGCTAGAGGATTGCCGGGAGTTTAAGGCCAGCCTTGACTACATAGTAAGTCACAGAGGAGAGAATTCCTACTTGTATCAGGTCCTTATAATCCCCACAGAAACTAATGACATTTCAAATGTTTATCATCTTGTGCCTTAGCTATGGTGGTAGCTGGTTTGTTTTCCTATCTCTAATTCCTGTCCTCGCTCCGACTTGGATTCATCCAATACAAACCAACCACATTATTTTCCTTTCATCCTCTGATCATGAAAGCCCTTCCTGTTTCTAAGGGAGAGATATAATCCTTAAACACTCTAGCTTAGCAATCAGAGGTGCTCCATAGACAGAATTCATGCTAACTTCCTCACTCTTATTTCCTCTCTTGCCCCTCCTGAAACTTCCTACCCCAGGCTATCCAGAACTGGATTCCCACCTCCTTGCCTTTCTGCCACCAATTCTCCCTCCTCAGATGGCCTTTTTGACCTTTTGTATCCTATTCTTTCCACACACCTTGCTTAAAAAGACCCCCCTTTCCATAAAGCGTTCCCCAGGCACTGATACATCATGCAGTATTTTTTCCTGCTTCTAAGAACTGATGGGAAGCAGCTGTCTGTGACCAAAAGACTCCTGATTTTACTCCTGTATCTATTTTTCTAAACAGATCATAAACCCAAGGATGAAGACAATGTTTCTTTTTTGCTTCTTAAAACACACAACTTTATTGATGACATAAAAATAAAGTCTCAAATGTATAAACATAAGTCCACACAAAGGACCAAAGATTACTTTACTTATGAAGAATCAGTTTGGTTTCTGCTCATGAAGCATACTAAAAATATCTCAATCCAGACAAGATAAAAATTGACACATGTATTTCCAGAACAAGCTTGAATTCATTTGGTGTTCATAAAATTGTCCAGCTACAGACCCTCATAGGCAACATCAGTTTCAAAGTTCTAATGCAATTTACAATGTGCATCATGTCCAGGATGTAAAACCAAAATGTTACTCAAATTTTTGGGGAAACAGATAGCTGATCAGAGTTTATTTATTAATATCTCAACTCTTTCTTTCACCTCTGGGTCACTACAATCTGCTGCTAAGGCTCTAAGTTTCTTGGCACAGGCTTTAGGTCTTTGAAACAGGAAATAAAGGGAACTTTTACTGAATCTGTCTTGGGGATATGTTTTTGCTCTTTTTTTAAAATGATGATTTATATTTTCAAAAAGTAAAAGGGCATTAAGGATATTCTCTTTTGTCTCTTTCTTGCTAAAAATGTTAATCAGTGCTGTTGGTGCATTGGCAATGAGCAAGTCTTTTGTCAGGGATGGATTTTTAGAGAAATTCACAAGCATTCCCAAAACATGGTCTTTAGTTTCTCCACTTCCCATAGCCAACAAACGGAGAAATTCTGAAATATAATTGGTAACCATATGCTGATATTCACTAGTAATAGTAAGGTGCCTTATCAATCTTAGTCCAGCCACTTGCACATTTGAATTTAAGGGATAGGTGACAGTATCTTCACACACTTGACTTAAATATGTCTTAACCTTTCTATGGTTTTCAGCAGCTACTGAGATGTTATTCAGTGCATTTAAAGCCTTCTGCCGGACACTAGGGTAGGGATTACTCAATAAGCTTTGGATAACTGAAATTCCACCTATATTCCGATCAATTTCCTGAGGATAAGGATACTCAGCACTGTTATATAGAGCATTATTTGCTATTTCATGAAGAGAAGGATCTTCAGTCATCTCAATCATGCAGATGAGTTTTTCAAGATCTTGTGGATCCAGATTAATATCACGTCTACAGCGGCAGTTGCAGGAATGTATCTTGTCTCCAGTATTGACTTGCTTTCTGAAGCCATCTTCACCTGGAAAGCTGGTTTGGCGCAATAACTTGCTTTCTGAGCAAACTATGGCTCCATCCCATACACCCATTCCTGCCCCAGGGACCATGGATGGATATATGCCTCTTGATTCAGTTGACTTTTTGGCTTTTACCTTCTCAGGTGTAGACTCATCTTCACATCTGTTTTCGTTACCAATACAGAACCAAGACCGGATGTCAACTCCATCAGCAGGATTAAATTTATCTTTAGTGTTAGCCTTATCCCCAGTCCCAGATTCGGAATTGACATCCTTTTCATTTGTGGATCTGAGGTCATTATTGTCCTCACTCTCAGCCCCAAACAAGGTTCTTAGACTGGTCTCTTCAATACCAGGGCTGGATTCTCTACTTAGTTCATCATCATCATCGTCTTCATCACCATCATCATTTACAACGGTAGAAAAAGTCCAAGATCCTAAGCCAGCCTCTACCTCAGTCCCAAGTCTAGACCCTTTAGCCGTGGTATCTCCATCCCAGGACCAAAACTCAACTCTGGCTTCAGCCCCGCCTTCTGCAGCAACTCCAGCCCCAGCCTCAGCCCCAAGCTTAGACCCTTTACTGGTTGAGTTTTCATTCCAAAACCAAAACCCCATTCTGGTCTCAGCCCCAGTCTCAGCCCCAACTCCAGCCTCAGCCTCGGTCTCAGCCCCAAGCCTAGGCCCTTTAGTGGCTGCATCTCCATCCCAGGACCAAAATTCCATGCTGGTCTCAGACACAGGTTCAGTCACGGCCACAGTCTCAGCCCCTGCCCCAACTCCAGCCTCAGCCTCGGTCCCAAGCCTAGACCCTTTAGTGGCTCTATCTCCATCCCAGAACCAAAATCCCATGCTGGTCTTAGTCACCGCTTCTGCCTCTGTCCCTGCCCCTGCTCTTGCCCCTGTCTCAATTCCAGCCTCAGCCTCAGCCTTAGCCTTAGCCTCAGCCTCCTTCTTAGACCCTTTCGTAGCTGCATCTCCGTCCCAGAACCAAAATCCCATGCTATTGTCAGTCTCAGCTTCAGCCTCTGTCCCTCCTCCAATTCCAGCCTCAGCCTCAGCCCCAAGCTTAGACCCTTTAGTGTCTGCATCTCCATCTAAGGACCAAAACCCCATTCCAGCTTCAGCTCCAGCCCCTGCCTCAACTCTAGCACTAGCCTCAGCTCCAGCCTCAGAATCAGCTGCAGCTGCAGCTGCAGCTTCAGCCCCAGCCTCGGCCCTAGTCCCAACTCCTGACTTAGCCTCAGCTTCAGCTTCAGCTTCAGCTTCAGCCTCTGTCTCAGCTTCAGCCTCTGTCTCAGCTCCAGCCTCAGGCCCAGGCCCAGGCCCAGGCCCAGCTTCAGCTCCAGCCTTAGCCTCAGCCCCAGCTTCAGCTCCAGCCTTAGCCTCAGCCCCAGCTTCAGCTCCAGCCTTAGCCTCAGCCCCAGCTTCAGCTCCAGCCTTAGCCTCAGCCCCAGCTTCAGCTCCAGCCTTAGCCTCAGCCCCAGCTTCAGCTCCAGCCTTAGCCTCAGCCCCAGCTTCAGCTCCAGCCTTAGCCTCAGCCCCAGCTTCAGCTCCAGCCTTAGCCTCAGCCTCAGCTTCAGCTCCAGTCTTAGCCTCAGCCCCAGCTTCAGCTCCAGCCTTAGCCTCAGCCTCAACTTCAGCCTCAGTTCCAGCCACAGTCTTAGCTTCACCCTCAACACAGATGCCTGTAAGAGCTACATCCTCAGATCCAGTACTGGTCTTCTTTTCATCTGCCAACTCAGAACTAATGATGGTTTCTTCCCTAGTCCCTGATGTGGATTCAGTACTGGCCCCATCTTTAACATCAGTTGCTGGAAAAACAGTAGCCTCTTCTGTCCAGCACCAAGATCCTATAAAGGCCTCGCTCCCAGGCCCAAACCAAAATCCTTCATTGGCTTCCACCTCAGCACTGACAAGGAATCTTCCACTGGCCTGGTCTTGAGGATCTAGCCTAGATCCTCCACTGGCTTCATTACTAGACCTAGACCCAGGCCAGGATTCTCCACTAGTCTGGTCCCCAGCACCAGCCCAGGAGGCTCCTCCACATGCCTGATCTTCAAATCCAGATTTAGAACAGCCACCAGTCTGATCCACAGGCCCAACCCAGGACCCTCCACTGACCTGACTCCCAATGCCAGCCCAAGAACCACCACTGGACTGATCAGTGGGACATGCTCTAGACCCTCCAATGGCATGACTACCACCAGCTCCACCCCAGGAAACTCCTCCACTAGACTGATCCTCAGACACTGCTGGTCTGGACCCTCCAGTGCTCTGGTCTCCAGAACTAGCCCAGTATCCTCCTCCAATGGCCTGATCCACAAATCCAGGTTTGGAACAGCCACCAACCTGATCACCAGTCCAGGTCACTCCACTGACCTGAACCCCAGTGGCAAGCCAGGGTCCACTACTAGACTGGTTCATGTGCACTGTCTTTGACCCTCCAACATCCTGACCACTGGCCCCACCCCAAGAGCCTCCTGCAATGGTCGGATTCCCAGTGTAAGTACAGAACCATGCACTAGTCTGATCTCCAGTGCCATGCCAAGACTCTCCGTTGGATTGGTCCCTGGGTCCCAGCCTAGATTGTCCACCAGTCTGGTCCCCAGAACCAGTCCAGCATCCTCCTCCACTGGCCTGATCTACTCCACCAGCAGCCAGTTCTCCAGACCCAGGCTGACACACTCCATTGGCCTGGTCCAAAGTTCCAACCAAGAACCCTCCACTGAGTTGGCCTCCAGAATCTGCCCAGGATCTTCCAGCAGACTGATCCTCAGGCACTGACTTGGACCCTCCACTAGCCTGGCCAATAGTGCCAGCCCAAGACCCTTCACCACTGGTCTGATTCTCAAAACCAGGTTTGGATCTAGCACTGGACTGGTTTGCAGACCCTGATGTAGATCCTCCACCAGCCTGGTCCCCAGTGCCAGCCCAGGATGCACCACCAGACGCATCTACAGTCCCAAGCCTGGACGCCGCACTGGCTTGGACTGCAGTCCCAGCCCAAGACCTTCCACTGGACTGATCCTCAGGTCCCAACCTCGACTCTCCACTGGTCTGGACACCAGCACCAGCCCAGGACCCCTTTGCACTGGCTTGATCTTCAAAGCTTGGCTTGGCCTCAACCACAGCCTGATCAGCAGTTCCTGTCCAGGCCACTGCACTGGTCTGGTCTACAGCTCCAGTCCAGTATCCAATGCTAACTATATTGCCAGCACCAGCCCAAGACATACCAGCAGTCTGGGTATCAGCCACAGTCCAGGTCCCAGTAGCCTGGTCCACAACCCAGGATACTCCACTAGCCTGGACGGCAGGCCATGACCCATCAGTGACCTGACTCACAGCCCAGGGCCCTGCAATGGCCTGGTTCCCAGAGACAACCCAAGAACCTGCAGGGATCTGGTTCTCGGCCCCAGTCCAGCCTCCACTGGCCTTGTCCGTAACCCAGGCCCCCTCAGTAGCTTGAGCTCCTGCCCAGAGTCCTCCACTTGCCTGGTCAGCAGCACTTACCCAGGACCCAAGAGCGACCTCATTCTCAGTCCTAGCTCCAGTCCAAGACTTAATGCTATTTTCATCACAAGCCACAGCCCAGGAACTAACAATGCCAGCCTTATCATTAGCCCCACTCCAGGCCCCAATATTGGCTCCATTCTCCTCATCAGTCCAGGATACACTATTCTCCCAGTCTCCATCTATGGTCTGAAACCTAAATTTGATCCATCGCTCAGCAGCAATCCAGTCCTCAACACCAATCCCATTCCAGTAATAATCGTGAGCGTTAGCCTGAGCACCTGTCCCACTTACAGTTTCAGAAGTGGGCACAGCCCCTGCCACAGGCCTTGCATAGATCTTATTGTCTGCAGTGGTTTGTACCTGTGAACTGGACAGACCCTTATCCCTTGCCCCAAGCAAGGCTTCATTCTGAGAACCTACCACAGCCTGGGGCTGAGCAGAGCTCCGTGTACCTGTTCTGGCTCCTGATTTAGTACCAGCATTGGACCTAATCTTATTCCTGGCACCAAGCAAGGTCTCATTCTGGGAACTGACTACAGTCTGGGGCTGGGCAGAGCCCCTTGCACCTGTCCCAGCTTCTGCCTTAGGCACAGTGTTGGAATTACCCCTGACCTTATTTCTGGCCCCAAGCAAGGCCTCAGCCTGGGAAGAAGCCAAAGCCAGTATTGTACTTGCCCCAGCCTCTGCCTTAGGCATAGAGTTGGAATTGCCCTTGACCTTATTTCTGGCACCAAGCAAGGCCTCAGCCTGAGGCTGAATAGAGTCTGTTGTACCTGTCCCAGCCTCTGCCTTAGGCACAGCACTGGAATTACCCTTAACCTTATTCTTGGCACCAGATAAGGTCTCACCCTGGGAACTGGCCACAGTCTTGCCTTGGGCAGAGCCCATTGTACCTGTCACAGCATCTGGTTTAGACACAGCACTAGAATTGCCCTTGACCTTAGTCTTGGTACCAGTCAAAGCAATACCCTGGGAAATGGCCACAGACTGGGGACAGGCAGCCACCCCAGCCTCTGCCTTAGGCACGACATTGGGATTGCTCTTAACCTTACTCTTGGCACCAGGTAAGGCCTCACTGTGGGAATTGGCTACAGTCTGGGACTGGGCAGAACCCGTTGTATCTGGCCCAGCCCCTGCTTTAGGCACAGAATTACGATTACCTTTGACCTTATTCTTGGCACCAGGTGTGGTCTCCCCTTGAGTACCAGCCACAGCACTGGTCTGCGCAGAGCTTGCTGTAGCTGTCCCAGCCTCTGCTTTAGGCATAGCATTTGTATTGCCCTTGACCTTATTCTTAGTACCAGGCAAGGCCTCATTCTGGCAATTGACCACAGGCTGGGGCTGACCACAGGCTTTCTGGTCTGCCTTAGCCCCTGCTTTAGAAACAGCATTAGAATCACTTTTGCTATCACCCTTGGAATCAGACAAGACCTCAGCTTGGGTTTTAGTCCCAGCTTGAGGCTGTGCACCAGTTTTTGTGTCCGTTCCAGCTGCTGCCTTGCACTTGCCTTTGGATTTGCCTTTAGCCTTCCCTTTAGTATTAGGCAAGGCTTCACCTTGGCTCTGGGCCATAGCCTGAGATCCTTCCTTAGACATGGTATTGGCATTGTCCTTAGCCTTGATTTTGCCATCAGGCAGGTCATCACACTGGACATTGGCCACAGACTCAGGCTGGTTACAGAAAACCACATCTACACTAGCTTCTGCCTTAGTCATAACATTAGTATCAATTCTGTTTTTATCCTCAGTATCAGGAAAGGCATCAGCCTGCAAATTGGTTTTCATGTCTTCCTTAGCCCCTGGTTTAGCCATGGCACTGGCATTACTTTTACCCTTAACCTTGGCATCAGGCTTGGCATCAATCTGAGCACTGGTTACAGCTTGAGGCTTGGTATCAGTTATGTCAGCACCAGTCATTGCCTTAAATATGACATTGGCATCTTCCCCACCATCAATCATGGCACCAGACGTTACCTCGGCCTGTTTCTTGGCCTCAGTCTCAGGTTGTATTATACAAGTACTCATATCTACCTCTGCTTCACAAATGTCATTTGTATTACCCCAAGCATCATTCCTTGCCCCTGGCATAGCTTCAGCCAGAATGTTGGCAGCAGTATGAGGCTGAGCAGAAACTTTTGTATCTACCCGAGACTCTGCCTTAGGCATGTTTTTGAGATTCCCCTTGTCATCAACCTCAGCTCCGATTGTGTCATCATTTTGGATTATGTCCACAGCCTGAGGCTGTGCATAGGACTTCACATCTACTCCAGCCACTACAAGGGGCATCTCATTGGGATTTTCCTTAGTATCAACTGTGGCATCAAGCCTGGCCTCAGATTGAGTCCTAGTCACACTCACAGTGTCTTCCAGTGTTCTTATCGTGGCTTCAGCCACAATTCCAGTCTCATTCATGGTTCCAATCTTGACTACTTCCTTAGTCACTGCCAAGACCTCACTCTGTGTCACTGTTACTCTGTTAATCTCTGCCTCTTTATCAGCCCATGTACGATCTTCTGCTTTGGTCTGGGTCATTGCTTCTTTCTTGACCTCTGCCCTGCCAGCCATTGCCCAAGCTTTAGCTTTGGTCTGAGTGACTGCCTCTTTCCTGCCTACTCCCCCAGCCTCATCATCAGTTTGTGTAACTGCCTCCTTCATAGTTACTTCCTTGGCTTGGGCTGTGGCTTCAGTCAAAGTCACTGCCTCTGTCATGACCATTGTTTCCACCAATGAGTTGGTCTCAGATTGAGTTTCTATCTCCTCCTCAAGCATTGCCTTGGCCTGACAGTTGACATCAGGTCTAAATAGAACAGGGACCTTGGTGTCTACTTCAGCCACAGGCTCACCTCCTTCTCCAGTTTCTGGTTCAGTTGTGGATCTAGTCTCAGTCTCTGCTCCAACCATGGCTTCACTTGTGGCCAAGGTCTGGTTCTCCCCAGCCACAGTCTCCGTCTCCATTCTGGACCCATTTCTGGCAAATCTGCTCACACTCTGAGTTCTTCCCTTCGTTAATCTGTAAATGCAGTAGCAGGTGCCAGCCCAGATCACCAGTCCTGCAGTCACCCAGCCCACATCCTGAACCCGGCCCATGTAATCACCCCTGCTGACGACACGAACAATATATAGGAGGGCTCACTTGGGCTAGGAAAGAGGGTGGTGTGTCTGGGCTGTGGTGTTTAACCACTTAAAGGCCAGCAGAGCTGCCACTGGAAGTAGACCTAGAAGTGGAAGAAGGAAATGCATTTAACTGTCTCTTCTAACTCTGCGGCACTTTACAGGTAGATGAAAACAGGAACGGGAAAGGGTAGAAACAATGTGCTGGTCGGGAGAAGAGGCAATCAGCAAACTTTCCATCCCTTTTTTCATTCCTTCCTACCCTTCCCAATGCCCAACCATTTTCATATGCCAAATGAATTGTATCAAGGATGGCAGGATGGCTGATAATGAACAAGGAACAGAAACTCCAGAACTAGATTTTTAAGGGATCTAATCTGGTTACTATTATTACAGGTCCTTAATCATACGAACCTGAAACGAATGAAGGAAGTTCCCTCTTCTTTCCTTCTTTTGCTTGGTGATATACTCTAAAGTAGATATATAGTCATGAGACTTTTGGACCTAGAGAAAGGCAGACAAAGGGAGAGATAGAGAGAAAGGGCGAAGAGAGATTGTTCTTGATGGAGCAGTCATATATATCACTAACAAATTACTCCCTCAATTCACCCAATTTCCTTAGGTGCTATCACATTCTTTTCCATATACGAGAATTAAGGTAAAGGTTTGGGGTAAGCATCAGGAATAGTGCAATAGATGGCTGTGAGAAAGAATAAGAAGCTCCTCCAGACTGTCCTTTATGGAATGCACACTGGCCTCCACTAACCCACATTAGAGGCATGCCCAGACAGTTCCCACCCTCTTACCAGTTATACTGATCAGAGATAATTTCCTCTTTGCTTCTTTGCTTCCAACAATCTCAGACTCTGAAGCAGACATGCAGGAGAATCTATAGACAAGTAGATAAACAGGAGATAATGGAGACTGTCCTTAGTAGGACACAGACAAGGACCCTAATTCTTGATTCCAATGTCTGCATTGCCAGGGTCCTGGTCCATCTTCACAATGTATCCTATCTCGTGATCCCATCTCAAGCCTGCTTTGTCACAGCCCAGTCCACCCTCCCTCAAATACCCCCACCCCACCCCCACTCCCGTTTCCTGCACTGAAATTAACAGGTTGTATTGCAGCATTGTGAAAAGCGGCCCCGCTTAGACAAGGCGGAAGTGCCATCCACTCAAGCCCTTTCAAGCTCAGCCCACCCTCTTTTGTCATCCCAAGCCACTACCCACCTTCATACCAACCTCCATAGCTCCCAAACAGTCTCCCCCTCTTTCCCTTGCAATCAGGCATAAAAAGCCCTACTTCAAACATGAGAAGCCCTGGGAACAGACAAAGAAAAAAGAGAGGGTGAGTGCTGAGTCCTTGTGATAGCCTAGCATCAAACATCTGTGTCCCCACCCCTGCCTTTCGGGATTTAGAGACCCAGGCATAACCTAGGGCTTCACCTACACTGAAATGAATAGAACAGAGAGGGAGAGAGGAAAAGTAAAATGGGAGAAAAGGAGAAATTATATTTTAAAACCACCTGTAGGATTCTAAGTCTTTCCTCAAAAGTCCACCATTTCCTTTATCAAGATGCTCAGGTAGACATGACTGTCTGGAAATTGGAGGATGGCGGAAGAGATGGAGGCCCCAGATCCCATGATTCTTCAATCATAGCCTGCCATCTGCTTCCCCTGAAAGCCATCTCTAGGAGTCTCAGCACAAGATACAAGGTGTGGAGGAGGGCTTTTGCTTCTGCAAAATCATTATCCCATCCCCCAAAGGCTATATCAAACAATAGTATCATTCTTTTACACAATCATTTGTATTTTTCAATATCATCTGACACAAATCAAAATAATCTGTAATAAAGTTTTGTCTTTATTGGTGTCCACCATAGAATTTAAGTAAAAAGTCAGAAGCCTGGTAAGGAAACAAAGCTTAGGTAAAGTTCCCAGGCTAGCCCCACCCCATATCCTAATCATATACGTATACAATATATCCAAATATACACACACAAACACATACAAGTATAACAGTGCCTACGTGGCTGCATAGAATCCATACAGAACTTCAACGGTTCAGTGCTGGTGCTCACACTAACCTCCATAGATCCTGTGCAGTTCTCTTGTCTCCGTCTCCGTTTTTCCCTCGCCTCACCACATACAGTGCCACACCGAACTATTGTCCAAAAGGAGAGAGTAAAGGCACTGAATGCTTAGGCCAGCACCAAGGCCACACATCCCAACACTCTCCTTTTTGGAATCCGGTTGTCAAAGGTCCCTCCCCTCATTCTGAGACACCACCCCTACGGAGCCCGCCGTCCAGGCACTAAGGCCCACCATTTTCTCAGCAAATGCCACGGTGGCGCGTGTCCCTCCTCTGAAAGGAGCAGGAAGCCCGCGGACATGTGCAGGCGCCCATTGATGGAGTTAATTAAAAAGGATGGACATCTCCCTCTGTATTTCCCTCTAGAGACTCTCCCTACCAGCAGCCCTGTCAAAGCACAGGGTTCCCCGGCACAGGTTTAGCCAGGGGCTGGGGGACGCGGGAGAATTGGCGAAGAAGGCTGCTTGAACTTGATTCAGCATGGACACCCCCCTCCCCAGTCCACCTCAGTAGCGCTGTCGGATCGGGAGACCGCAGCTAGCGGGACCGCGGTGTGATGGACCGGAGGCCCCTTACCTGCTCTGTTCTCCTGGGCCCGATGCCAGCCCGCCGCGCGCAGGGCAGCGCGGAGCCGGTGGCCAGACGCGAGTGACGACTGCACCCAAGGCTGCGTCGCTCTGCAGCTCCGGGTCACGTGAGGGCCCCGCGTCATCGCTAGCCCTCCTCCTCACAACCCCCCACTGATCGGAAGGCAGTCAACAGGACCCCCTTCAGCACGCACAGACAACCCCCCTCCTTGCATCCGTGCGCGGAGCCCCAGCGCGCCCCGCCCTGTCACTCATCTCCTCGCTCTCCAATCTGAGCGCCCACAAGTGTCATCACCATCTAGCGGTTGGAGTTTACCGGTCCCTGGTTACTAGGAAGGGTCTGTACCCCCACCCACTCCCAGGCCTTGGCTGTAGCCTTTTCTGCATCTTTGAGGAATCCTTTCTTTTCCTCTAAGGCTACAATAGCAACCTCCCCACCGGTTCTCTATACAACCTGCCTTCCCTTAGTAACAACTCCACCACCAAATCGCCTACAGAAAGAGGCAAACCGGCAACCAGAGCCTTCACTTTTCTTTGTCTGTATTCCTTTTTCTGTTAACATCATGTCCCTTCCCTGAAATGCGAAAACGCAGTAAAGACATTTTCATTCGCCATGAAAATATTCAGGTTGTAAAGACTCACTCATTTACACAATTTTATGACATTAAAAATGTGTTCTGGTTTCTATAAACTAGATTTTTGAAAACAGATTAATTACTGACATTTTAAATACAAAATTTTCCTAAATAAAGCCAGACCACTTTTTCAATGCCATCTAGAATTTAATCTTTGGGGAAATGTTCACATTTCAAAACTTGATAGTTTTACAGAAATAATTGAAAGTTTTTGAGGGTCTGGCTGTACTTACCTTCACCTATCAGATGCCTAAATACTTCTTCACAGAGGACCCTTGATACTTTAATGAAGACCAAACCCTGATGAGCTCAGTGCCTTAAAAACTGGTGACTTCAAAGGCTAACCTGTTTTGTATCCAATGATGGGCTTTTTCTTTAGGAGGTGGGGGGGGGGGGATTTTTTACATCAGTCTCACCACACCCACAAAACGAGCAACTGCTACCACAAACATAGAAAAGAGGCTTAACAGGTGGAATTTTCACCCTATCATGGCACTGGTGAGATCTGCCCAGGTTCTGCCATGTCTGTTCTGTCTGTTGGTGGCGAGTGTTCCGCATTTTCCAGGGGCAATGAGTATGTGGGTCTGTGGATGGCTGTAGATTGTTAGAACACCATGGCTATCGATGTTCTTTCCCCCCCCTCACAAATGGAGGAACAAAGACCAGGATTCCAAGTGGTCCCCTGGGGAAAGGCCTTTTTACTCCCTGCCACCCTCACAGACCCAGAACTTAGGAACAAAAATATGCAGGACTGTCCCCAGGCACCCACCTGTTTCCACTGGGGAATCATACTCCAAATATAAACTGTCCTGCAGCTCCTTCTTAGAATGTTGAAATAAGACACCCCAGCTTGAGGCCTTCCCTGGTGAGGGGCCTCGGTGTGGAGGAGGCCCTTGCAGGAGGTGAGCCAGGGAGGCTACAACGCCTGAAAACATTACTAATGGATTTTCAGATTTCAAAATTTACTTTCTCAACCAAAAAAAAAAGAACTTATATGTCAATTACCATAAAAGTTTAAATCTGTGTTCTTGTTTTAAAAGAAGCATAAGCATTGGATGCCAGAGGACTGATTGTAATTTAAACATCCTTACAAATTGTTAACGAAATAACTCAAATAGGAAAAAAAAGTGCCAAAGACAGATTTGTTCACAGAGGAAAAACACAAAAGATCCAAATGTCCAATAAACATATTAAAAGATGCTTGATTTTAAAGATGCAAATCAAATCAGCTGTGACTTACTGTGTTTTAGCTATGATGTCAAAGTTTAGAAATTCAATAATATTATTGGCTGTTTTGTGTGAATATGGAGATTCCTATACTCTGTTGGAAACAGATATTCTAATCCAATCTTTTTGTGGAGGGTAATTTGGCAAAATCTATTAAACAATACACACACACACACACACACACACACACACACACACAGCCTACAATTCTTTCTTGTGGTAGTAATTCTATTCCTTGGTATTTAGTTAAACATATCCTTATAGAATGACATAGATACTACTACACCCAACTATGATATTTCTTGCAGTACTATTAAAGAGAAAAAAAACTGTAACGGGCTGGAGAAATGGCTCAGCAGTTAGGAGCATTTACTGCTCTCTCAGAGGACCTGAGTTCTGTTTTCAGTACCCACATCATGTGGCTCACGGCTCCAGAAGACTCTTCTGGCCTCTGAGAGCATGGACAGACATATGGCATGCCCCCCAACACACAGATAAGTTTTATTACAAAAATTATAAAAGTAGCATCTTGACTGAACATCATTACTTAAGATGGTCAGTGTTTGGTGCATTTTCAACCCATATCCTGTTTCTTACTTTTCAAAATAAGATAAGATGGGACTGTGAGATGGTTTAGGTAAAGACATTTGCTGCCAAACCTGCTGATTTGAGCTCCATTGCTGGAACCCACATGGTAGAGGAAAAGCAACTCCTGCAAGCTGTCCTCTGACCTCCACAAATGTATAATAATATCCTCACACCAACACATACACATACACATACACATACACATACACATACACATACACATACACATACACATATATGTAAAAAGTAACTGAATTCTCCTGTTCTTTTGCCCTGAAAGCGTAACTCTTCCCCATGTTGAAGTGCTGCTTGTAACTGAAATCTGAAGCTGTTCTCTTGCCCCAACTGTCACTGTGACAGATTCCTAACTTGTAGCTTATTTCTAATTTGTAATGGATTCTCACTGTGCCTTTTACTCTCTAGCTCTAAAAAGAAGCAGGAAAGAGAGAAATTTTAACCACTACACAGGTGGTCTTTAAAGCTAGAAAGAGAGAAAGAGTCATTGCCCCTTTTGGCTGTCCTCATCTTAGAGAACAGGAACTGCTAGCATCTCACAAGCTATCCCACCAACTCTACCATCCTACCAGCTGTCAACTGCCAAATGACCACAACCTTCTTTATATTCTAAGTTTTTCCCAGAAGTCCAAGTGGCATGTAACCATAAGGAAGGCTGCACAGGACAAAAAACTTCTTGGCAAAGCTTCCTGCTACAATTGTAGGGCTAGAGAGATAGCTTAGTGATTAAGAGCTCTTGTTGCTCTTGAAGAAGACTCAAGCTGTTCAGTTCCCAGCACCCACATGGCAGCTTACAACCATCTGTAAAATGAGTTCTGGAGAATTATATGCCTTCTTCCCATCTCCTCAAATATCAGGCATGCACATGGTACACACACATACAGACAGTCAGAAAAAATGCTCACACACACATAAAAAATAAATCAAAGAAATATAACATAAATAAACATAACTTTTAAAATATTGGTCAGCAAATATTTTAGCTCTCCTCCATATTTCTTATATTTCAATGTTTGGGGCATAGATTGTTATAGTACTGTCAAATTATACTTGCTACTTTTTAATAGAAACATAAAAATATCCCCATAATACCTCACCTTGTATAAATGATTGATAAATATCATATTTTCAGTTTTTTGAGGGACCTTCATGCATACTGCTTTCCAAAATAATGTGCAAATTTACACTACCAACAATTGTATGTGTGTGTGTGTATATGTGTATATATATATATATATATATATATATATATATATATATATATATATAAAATTTTCCTTTCCCTACCCCCTCTCCAGCATCTATCTGTTTTGTATTTTTGATATTAGGGTTTTCTAAAGAAACAGAACTGATAGAATATGTGTGTGTGTGTGCGGGTGTGTGTGTATATATATATAGAGAGAGAGACTATATATTTATTAATATATAATACATATTATATATTAATTATATTATATAATTGACATGTTAATTAATGTATATTAAATGGGATTTACTTGAGTGGCTTACAGGCTGTGGACAAGCTAGTCTAACAATGGTTGTCTCCCAACAAAAAGGCCACAGATTCAGTTGTTGTTCAGTCCACAAGACTAGATGTCTTGTGTCTTAGTGATTTATTGCAGTGAAGAGATGCAATGACTACGGAAACTTTTAAAAAAGAAAGCATTTAATCAGGGCTTGCTTACAGTTTCAGAGAGTTGGTCCAATATCATTATGAAGGAGAACATGGCAACAAGTAGGAAGGCATGGTGCTGGAACAGTAGCTGAGAGCTTTACATCATGATCAGCAGGAAGCAGGTAGAGAGAGAATGAGAGAGACACTGGGCCTGGAGTAGGCTTTTGAAACCTCAAAGCCCACCCCCAATGACATATCTCCTCCAACAAGAACATACATCCTAATCCTTCCCAAATAATTCACAAACTGTGGACTAAGTAGGCAAACATATGAGCCTGTTGGGAACATTCTCATTCATACTACCACATCTTGGAAGTCCCAGTCTAGTGCAGGAATCACAGGAAATTCCTAAAAAGCTGCTGGCCTTCAGTCCATTTTGGTATCTCAAATAATTAGGTTCTAACACCAGTGTAGGAATGCCTCAGCAACTGGATAGACGAACTTGCCACTGAGAGTGAGAGCAAACAGGCAAAAAGCTAAAGTATCCTTCTTCTAGTCCTTTTATGTGGGCTGCCACCAGAAGGTGTAGCTAAATTTGGGGTGAGTCTTCCCACCTCGAATGATTTAATCAATACAATCCCTTATAGAACTGTCCAACCTGGATTTTTGTTTGGTTCCAGATGTAGTCAACTTGAAAACCAATATTAGCCACCATACCATTCTAACTGAAATCAGGTGATACTTAATTGAGATTTGGGCTTTAATTTTTGCCTCCCTAATGGCTAGTGAAATTAAGCATTTTTTCATAAAATCTGTGAACCACTTGTGCATCTTTTCTAAAGAAATTCTACTCAAGTATTTTGCTCATTAGAACCACAAAAGACTCTATAGTAGTCATGGTTCTTTAAAAGAACAGAATTTATAGAATGTGTGTGTGTGTGTGTGTGTGTGTATATATATATAGTTTTTTTTACAGGCTGTGGTCCAGCTAGTCCAACAGTGGCTGTATGCTAATGGGAAGTCCCAAGATCCAGTAGTTGTTTAGTGCAATGGAAGGTCCAAGAATCTACTGGTTGTTCAGTCCACAAGGCTGGATGTCTCAGCTGGTCTTCAGTATACTCCAGAATGTCTAAGAAGTAGGTTCTAATGCCAGTGAAGGAATGGACTTGTTTAGTGTGAATGAGAGCAAGCAGGCATTGAAAGTTTCCTTCTTCAATGTCTTTTATACAGGCTACCAGCAGTGACGTGTGGTCTGGATTAAAGGTGGATCCTCCCTCCTCAAAAGATCCAAAGTAAAAGTGCATCTTCCTACTTCAAGTGATTTAATTAAGAAAAAAATCCTTCAGCTGTGTACCCAGCCACTTGGGTTCTAGTTAATTCCAGATGTAGTCAAGCTGACAACCAAGAATAGCCATCACAGACTCCTAATAGCTAAAATAATCTTGAGCAAAAAGAACAAAGGTGGTAACATCACACTAAGTTCAAAATAGTGTTGTACATAGCTATAGTAACTAAATAGCCCAAAATTTGCATTAAAATAGAAAGGTGGGCCAATAGATCAGACTGGAGAGTTGAGAAACAAGCCTATATATTTGCAGCCAATGGATTTCTGAACAAAAAAAATGTCAAGGTAGCAGGACAAAAAAAAAAACTATTTAATGAAAAAGCAAGCTCCACACAAAGAAGAATGAAATGACTCTTACCATTAAAAAACTGAAATGGATTAAATACTTAAATGTAAAGAAAGAAAAGCAAAAATAACCAAATGGTATTGTGCTGCCTAAAAAGCTTCTATATAAAAAAAATCAACACATTGAAAATTGTGTGTGTGTGTGTGTATGATGGCAGAAAATATTTTCGAATCATACATCTGACAAAGGGTTAATATTCAGAATTTATAAGGAATTCAAATTACTAATAGCCCAAAGTGATTTCATTCAAATTTCATTGAATTTGTTGATTAGCTTGGGGAACACGAGAATTCTAAGTAACGAGCTATTTTGATCCATGGTCATGCAGTATTTCTGAAATTTATTCATGATACTGGAGATGTGTCTCAGCAATAGAGTGTTTGCCTAAAATTTATTCACAATCTCTTTTGTTTCCCTCAGGGAAATTGCATGATCTTCTGCATATCGAGTTGACACATTTTTTTTTTATCTTCAATCCCAGATATTTCAGAGTTTTTGTTAAGATTGTGAAATGTGGCTTTTTGTATGCTATGTTCTTCTTCTGTCCTTTAGGAAAATAATCTTACTGCTTTTAGAAAAATAAGGCTTGCTTATTATGAAGAAGCAATGCAATGCAGTGCAATGTAATGCCAGAATCAAAGATAAAATATCCCTTGGAATCTAACAATGTGAAGTAACTAAACTCTCAAGCATGAGTCAAGTTCCTCAGGAACATGATGTGCATTCTGTTTTTGTTCTTTGTTTTGGTTTGCATCTTGTGACAGGATCTCACTATGTAGCCTTGGCTGGCCTGAAATTCACTATGTAGACCAGGCTGGCTTCCAAAATCACAGAAACCTGCCTGCCTCTGCCTCCTAAGGGCTAAGATTAAATACATTAGCCACCATGTCCAGCATCATATGTGTTCTTTAAACCAAAGCATTTCAGTATTTCTTTCTTGTTAATGTAGATATATCGTCAGCTCTCCATATGCATGGGTTCCATATCTGTGTATTCAACCACTCTCAGATAGAAAATACCTGTTAAAAATTGTATCTAGGGGCTGAACAAATAGTTCCGTGGTTAAGAGTATGTACTGCTTTTCCAGAGAACCTGAGTTTGGTTTCCAAAATCCGCATTGGATAGTTCATAATCTCTTGTAACTCCAGTTCCAAGGAGATCTGGCATCTCTACCTTTTGAGAACTGACACACACACATACGCATAATTATAAATAAGCATAAATATTTTAAATGTATCTATACAAAATACTACATATTTTTTTCTTGATATCCTTAGCTAACACCTATGTCCATGACACTGACTTTGTGTGTTGTATTATAAATAATGAGATACAACTTAAAGCAGATGAGATTAAGAATAGAAAGTGTATAAAAATAAGTAATTGTAATAATGGAAAGCAACTCATTGCATAAAATAAGAATCCATGCCTGAAGTCTGGTGAGATGGTTTAGTGGATAAAGGTACTTGCCATGACAATCTGGTGACCTGAGTTCCATGTCCAGAATTCTCATGAAAGTGGAGGGACACAATCAACTGTACAAAATTGTCCTACGATTGTCTCATGCATGCAATGACATCCCCAGCCCACCCTCCCCCCAACACAAAAATGACTTGTCAAACTGAACACTGTGTGTGATATACTTTGTGTAAATTGTACCTCACTATATTCAAAGTTGTCCTCTGACCTCCATATGCACGTTGTGGCACACACACAAAATATTGTGGCTTTCTTTTTGTTTTATTTTGTTTTGTTTATTTTTTCTTCTATTTATTCTTTTTTTAGAATACATCCCAGCCCCCCTCCTTCCCTCCCTCCATCCCATTCTCTCCCATCTCTCCCCGATCTTTAAAAAAAGATTCCAGCTAGGCAGCGGTAGCTCACCCCTTTAATCCAAGCACTTGGGAAGCAGAGGCAAGCGGATCTCTGTGAATTCGAGGTCAGCCTGGTCTACAGAGTGAGTTCCTGGACAGCCAGAGTTACAACAGAGAAACCCTGTCTCAATACCCCAAAATAAAAATTAAAAAGATTCCATGCATGAAATATAATGACAAAAAACATATACTACAAATAAATCCAACTGAATGATGTGTATAGGCTATATGCAAATAACACATCATTTTATATAAGATACAAAGCACCCACAGATTTGAATCTCTGTGGAAAGGTCCTGCAGCTAATCCCTGTGGATATCAAAGATGATTGTATGAGCATGCATCCGTGTTCATGTATGTATACATAAGACACATGTAATTGCTTCTTTTCATTTCTTCCACATTTTCATGCCGGGTCAATATGATTATCTCCAGCCTTTCCTCTGCCCATAATTCAATTTCTAGTCATGTATTTGTATTGTATGCTGTTTCTGATTCATTATTTCTGAAGCTTTTTTCTGAATTTTGGAAGTGCTGGAACATTTGTCGCTTCTACTATGGTGTTTTTCAGTTTGGTTCTTTAGCTCACCATCTTTCTGTTCACCTAATTCTGTGATTTCACATCTTATCTTTGAGCTCCTATTTTAAGTCCATATTCATCTCAAATTGCTTTATAGCTCACAGTACTTACTGGACATTTCCATCTGGTCTTTGTGTTTATTTTATTCCTTAGATTCTTTGCCTTTTACTTATTCAACGGAATCCAGAGCTTCTGAAAGGTGAGAGCAAGATTCAGACTTTCCACTCTGGATTCTTTCTGTTTCTGGGCTGGTCCTTTTTGAAGATGCCAGTGGAATGTGCTGCTTTGTTTCCTTGCTGCTGTTGATCCCCACTCCACTCCTCTGGGTGTTTTTGTTTTGTCTTAGTGCTTTGCTGCTGCTGTTGAGTTATTGGGTTTTTTCCCTTGCTTAAAAAAAACAAAGAAAACATAAAAACAAACAAACAAACAAAAAACTAACAGAAGTTCTCTGAGGTGGCCTCCTTTCTCCATTCTAACACAAAAACTTCTTTTAATGTATCTTCTAGTTTTTATCCCTGGTATATGCTATGCTTTCTAAATTGTGATGTTGTATCGAGTCACACAAACAAATCTTTATTATTATTTCTAAAAGTTTTCTTTCAGGCACGATGGTGCATACATTTAATCCCAGCACTTGGGGATAGAGGGAGAAGGATCAGGTATTCAAGGTCCAGCCTAGGATACATAAGATCCTGCCTCAAAACACCAAAATTAAGTTTGTCAACTGATTCTCTGGTTTTAAGATACATTTTATTGTGTATCAATGACACTCTTTCTTTCCTTTTCCTTTTTAATATTTGATTTTATCTTACTCATAGTCCTGGAGTCAGACATAACCTTTTATACACTTCATTCTGTTCATTTATTTCTTTTGTCTTATTGCATGGAATAAAACCTTAGAAAAAATGTTGAACAGTAAAGGCAATTATAGACATCCGTATAATCAACCTAAATCCTGATTATAATGGGTGTGATTTGAATGATTCATTCTCAAGTAGGTTTCTGTACATCTTCTATGCAAATCATTTGCCAAGTTAAGGAAATTTTCTCCATTCCAGAAACGCTAAGAGATTGTTCTCAATAATGGATGTTTAAGGGCTGGTGAGATAACTTAGAGGGTAAAGATCTGGCCTGCTGCCAAATCTGATGACCTGAATTTTACACCTGGGATCTGTATGGTGGAAGGAGAGAAATTACTTGACCCAATCGCCCTCTGACTTCCAAATGTGTACACACACATATGTATACACATATACAAAAAAAGTAAATATAACATTTTAAAAAAGAATTCATGCTTAATTTCAAACAAATAATTTTGTGGCACATATTGGGGTGACCATATTTTTAAATGGATTTAATGTTGTGCATTATAATATTACCACACTTGAATTACCTATATAAACCTCACACGGTAGTGCTCCTTTTAACACCTTATTAGATTTCAATTTTCTAATACTTGATTTCATAGTTTAGCAGGTATTCACTGATGAAATCAGTTTATACTTTCCTTTTTGGTGCACTGTACTTTTTTTCCTTAGTCACAACTGCCAAATTTTGTCAAATAAACTTAGCCTACATTAGTCAATGGTACTATGATTTCGTTTTTTCTCTTTTTATTTTTATTTTATCTTTATTATATCCTTCTTTTTATTTTCTTGAAATTCCCTTCATTGATTTTTCTGTTGTGTTCATGAGGTAAGTACTTATTATACTCGTTTAACTTAAGTTTTACTTGTTTTTAAATACATATGTGAATGTAGAAATGACCCCTGAAAAGCTAGGGATGTAGCTCAGTTGGTAGAATGTTTGCTAGCATGCATGACACACTAGGTTCTATTCTCAGTACTGCACAAACCAGGGACGGTGGTCCACTCCTTCAATCCTAGCAGAATCAGAATAATCAGAAGTTCAAGGTCATCCTCAAATGCAGGTGGAGTTTAGACTCTGTCTCAAAGTCAAACAACAAATTAGAATTAAATTTATTTTTTTAAAAAAGAAAGAAAGAACTCTTGATAACTCTAACCTCATTTCACAGGTATCAAAAGCTGCATTTTACACTGATTAGGGCTTTTTTGTGTGTGTATTAATGTCTAATTTTATTTCATCATATTATGTCACCATACCTTTAAAGCTTTCTTTAATTATGCAACCTAAGAGATATGATGGTGTGTGCCTGTAATTCCCACACTCAGAGATAGGAGTATCTCAAGTTGTAGGTCAGCTCAGATTATATAAAGAGTTTAAGGTCAGCCTGAGCAATATAGTATGACCTTGTCAAAAAAAAGTCTTTCAGTGTTTATTAAATCATTCAATTTCACTATGTTTACAAGATTTATCATCTGTTTATCTATGCTTCGTTTAATTCCTTTTTCTAGAATATTAGCTTATTAGAAACACAGGCATCATCTCTTACTCACCAACATATTTCAATACCTACCACAGAGCCTGAAACATAATAGGCATTCAAGAAATCATTCTTGAATAAGTAAATTATGAACAATAAATGTGGCTCTTCAGACTGTTGTTTTGCTTTTTCTTAGAAACTGGACAGACTTCATTTTTGAATGAGGTTGTTCTCACACACAGGTAGAGTTTATAAACCAAATGCACTTGCAAAGAATATTTTCTGTTGTATACAAAGTTGTTACTATTGGAGAGACTAGCCAAGTCCCTTATACCTTGCTATATCTCTAGGTTGCTGGATGATGAACTGCATTAAGCTTTTCAACAAAGACTGTAGATATGACATTTTCCTTTGTATTGATAGTTATTTTGTTTACCATGGGTTCCACATTCATAGATTCAACTTCATTCTGACAGAGAGAAAAAATATGACTGTAATGAGCATATATAGATTTTTTCTAGTCACTGTTTTTCTAGTCACAAACAATACAACATAACTACTATCTACATAGCATTTACAGCACTGTTAGACATAAGTAATCTAAAATTTAAAGTAGTCAGGATCATTCATGTACATTATATACAAATATTTTATATGAGGGAAATTGAGCATCTGAAGATTTTGGTATGTTCAGAGGGACCATAAACTAATCCTTCTTGGATACCAAAGACTGACTATGTATAATGTTTTCCACTCTATATTTTGAAATTGTATTGTTAATTACATAAAAGACTATGTGTTATGCTTTCTAGGTGATAGACCCATATTAACATTATATATTTTATCTTTTCCCATTTTAAACCTTTCTATCTGAAATTCTAGTTCATCGTTTATTGATAAGATATGTTTTCTTTTCATTAGTTTCTCTTGATTCATCTTCCATTTTCGTATTTAATAGAGTATATAGATGAAATTTGGATCTATCTCTTTTTAAGTGAATTTAATCAAGTCCATGTTTTGGTTCATAGGCATCACAACTGGGTAAGATATTGATTGTTCCCCGCTTTGGCAGCTTGCATAGGAGGTTTTCAGGTCAGATATAGCTTGAATCTTCTGAGTCCTGTGTCTGAAGCACATGATGTCTTCAGCAGTAGGGACTTACCTTCCACCTCTGGTAGGCAAGCAAGGGCAACAGCAACAGCCAATATTAATTCGGGACTCTTTACTTCTCTGACCAAAAGCTCAAAATGAGATTACTCATGTATGGTGGTGAAGTTTTGTTAGGTGATCTATAGCTCTTAGAGGGAGCACTGTCAGTCCAAGCCGCATAACTTTATTATGTGTGTGTGCTGTATTTAATTTCAGGTGAATGTAGAATGCATTTTCTTAAGACATCTTCAAACATCTTTAGTGTTATTTATCCTTTTCCCTCCTTTCTTCCCAATTAAAGCCTCCCTCCCCATTTCCTTCTTTTCTCCCTTCATATCTCTTGTATCCTGCTACACCTCTCTTACCCCACCCTTCACCCCATCCCTGCATAATCCTTTTTTCCCTCTCCTGGTTTCTGCAGTTACTCCCGGCTGCATGCTCACATCTGAAGATTTGGAGCTAGGAGCCTCAGATGAGAAAACATGCCATGTTTTTCTTTTCAGGTCTGGGTTACCTCACTCATTATTTTCTTTCCTAGTTCCACTCATTCACCTGAAGATTTTATTTGTTTTAATAGCTGAATAGTATCCGATAGAGGATAGGTACCATATTTTCATTTTGCATTCATTGGTTGGAAGACATTTAGGTTGTTTCCTAAGTGTTGTGAAGAGAACATCAATGAACATTGCTAGCAAATATCTGTGGGTTAGGGTATAGTCTTAAGAGGATATGCCAAAGAGTGGTATACCAACAATGAATGAGGATTCTGTTTTCCCCACAACTTCACCAGCATCTGTTGCTGGTTGTTTTGTTAATCTTAACTATTCTGACTGAGGTAAAAATTAAATCTCGAAGTTGTTTTAATTGGCATTTCCCCGATTGCTAGGAACAGCAAACATTTTTGAGGTATTTCCTAGACATTTTTATTCCAGCTATCTCTTCTCCAGCATATGTTTTGACATCTTGTCAAATGTCAGATGGGTATAGACACTTTTATTCATGATTGTATCTTCTATTTGTTTCATTGGTTTGCATGTCTGTTCTTGTGCCAGTATCATATCCAAAGCAATTTTTTAGAATGTCATCCAGGGCCAGGCATGGTGGGGCACGCCTTTAATCCCAGCACTCGGGAGGGAGAAGCAGGCAGATCTCCCTGAGTTTGAGGCCAGCCTGGGCTACAGAGCACATGGAGATCTACAGATCTCCAGGACAGCCAGAGTTACAACAGAGAAATCTTGCCTCAAAAAATGATACCCAAAGCCACAGTTTGTCCTGGGAAAGATTTTTCTATATATTTTCTAAAACTGCTGAACTGAGCAAAACTGAGACTGAACAATATCAATGTAATACATTCTCAAGGGAAATTAGTTTCATTAAAGGAAAGCCATCAAGTAGTTGTGAGTTTTCCCAGCTGGACTCATATTTCAGGTAACAGAAAACCCCAGGTAGTAAGGGGGAAACTTCCTTCTCATTCAAAAGAGTATTGATTAATATAAAAATACAAGAATGGAGGAATGATGTAATGGAGGCTCACTACAGCACTGGTGGCAGCTCTTGGCTTAGCTGTGATCTTTTTGCTCTGGGCCTTTGGTGCATGACTTTTAGCAAGGTGTACCTATTGAATGCCCCATTCATATTCTGTCTTCCTGTGTAACTGAGATCTTTTCTTCCAGACAATATGGCTTTACCTTCACATCTAAAGCACCCACTTCCTATACAGTTACTGGCTTCTGTCTGAGAAGATGATTGAACTGTACTATCTAGAGGAAGTAAAAATCATAACAAATTTTCTGTAGGTGAACCTGCAGAAGAATCATTAAAATCTTTTTTAAAAAATACAAAAATTATCAGATTCAAAAGTTACCAGTTTGTGATACCTCTCAACGAAATGATTGATTCAGACAAGAGAGAGAAAGTCAGAGATAGATAGATAGAGAGGGAGAGAGAGAATTTATTAGAATAGCTTATAGGCTGTGGTTCAGCTAATCCAACAATGCCTGCCAACAAATGGAAAGTCCAAGAATCCAGTAGTTGTTCAGTCCATGCGGTTGGATAGTTCAGCTGGTCTTCAGTATACCATGGAATCCTGAAGAAGTAGGCTCTAATGCCAGTGAAAGAATGGACTTACTAGCAAGATGAGAGCAAGGAGACAGACAGACAGACAGACACACACACACACACACACACACACACAGAGAAAGAGAGAGAGAGAGAGAGAGAGTGCTTCCTTCTTCCATGTCTTTTATATAGGCTTCCAGCATAAAGTGTGGTCCAGATTAAAGGTGGGTCCTTCCTACCTCAAAGATCCAGATTAGCCTGGCTGTAAGTGGTGCACACCTTTGATCCCGAGGCAGAGGCAGGAGGATCTCTGTGAGTTCGAGGCCATCCTGGTCTTCAGAGTAACTTCCAGGACAGCCAGAGTTACAACAGAGAAGCCCTCAAAAAAAAAAAAAGAAACTAAACACAAAACAAAACAAAAAAAAGATCCAGATTAGAAATGGGTCTTCCCACTTCAAATGATTTTATTTAAAAAAAAAAAAAAACCCTCATAGGTGTGCCAAGTCATTTGGGTTTTAGTTAATTCGAGATGTAGTCAAGTTGACAACCAAGAATAGCCATCATAATCAACAACACCACATGTGAGTTAGCAGGGTTTTTTTTCTAGTTTCTTTAAAATTTTAAATCTATTTATTTATTTTATGTTTATTAATGTTTTGCCTGAAAGTAAGTATGTATACCACATGGATGGATGGTGTGCCCATATAGGTCAGAAGAGGGCGTCAGATTCCCTAGAACTGGAGTTACAGATGGTTGTTAGCCACCATGTGGGTACTGGGAACTGAACCCTCTGCAAGAGCAAATGCTCAATATTGCTCAGCCATCTCTCTAGCCACTTTCTAGCTTCTTGAGATGGATGTTTGGATGGCTTATTTCCAGCTTTTCTTGTTTTCAAATTGGGTTTGTCAAGATATAGTTTTACAAGTCTTAAAATTTCATTTTTTTAAATGGTAAAGTTCTTCTATTAGCTTTTGTTTTGTATAGATGAGTTGTAGTTTGGGGTCTTTTGCCTTTGTTTTTGGGACATTGTTTCACTTTGTAGCCCATGGACTCAGATGATGGTATTCCAACCATAGTCAACTGAGTGCTGGGATTACAGGGATTTACCTCTACACCTGATTAAGTTCTATGAATATTGACAACTGTATACAGTCATGTAACTACTACCATAATCATGATACACAATAATTTAATCATTTCCACAAAGTTCCCTTGTGCCTCATGTAGTCGAGCCTCTGTCCTCAATCTGGAAACCACTGGTATGAATTTTACTTTTTTCAAAATGTCATATAAATGATGCAGGTCTTTTATAACCCAAGTTCCACTTAACATAATGCTTCTGAATTTCATCCATATTGTCGCTTCATAGAATAGATTAGGTCTTCTCTATTGCATTATGTATAGATAGTAAAATTTGCCAATTCATTCATCAGTTGATGGACGCATGGATCTTTTCCAGGTTTAGCCAATTACCAACAAAACTGTTATGAATGCTTGCATACAAGTCTTTGTGTTAACCTATGTTTTTTTTTCTTGTGTAAACGATTAGGATTTGGGTTGTTAGGTAATGTAAAAGACATATTTAATCTTATTTTAAAAGCTCTTTCTGATGTATCTGTACAATTTTATATGCTCATCAGAATTACATGAGAGTTTTGCTTTATCCAATTTGATTCTGCTCTTCGCTTTGTCATCTTTTTTGAGACAGAGTCTCAAGTAGTCCAGGGCAGTCTCAATATCCTCATATATTTGAAGATAACCTTGAATTTCCGATCCTCCTGCCTCCACCTCACTGTGCTGAGTTTATAGGCACAAAACAGCACACCCAGTCTATGCAGTTCCGGAGGCTGAAGCAGAGCTTTGCATATGCTAGGCCAGCACTGTAGCCTTCATCTAGATACTGTGTTGCTTGCAAATATCTTACCCAGGCTTCTCATTTTCTTCACAGTATCTTGAGAAGATTTTAATTTTGATAAATCCAGTTTATTGCTTATTTATGGTTTGGGCTCTCTGTGTCCTAACAAAAGATTAAAAAGACTTTTATTATTTCAGGCATTTTGTCATTTAAGTTTTTACATTTAGGTTGTTGATACATTTTGAGTTAATCTTTATATGTAAGCTATGAGTCAAGGTTCATTCATCTCCATAACTCTGTCCAATTGTTTGTTCCACCACAGTGTGTTGAAAAGATTCTTTTTTCTTCCCTGAGATATCTTGGTGCCTTTATTTAAAATCAGTTGACCAAATGTGTGGATCTGACTCTGGGCTTTTTATTCTGGTTCATTGATTTGTGTGCCTATCTAATCCTCCAAACTACATTCTTGATATCAGTGCTTTACAGTAAGTCTCAAAATCAGATACTGTAAGTTCTTCAATTTTGTTCTTTCCCTAAATGCTTTTGGCTATTTAACGCTATTTTAAAATCAACTTATCAATTTCTACCTTCCAATAAAAGGCCTTCTTGGATTTATTTTTTCTCAGATTTTCTAATGACATGATTTCATTCATCACTCAGCTCAAAAATGTTTTCAAATATCTATTTTACTTCTTCTTTAAACAGTAAGTTATTTAGAAATATATTTCTTAGGGCTCAGAGGTTAGTAGCACTTGCTGCTCTTTCAGAGGACCCAGGTTTGGTTCCTAGCTGTAGATGTAGATTCAGGGTAAAAGGCAGTTTATTCTGTTTTAATTCAACCACTGGTCCTTAGAGGGTTTAGCCTCTGTACAATCTAATCTTCAAGCTGCTAGCATGGACATAGAGACTTACTGCTGACTGAGCCACTCTGACTAGTTCTGAACTCAGAGCTGTACTGATCAACTCACTCGCTGTTCTGGCTCAAGCTCTTCTCCAAGCTGCTGGTTCAAACTGATCCTCTGAGCCAGTTGACTGATTCTAACTGAATTCTCCTGACTCTAGGTGACTCTGGCTGACTCCTGCAACTTCTCTGACTGAACCACTCTGCTTGGCTTCAAATTGACTCATTCTCCTTCTATTGAACTGCTTCTGTGTCTTTGCCTCAGACTGTCTCAGACTGCCTGCCTCTCTGAACTGAGAATCTGTTTTTATATCATGAGAGTTGGGTATGTCCTTACTCTGACTCACTCTGCTAGCTCTTACTCTGATTTTTCACTTTGCCTACTCTTTACTCTGAATTCTCTCAGGAGTCACTTCCAGTCTAACACTGACTCCTTCTTATAAGCTTTACTTCCTGTCACTGCTTCCTTCTAGATACCAAGAGTTGGGATTAAAGGTCTGTGCCACCATTGCCTTCTGAATAATGGGATTAAAAGTGTGTACTAACATTCTTTCTACCCTAGAGCACCCATGCTCTAGAATAAATGATTACATGTTCTTCTACGTTTCTCACAACCATCTATAACTCCAGTCCCAGGGAATCCAATGCCCTCTTCTGCCCTCCCTGGGTACCAGGCATGCACATGATAAACAAACATAGGTAAAACACTCATACACATAAAACATAAAATAAAATAGAAATATACTTCTTAATTTCAAAACATATGGTGATTCCAGTTTTTTTGCTTAATTTCTAACTTTATTTCATAATGGTCAGAGAGTATACTCGATGCTATTTCAATCTTTGCAGTTTCTTGAAACTTGGTTTACATCCTCTGTATAGTTAATTTTGTAGATTTTTTTCATTTCTTGTTTTTGTTCTTGTTTTTGTTTTTTCAAGACAGGATTTCTCTGTTGTAACTCTGGCTGTACTGGAACTCACTCTATAAATCAAGCTGACCTGGAACTCACAGAGATCCTCCTGCTTCTGCCTCCCAAGTGCTGGGATCAAAGGTGTACACCACCACAGCCCGGCAGATTTTTCATTTCTAATGAGAAAGTATACTATCTACTTTTAGAGTGGAGACTTGTGTATTCATTAGTTATATTAGCATGATGAATTATGCTAGTCAAGAATTTTCTATTGTCACTAATTTTGTCTTATTATTTTACCAATGGTGAGAATTTTTTGTTCCCCATTATATTCGGGCAATAAATCACATGAAAGCAATAATAGTGAATAAATTACATTCTCATGCAACCAGATGGGTGATTAATGAACTAACTGATAATGTTGAGTTGGAAAAAGGCAGACACAAAGGAATACTTTCTGGATGATTCCATTTAGATAAAATTCAAAAAAGAGACAAAAGTGACCTATGTTTTTATAGGTCTCAATAATGACTGCACCTGGCAGGGGAAGAGGACATCAGTGTGGTATATAGGATACTAGTAATGTTTTCTTTCCTAATTTGGTTTCTATCCAGACAAATGGGAACAGTTATCAAGGTGTATATTTATAACTTGTGTATTTCTGGTGACTTTTAAAAAGTTTGTCCAGACATGGTGACACATGCCTGTAATCCTAGACTTGAAGGCTAAGGCTAGAAGTGCCCATGGAAACCAGAGTAAGATGGAACCTAAAAAAAATTTGCCCTATCTTGACCTATTTTAATCCCCCCACCACTAGGTGTCAGCAAATCCCAGAAAGGGTAGGCTGCTTTAGTTAAGAGTTTCCCAGGTGTTTACTCCTGTATCTTTCTGTTTTCATGTATTTTCCAAGAGTTCTACAAAGAACCTGTGCTATTTATTTATTTATTTATTTATTTATTTATTTATTTCTGTTTTGTTTTTCAAGACAGGGTTTCTCTGTTGTAACTCTAGCTTTCCTGGAACTCACTGTGTAGACCAGGCTGTCCTCAAACTCACAGAGATCCACCTGCCTCTGCCTCCTGAGTGCTAACATTAAAGGCGTGCACCGCCATCTCCTAGCCAATATTTTATTTTTATTTTTTGTTTTATGTACAATGATATTTTGTACATACATGTATGTATGTCTATGTAGGGTGTCATATACCCTGTAATAGGAGTTAGAGACAATTGTGAGCTGCCATGTGGGTGCTGGGAATTTAACCTGGATCCTCAGGAAGAGCTGCCAGTGCTCTTGATCACTGAGCCATCTCTCCAGCCTGAATCTGTGTCATTTAAATCTCAAGGAAAAAAATAAAATAATACTACACATAGTAAGAGAGTTCTTTATCCATTTCTCATTGTCATAGAGCAAAGTAATACCACATAAGCTCACTACCAAGTTATATCATCAGGTCTCTTCATTTCATAAGCCCAGTGTATTCCCCAAAGACAAAATGTGATCCATATCCTTCCTGGTACTCAGTTTCTACATCTTTAAAGAGATGGCGATAATTCTCCTTTAAAGAGTTCATCAAATGCATACTGTCATCACATATGTACAAAGGACTAAAATCTGTCCATTTTGTCCCCAGCCTGCTGGAAAGGCAAACAGTCCCTTAAGAGAAGTCCCTTAAGGAAGCAGGGCAACATACAGTTTTTAAAAGACACAGAGCACTTTGGAGATGAAGCTGTAAACATAATCTGGATCTGTGTGTTAACAGCCTTGAATGCTCGCTGAGAAAAGTTTGGAGTCCCTTGTTAGGCAGTCGATTTCCTGAGATTGTTTATGTAATGAGAGCAGAACTAGCTTCAGAGAAACTGATCCAGGACATTATGGGTTAGAAAGCCTTGCAAAGGCCTGGTGTTTTAGGAGATGAGGATTGGAATCTCCAGAAAAATCCACTCTTTGTTGTGACTAAAACAAGGAAGAAAATGGGGAGGGATAGAAGAAGGACAAGAGGAGGGAGGAGTGGCAGAGGGAAG
This sequence comes from Cricetomys ansorgei, assembly GCA_026225945.1. Classification (NCBI taxonomy): domain Eukaryota; kingdom Metazoa; phylum Chordata; class Mammalia; order Rodentia; family Nesomyidae; genus Cricetomys; species Cricetomys ansorgei. Next base: position 422,714 of record JAMJFZ010003423.1, read on the forward strand.
AGAGAGAGAGGCAGAGTTAAAGCAAACCTCTGATACAAAGAGATCTCTGCATATAGAAGGATTATTGAGCTGCACAGATTCCAGCCAAAAGGTGAAGAAATAAATTCCTTAAGCCACTAGCAGCATGATCAGTTAGCAATTGAAAAATGGTGTATATTGGACCTAAGGCGCTAGACTATTTTACAATAAAACTTGGGAGGGGTGAACACAAACTTTACAATGAATCTACTTTGGCTGTATACAAAGAACGGGCCACAGAGAAGCTGGCAAAGGCCTGGGATAAGAGGCTAGTCCATAAAGACATTTCTGCTACTTCTTGGTTGGTTAGTTCTAAAACTAGAACATGATGTGGCCTCTATCTGTAATCCTCAGCACCCGAGAAAGGAATGTGGAACAGCTAATTTACTTCTTTTTCTTTTCTTTGATGACCCAGCTTGAAGCTGTGAGTTAAAATGATCTTTTAAAAAACATTTTTCCAGCGTCCAATATGAATCTTGGAATTTAATTTAGGTAGGACATTACAGAAGTCTTCTCTTATCAGAAGGCAAGCTACAGCTTGAGGAGGGTTATGGCACATGTACAGCTCAAACTATTTTCCTCCCTGAGAACCTTCACTACAGTATGGACAGAATCAACCACCCTTGTCTGAGAAGAACAGATAGGAAGTGCAAACATTCAGGAGGCAGAGGCAGATAGGAATTCCAGGCAAGCCTGGAGCACGTATTGAGGATTTGTCTCAGAAACAATCACCCAGGTGGTGGTGGCACACACCTTTAATCCCAGCACACTGGAGACAGAGGCAGGGGGGATCTCTGTGAGTTTGAGACCAGCCTGATCTACATAGCACATTCCAGAAAACCAAGGCTACATAGTGAGACAGTGATTCAAAAAACAAACAAACAAAAATACTTTTTGTGGTTGATGATGCGGCTCTGTGGTGCTGAACTAACAAATGAAAGGATTCCCAGAATCTAAAATAAATAAATAAATACACTTTGTATCATCTTCTGTTTTTCTTTTTGGTTTAAGGGAGTGATCATGCACGATAGGCAAGTATACTACTACTAAGGTATATCCCCAGACTGCATCATCATTTTCTGTTCTTTTATTTTATTCTGTTTGCTTGTTTGTTTTGTTTTCCAAGACAGGGTTTCTCTGTTGTAACTCTGGCTGTCCTGGAACTTGCTCTGTAGACCAGGCTGGCCTTAAACTCACAGAGATCCGCCTGCCTCTGTCTCCAGAGTGTTGGGATTAAAGGCGTGTGCCACCACTACCCCACATTCAGTGCTATTCTTAAACTGGAATAATTGAGACTGAATGGATAAGTGAATTTTCAAAAGGCAGACCTCTGCAGACATTACCTAGGGAATGTACAGGAGGACCATGAAGAACTGCAAGGAAAAGAGTGGAAACTTCACAACTATAGATAGTACACTAATTCCAGAGAGTTTCTCCCATCACTGAAATTATAATCTTCCAGCAACAGATCCTTAGTTGTCAATAGGGTTAACTGGAAATTTCAAGCATGCAGTTCCTATTCTGCCAATCACTGAATTCTCAGACTCACCCAGAAGAAAACTAAAGAAACTATCCAGGAGAGTTTAAGTGGGAGAGAAAAACAAAAACAAAACCAAAAAACACAGGAAAGAAGGCAGAAGGGGATATATTCTGTGAAGCATCTATGCCAGCAGGTATTAATGCTCATTGCTGCAGTCCGACCAAAGGAGTTGCAGGCCAGCCTCTAGAACTCAGATGATTCCAGGATGGGGAAATAATTCTCATCTAAACATGTTCCTAAGTATGTTCCCTTGGCAGATGTTAGGTCAGAAAAAAAAAAACCACGGAAGAGTCGCTCCATTCCCATGTGGATAAAGTGTTTCTGTTTGTTCTTATAGCCCTTTTCTTTGGTTTTGGTTTAACAAGCTATGGGAACCAACCAAAGAAATCCCTTCTCTAATTTTCTTCAAGATGCGAAAATATCCAGCTGAAGATATCATTTTGGCACATTCAACTTGATCTCTTGTTTTTAATGACTGTGTAGAAAAACATCTGTGTCTGCTTGTTGACTCAAGAACTAAAATTGTGCTTTCACCTCAAATAAAGTTAGTGTTGCATTGAAAAGCCAACAAGATGTGTCCATGGACTCGGTTCAATAGTTTGGACTTTGGAGGTCATATTGTGCCATATAAATAATCATTTCTAGCTCTGGACCATTTTTGTAGGTTTTATTTTTTAATGTGGACATCCGATTTCACTTTGAGGAAAATACATCGTTTTGTGTATTTGGAAAATAAGGCAAAACATGGTGATGTAATGTGAAGCTGCACATTAAATACTTGGAATTCTTACAGAAAAGATTTATGATTTATTCTTTGCTCAGAAAAAATGTTACAGATGTGAGTGAAGTTCAGTAGGTCACGGGGTTGTGCTTCCTGTAACGCAGCTATTTGTTGTTCGTGGAATGTATGGCAGCACGCTCGTCTATAACTTCTGTTAACGGTAGCATTGCTGTTGTAGCCCTATCATACTACCTCCTAAGATATTTTTTGTATCGTTTAGACCCATTTAAGTACATTTGATTTTTAGCAGGGAACTTCTAGTGCAGAATATATACCTGTTTTGGAGAACTGTGTCTAGCTGTTCATGTTTGAAAATGCTGCTAATTAGCTATAAGACTGTCTTTGGAATCTTGTGCTTTTTATTCACAGTAAATCATTTATCCTGTCAATACAGCTTGTTATCAAAATATTTTTAAATACATAAGTGTGAGATGTGCTTGTTTAGAAATTATAAACTGAACACTGGTCCTCTGTTCCAATTGGGTTCATTGTTGCATCATTTTCTATTACCAAAAACCATTTATTTTTGAGGAATATTTTTTGTTTTTGGGTTGGGGAGGAATGTTAAAGTTTTTGTTTGTTTTAACCATATGTATTCTGATGTGATTTGATTAAAAATATAACAAGTATTTGCTTTTAAGTTGAGAGAGAGAGAGACAGAGAGAAAGAGAGAAAAAGGGAGGGAGAGAAAAGGGGAGGGAGGGGAGAGAGGGAGACTCCTGTGTCCTTTAATTAGGGACAATGAAGACAGATGCCACCTGGTGGTCAGTATCAAACTTACAGTTCTGAAAGGCTCAAAACCTGAAGCTTCTCAAACAAAACCTGACAAGGGAGGGAGGAGCTTAGACGCCTGATTTAAGCCAGATCTTTCTAGAATTTACAACCCACTGGCAGCAGTTCTCTAAACACAAGATTTTCTACGATCTCTAAGCCCCAAACTAGATATGCACTTCCTGCCTGAACTGAAGAGAAAACTGCATGATTATTTTAGAAGTTTGAGGCATAAACACACCCACAAATATACTATCAAAATAATTGTTTTAATCTAAATCTACTTTGCTCAACAAGTCAACATATTATATACACCCTTCCAAAACGTAATATATGCTCATAACTTTTTTCAGTTGGGTTACATTTCTTTTAACATTTTTAATCATTTTTACATTTATTTACACTGTGTATGTGTATGTGCGTGCATGTGTAGATGCGTCTGTGTCTCAGTGTGTGAGTGTAGAGGTCAGAGAACAACTTGCAGGAGTTATTTCTCTCCTTTCACCCTACGGGTTCTGTAGGAGGGAAGGACCTCTTGTGCTCACAGATAAGCATTGGGGGAACTTGAAGTGTTAAACACACAGAGTTGTTCCTTTAAAGGAAGGAATTCATAACATGTTATTCACCTAGAAAGCTGGGAATGGACTTGGCTAATAGCCTGGTGACTTTTACCTGTCTGCATGGCTGAAACCACACCAGATCCTCCCTGAGACCCAATGGTAAGCTTGTTTTTCCCCAGTCAATCTGTAAGAACCTGGATTTTGAAATCAACACTGGCTACTTAGTCATGTTGAACTGAACTGCCTTCTTCCTTGGATCATTACTCTGCTGGCTGTGGTGGTCTCAGAGACACCCTACCCCCTACACCACACACCCCCTGCTGCAAAGTTCCAGAGATCAAACTCATGTGTCATCCTGCCTGGCACCAAGCCCGTCTACCTGCTTAACCATCTCCCTAGCTCCACATTTCTATCTTAATATATTTTTCTAATTACAAGTTTTCAGACAAGACAAAAAGAGGTATGTGTGTAAACTGAACCCTGTATGTCTCATCTGCCTTATTCTCACTCCCTGACCCACATTTTTTCGCTGAAAATAGATGTGTGTCTTCCAGATGTGTTTCTCTGAGTACACTTTAAATACAAAAGCAAGCAGTTACCTAAAATACATAATACTCAAAATCATAATAATTATATACCTACTCTTTTATATTCTGCCTATTTCACTTACCATTGTGGCTCTAATTTTCACTGACATTTAAATAACTAGTGTTTAATAGCCATAAATACCACTTTCTGTTTTAAAGACAGGACCTGTTATAGTCCAGGATGGCCTTGAACTAGCTATGTTGTTGAAGATAGCCTTGAAATCAGAATCCCCCTGCCTCTATATCTTGAGTACTGAGATAACAAACAAGCATCTCTGTGTCCACTTCCAACTATTGCTTTAACTCCTCTCTTAGTAAGCCATTTTGCCTAACATATTGCAGATGTGACCACCGTATATTTTACAAATATTCTATTTTTCACGTAACTTTTGACAGTTTTTCTGCCATCTACAGTAATTACTTAACTGTTTGTTATATTGTAATTTAAATCATTACTTTTTCACAGTGTCTCATGTGGACCAAATTGGCTTTGATCTCACTATGGAGCCAAGACAATCCTGAACTCCTTATCCTCCTGTCTCTCTCTCTCTCTCAAGTGCTGAGAATACAGGCATGTATCACCATGTCCAGTTTTCATTTTTTCCAATAATGTTAATATTAAACTTTTACATATAAAATAACTAACAAAATGAAGTTCAAGATGCATAATATATAGCATCCATTAAGACAGCAATTACCAAAACATAGAAGAACATATTGTGTTGATGGAGATAAAGAAAGTGGGACACTTCTGTATTGTTGATGTGAACACAAATGGTGCAGTCTCTTTAGAAAGCAGTGTAGCAGCAGCCCTTCTGAAATTAGACATAGAACTAATACATGATCCAGCAATTTGCCTTCTAGGCATATACTGAAAAGAAATGAGAGCAGAGGTGTAAACAGGGTAGTAGGTAGTTTGCAGGTAGTTTCCCATCCATGATCATAATAACATTGTCCATAAAGGCCAAATGGTAGAAACAGCCATATTCATGGACAGACAAGCAAAATATGGCAAATTCATGATCCAGAGTATGGACTGTTATTTGGTCTTCAAAATAACAGAATGTCTATTAAATGCTACAAAACACAGGAAAAACTCTTGAAAACATGCTAAGTGAAAGAAGCAAGACAGCAAAGAACAAGCAAACTATGATTCCACTTCTATTATGTAGCCAAATTTATACAAGATGGAAAGTAGACTGGTGAATTTCAGGGTCTATGGGAGGGAGAATAAGAAGATATTTAATGAGTATAGAGTTCCAGTTATACAACTTGAGTTCTGAAGACGAATGGTAATGGCAATTGTACAACAATGTGAATATGGTTATTTGTTTGTAGATATTAAGAACTGAATCCAGAACTCTATCCTTTCCCACTGATATATATCTCCTAGACAACGTTGAATGTATTTAATGCCACTGAAAGGTACACCTGAAAATTAGTAAAATGGCAACTTTTAGGGTATTGATAATTCATAAATAAGAAATGAATAAAACTGTTCATCATATCAGAAATTGAGCTTTCCCCTGGGAGCATCCCAAGCTAGCTAGCATCTAGGACACAAAGGCAAAACTCAAATGAGTCCAGCTTCAATATCTGTACATAGCCTCTCTTAACTCCCAGCTTACACTCAAGGATAGGGACATTACAGATGCATAGACAGATTGTCAGAGGCGGTCTTCTGGATAACTATTTGTCCATCCCATTCAACAATCTCTCTGCATTGATTACTAGGATCATGAGAATTAACCACAGGCTATTGCAAGTATTTACTGTAAATGTCTTAGACAGTCTTTACTGAATTTTTTTATGTATTATGTCTGAATGTTGTTGTATCTTTTTCAGTGTCTCATGTAGACCAAACTGGCCTTGAACTCACAAGTGCTAAGAATACAGGTGTGCATCACCATGTCCATTTCAAATTTTTCAATAATATTAATATTAAAAATAGTATACACACCATTTTTTAAATTAAGCAATGTCCTTACCAGCATCAATTTTTCATTGAGATTGGAGCAGTCAGAACCCTGGAAACTTCCTGACAAAAGAAAGAAAGCTTTAAACTAATTCTAGATTTTCCTACTAAGCAGCCTCCTTGCAAGGTGGTTTCCCTGATTAACTTAACCTTCCTATTCCCTGATCTTCATTATGAATTTAGTAATAAGTTATCTGAGAGATGGTCCAGAGGTAGAGAGCACTAGCTGCTCTTCCAGGGGATCCAGGGTCTATTCCCAGCACCCATGTGACTGCTAACTACTATCTATAACTTCATTTCCCAGGGAATCCGACACCCTCTTCTGACTTCCATAGATGATGTACACATGTAGTGCACAGATACACATGCAGACAAAACACCTGTCCATATAAAAATAAAAATAATAAATAAGTGTTTAAGAATAGTAATGTAGGAGTAGATGCTGATTCTGGTTCAAAGGCTTTAAAAAAAATTATTTGGTTAATTCAATCACCAGACTTGGTCCTGGATCCCTGGAGATTTTTAGCCTCCATACAATCTAAAACATTTAAGCTGCTAGCTCAGACCTAGAAGTTTTCAGCCTCAGCCTTTGGGACCTACTGCTGATTGAGCCACTCTGACTAGCTCCTTCTGAACTCTCACTCTTCTGGTTCAACTCACTCACTACTCTGGCTCAACCTCTTCTCCAAGCTGCTGGTTCAAATTTATCTTCTGAGCCAGCCAATTGTTTCTGACTGCCTCAGACTAAACTGCTCTGGCTCAGCTTCAAACTGACTCATGCTTCCCTTCTGATACTGACTTCTTCTGCTGAGCTACCTCTGTGTCTCTGCCTCAGACTCCTCAGACTCCTCAGACTGCTCTGTGCTTCTCTGCCTCTGTTTCATTCTCTGTGTCTCATTCTCTCTCCTCAGTCAGACTGCCTCATTGTTTCTCTGTCTTATCCCCTGTCACTCCCATATTTTTCTGCCTTATCTTCTCTGTTCTTGTCCTCTGACTGCCTGACTCTGAGAGTCTGCTTTTTCTATCATGAGAGTTGGGCATGTCCTCACGCTGACTCACTTGCTAATGTTTCATCACTTTGCCTACCCTTCACTGTGACTCATCTTAGACTTCACTTCCTGTCTGACATTAATTCCCTCTGAGTTCTGTTTCCTGTCTCCCAAGTGTTGGGATTAAAGGCGTGTACCACCACTGCCTTCTGAATAATGGGATTAAAGGTATGTACCAGCATTCTTTCTACCTTAGAGCAGCTTTACTGCTCAATTAAAAGATTAAACATTCCTCTACGAGTAATAAATAACTGATAGCTTTTAAAATCAGTTGAGACCTTGGGCACCAGGAGTTCCTCTCCCATGAGACTTTCCAGAATAGGAGACATTATTAAATTGCCCAGTATGCACATGAGCTGTTCTAAGGTTCATTATACTGGTCTTCTTAACTCTCTTTACACTTCAAGGGAATAACATAGAGTCACCACTATCTGAGTATGTGACCCGGGTCATTCGTGTGGGAATACTACATACCCTTTGCTTTGAGCCCAGGCCAGTGATCTTCCAAGTACTCTATAGAAAGTAAGTTCTGTTCTATTTATTTGTTTTTTATTTTTTGTCTGCTTATTTTGTTGTTATTGTTTTTATTATTTTTATTGTTTATTTATTATTTATTGTTATTATTGTTTGTTTTCATCCACATCAGTATATAAGTGGTTCTTTTTTTCTAACTTCAGAAAATCAAATCTTTCTTTGGACACGGGCATAAACACACCAAGTCCAAAATAGTATAAAACAATTACTGGTAAGTCACTGACAATGAAAGCCCTGTAATTAATTGAATAAAGTACTGTTTTTCAATGTGGCCACACTAATAAGAACCAACACCCTTTATGAATGCTGTGTATAAATTAAGCAACATGCTAAATGCTTTGTATTATGTCTAACAAATATCACTCACTGAGCAATAACCCTGTATAGCTAGCATGATAATTCCCGGTTCATCCCCAACAGGTATTGGGATTAAAAGGTGATACAGCCAGAAACTAGCAGGGCCAGAGTTCAAGCACTGGTCTTATGTGGGTTCAATGCCTTGAAAACATGGCCCTATTCAGGTTGCTAAAAGGATAGCAATTAATTCTACTTTAACCACAGTAGAGCGGCTTGTCCAGATGTATTAAGAAAAGTCTACAAGGCAATACCTTTGTGCTACTGTATACATTTCATCTGTCATAATCTTTTCATTTTAGGCAAAAAACTGCAAGAAAAGAAATAAATTTAATATGTGTATACAGATACATACATGAGCAATTAATTCCTGTTTTAGAAATGTGAAGAAATCTGTATTTTAGTATATTTTTATTAATGTTTAGCCTAATTTAACTAATTTATAAAGTGATAAAAGGGCCACCTTCTGTCTAGTACTAGGGAAGCAGAGACAGGCAGAAAGGCCAGCCTGGTCTACACAGTTCCAGGCTAGCTAGGGTGACATAGTAAGAGCCTGTCTCCAAAGACAGAAAAAATAAAGAGAAGGAGGGAGAAAAGCCATATATAACCTTTATTGAGGAGGACTTGAGTGGTGTTTAATAAAATGATGTATGTGTGTACATACTGACTAGTTCTGTGGGGCTTTTCTGTTTTTTTTCTACTATTATTTTAATTACATACTTTTTGAATTTTCTCCATATCCACTTCTCTCCTCAACTCTTGTATCTTCCATCCTTCTTGCAAATTCATGTCCTCTTCCCCCTCCATATATATAATATACATATACACATACACATACACCTGTACAAATATATGTGTATATGAGTCCAGTTAGTGTTGCTAATGTGTACTTGAGTATAGGATGGCCATTTGGGCACGGTAAACTATTGGGGACGTTTTACTGAAGAAAACCCATTCTCTTCCACCAGCAGCCTGTAGCTCTTCAACCAGAGAGGTAAAGTTTTGTGTGCCCTTCTCCCCATTGACTGCTATGGTCTTAGGAAGGTCTTGTGAAGGTAATCATATTTTTAGAGTTCATGGGTACAGCATCTCTGTGTCGTCTAGCAGACATTATTTCACATCAGTCTCCCTAGTCATCTGACTCTTCCAACCTTTCAAACTCTGCTTCCAAGCAGTTTCATGAGCATTGGATATAGGGACAATGTCACAGGTGTCCCATTTAGGTCTGGGCACTCCACAGCCACTTATTCTCTGCATTTTGACCATCTCTGCAATAGCCTCCACCTGCTATAAAAAGAATCTTCTTTGATGATGAGTGAAAGCAGAGTATAAGGATAAGTATTTAGAAAGTGGTTGGGAACTATTTCAGTTTCACAAAATGATAGTAGTAGGTTCTCCTCTAGGAGCCATGACCTCCTCAGCCACAGACTCTTGTACATGTTTATATAATATCCAGCATGAATTACTTCCAATTGGGTGGTCCTTAAGTCCAATCAGACAGCTGTTGGTTACCCCCAAGATACTAGCACCATTATTGCACCATGAACATATCTCAGTAGACCAGTCATTATTGTAGTTCACAGACTTTATAGCTGGGTAGGAGTGCTGGTACCTTTTCTCCCAAAGAAGCTTGCATTTCTCCTTTTGACAATATGAGAGCTAGCTACCAAGGAGGAGGCCTTTCAGTCAGTACCAGCTTGATTTTTCCAAGTCATGTGACCAAACTGTGAGGTCTTACCCTTAATTTCTAGGAGGCAACCAAGTATACTGTTGCTGTATGGGCTCAGCAAGGATAACAAGGAGTCATTTCATAAGTGCAAACTCTGCCAGACCTTAGCAGAGGGAACCACCATCATGGCCAGTGCAATACTCACAGTGGAACCTTGAGCATCTGAGTTCAGGTCGTTTCAGTGATTCAGCACTCCTCAGGTCCAGATCATAAGCAAATCAAACATTCCCCACAGAAATCCAACACTTAAACAATACAAAATGCCAAGGCCTATGCACCCCTTTTTCCAACAGCGCATAAAGCAATTTCAAACATAACTAAATAAACTTCCCAACATTTTCTGTATAAAAAAAATTGCTTTGCCTTTACAACTCAATTTAACACTATACCAGAAAAACTATTTACAAGAGGGACAAATCATGAGTGTTGCTAATGCACAGGACCAAATGAAACCAAATATCTATTAAGCTTTCCACAATGTCTTTGGACTGCAGAAAAACATTATCAATGTCCAATTCTCTGGATTCACTTGCGATCTTCTGGGCTCCTCCAAAGTGCTTGGATCACTTCTCTAGCTCTGATCTCTGCAGCACACACAGCTTGTCCTCCAGGCTCTGGCTGGCTCCATTCCACTGCTGCTTCTGTTCTTGGTGGCACTGGCATCTTCAGAAGGTTGCTGGAGTACCTTACTGCAACTGGACTTCACTTTCATCAATAGCCTCTCTTGGTCTCTCTTCATGGTGCCAAGCCTCAACTCCTCTGCATGACCCCATCATGCCTTCAAAACCACCTGGGTGACTCTTACAGTACCAAGTTCAGCTGCCAGCAGGAGATACAAACTTGGTCAGTTCTGGAAGACATTTCTGTGTGCTGTCCCTGAGGAAACACTTTCCAGATTTTAATATAGAATCTGGTTTGTAGGAAAAATAACTAGTAAGCTTGTCTGCAGGAAGGGTCCCCTCATGGGATGGAGCTCTCATTGCCATAGCAGATGTGTCTTATCAGAACCTCTTGTAGACAGGTTTGCAGAAAAAAAAAGTTCAGTTTAACTAAGCAGCTTTTAGGCCCAAAGGCCCCACTTCCACATCAGGGGGACGTAGGCCAGTGGGAAGAATATCTGGCAAAGTCTCGGCACTTTGGCATTCCTTCTCAACACTGCTATGGGGAAACACTATATCCTTCTTCATAGACCTCAAATACAACATCTTGAGCTTCACATACATATAACCTAGCTATCAGAAAAGTCAGTTTGTGAAACATTAAGCTACCACCAGCAGCAGCAGCAAGCATTGGCTCCATGATCAGGAAAAGCAGTAAGTACCTTGCTTTTTTTCTGCTCCTAGCTGAATTCTTTATCTCTAAGGGCCTCCATTCTGTGGCTCTCACCTTGGAGCTTTTTTCCTCATTTATTTATTAATTTCACAGTCTTTTCTCTTCATAGAGGCTTATTCCCTTTCTCTCTCTCCTCTTTCTTCAGGAGACTTCATTTAATACCTTAATCTCTGTCCTCTGGTAGCTTCCCTGAGCGTTCTTTATGGTTCTCTAACAGATTCTCTAAGGTCTCTAGTTTCTTCTTTGTCTTCACGTTGGATTAGCTGGCATGATGTCGTTGTGCCCCATGTTGGTACACCATTTGTAGTAGTACGTCCCTGTGGCAGCTCAGCAAGCACGACAAGGAGTCATTTCAAAAGTGCAAACTCTGCCAGACCTCAGCAGAGGGAACCACCATCATGGCCAGTGAAATACTCACAGTGAAACCCCGAGCATCTGAGCTCAGGTCGTTTCATTGATTCAGCACTCCTCAGGTGCAGATCATAAACAATCAAACATCCCCCACAGAAATCAACACTTGAAAACAATACAAAATGCCCAGGCCTATGTATTCCTTTTTCCAACAGTGCATAAAACAATTTCAAACATACTAAAAATAAACTTCCCCAACAACCAAGAGCAATGGCTATAGCCTGTATTGTTTTGGGAGTATCTTGGATGCCCCCTGGTCAACAATTCAAGGGAGTTTCTATGGCTTCTGGTGAGGAAGCATTATCTCTCTGTGTGGGTTACTTCCAATGAAACAGTCCTTAATGTTATTTATTTCTCTCACCCACTTTATCTATGTTTTACCTTCTCATCTCCTTCCCCACTTAAATCTCCCATTTTTCCCCTTTCCCTTTATAGTACTTTTGTTCTACTAGCCTCTTCTTTAGAGCTCTTTTTGTTCCCCACCTGAATAGTCATTTTCTACTTTCCTGGTATCTTAGTTGGGGTTTTATTGAAATGAAGACACCATGACCATGGCAGCTCTTATATATTGAATTGGGGATGGCTTACAGGTTCAGAGGTTTAGTCCATTATCATCATGGTGGGAAGCAGACATAGTGCTGGAGAAGGAGCTGAGAGTTCTATATCTGGATGGGCAGGCAGCAGGAAGACAGAGAAAAAAAGAAAGAAAGAGAAGGACCTGGCTTCAGCATCTGAAATCTCAAAGCCTACCCCCAATGACACACTTCCTCCAGCAAGGCCATACCTATTTCAACAACGGCACACTTCCTAATAGTGCCTCTCCCCTATGAGGGCCATTCTTATTCAAACCATCACACCTGGCTTCTATGATTTGTTTATTATCTATATCACTGGTTTTTAATATTTTTATTTATTTTTATTTTGTGTGTATCGTTGTTTTACCTACATATATGTCTGTGCACCTTGTGTACCGTGTGCAACCATGTGCACACAGTGCCTATAAAAGGTGTCAGATCCCCTGGGACTAGATTTATAGGTGGTTGTAAGCAACCATGTGGATACTGGGAATCAAACTCAGGTCCTCTAGAAGGGCAGCTGGTGATCTTAACTACTGAGCCATCTCCTCAGCTCCCACATCAGTGATTCTTAAACTGTGGTCCTGTGAACCCACATGCAAATCCTTGCATCTGACCAAGACGGCCTGAATCAGAGATCTAAGGGCAAGGCCCAGCAATGTTCTACAAAAGACTTATGCTGAAGTTTTAGCCCCTCCACTCTAACCGGTTAATGACTCATACAGTTGTACATGTTATACTCTCCTGAGATTGAGTCTTCTTGGTGGAACTGACAAACTCTCCTCTTCACCAAAGTGATGTGAAACAAAGAGAAAAATCTAAATAAACTCTCTAGCTTTGTGTTGGGACTGCCATAGAGCTAAGAGTGGGTCGAAGCTGGCTTGGAACCCCACGTCATCCCAGGAGATGAGAACGGCATGCATTTGGCTGCTCCCCACTTTATCCCTGGCAAGAACCCAGCTAAATATTAAATATTGCCTACTCACAGAAGCAAAGGAATGTGGCTTGGTTGGTGCTTATCTGCGCTATAGCTGGAAGCATAGGGATGAGCCCATTTACTGATAAGGTGCCTTCCTCTTTTTCCCTGTGGGACCACACCTTATGCTGAAGGTGCCCTTGTAGGTCCTTGATGTTTAGACTTGAGCTCCATGTGCAAATGAGGCTACTCAATATCCTTGTCTTAACCAATGGATCCCAACCCTGGGTACCGAAGACCCTCCTCTGCCTGTACCCTATAAATCTTGTCAGGGCCGCCTGACAAGTCAGAAAGTATCTGAAAGGGGGGTGGGACAGAAGGACCTTATGAGGAAAGGGGAAAGGAGACAAAAAAGGAAGGGAATAGACCAGGCACACACAGTATCATTGAGCTCAGATGGAATGGAGCTGAAGTTTAATTTTTGTCTCAGTCTTTATGCACTTTTTACTCAAGGGTCTACGTGCAGTTACAGCAATTACAAGGTTAATAATCACCAGGGAAACAGCAGGTATACAATGAGAGTATTAATCACAAGGTAAAACAATATATGATTGAAGCAACTTATTCTATAGTCAAACATAAGCTTTCATCTTACTAGCTGGAGCGGAATGCTCACCCAAAGCAATCATCTTACTCAGTGGGGCTAAACGCTCGCCTAGAGCTGGGATCTCGCTCTGTGGGGCTGGACGCCCACCCAAAGAAGGAATGTTCCTTAGGTAATCTTTTGATTTCCCCCAAACCAGCCACTTCCGGGCAGCCTTGCTCTGTGATTCTAGCTTTGCTCAGAAAATCTCCCAGTAAAAGAATAAGCTTTAAGCAGAATCTAGGCCCAGAATCTGGAGGCTTCCCACAAAATCTAGCCATCCTTCCTTCAATAAAGGAGAGATATGCTCCTCTGATAGCCTCTCCCGAGAGTCTGAGTCGTTCTTGTCGAATCTTAGTCCTCAGATCTGGGACCGGCCAGGATGCATTGACCCATGCCCTGCGCTTTCCTTCCAGGGGGCTGAGCTGGAGGCCAACAGCTCATGCTCCAGGGAGGGATGCGAGAGAAAGAGAAAACGACGCTTTTTTTTTTCTTTTAGTTACTTGCTATTTGTTGATTTTAGAAATCACTAATTCTGGGGCTGGAGAGATGGCTCAGCAGTTAAGAGCATTGACTGCTCTTCCAGAAGATCTGAGTTTGATTCCCAGCAACCACATAGTGGCTCATAACCACCTGTGTAACTCTAGTTCCAGTGAATTCAACATACCCTCTTCTGGCCTCCTCAGGCTTTCACGAATATGGTACACAAATAAACATGCAAACAAAACACACTTACATGTAAAAAATAAAATAAAACATTAAAAACTGTCTTATAAAAATTGTGACTAATTCTGGGCCAGCAAGATGGTTCATCAGGTAAAAGCTTGCTGACAAGCCCGAGTTTGATTCCTGGGAACCAGATGGTAGAAGGAAAAAACTGACTCTTACAAGTAGTCCTCAGACCTCCACAAGCTGCCATGGCATGCACAGACACACACACACACACACACACACACACACACACACACACACAGAGAGAGAGAGAGAGAGAGAGGGAATAAAAAATATTAAAACATCACTAATTCTACAGATCTGAAGTATTTGCTATGGTAGCAATAGTTCCTTAGATTATTTTTGAAGCCATTCTTGTAGAAACCATTGGCACCTCACTTGTACCTGCAGGAGCATTGGACTGGTGACCTTTAGTGTCAAAAACCTCAAAACTCCACCCTCAGATCATACTAACCCTGTCATTTTCTGAATGTGTGTCCTGTGAAGCATCATGAAGACTGTTTATAAATGTTCAGACCATGGATGATTTCATTTCTGAATACTTTTCCCTCACACCTTAAATCAGTTCAATTCATTTCCCCTTAATATTCCCAAACTGTATCCTTGGGGAAGAAGATTTGAGAAATGTGGGTCTCTTCTCCCACCTTTGAATGTCCTGTGAACTCTATTTTTAAAAAGAAAAAAAAAATCACTTCACTGATTGATATAAGGTGAGGCCAAACAGGCCTGTCACAATAACAGTGGAAGGCGTAAACAGGAAACCCTGTACCGATGGTATCTGGAGATAATTCAACGCCCTGAGATTAATTACTTCCGGGCCTCGGAAAAGAATAGAAAAACTTTACTTGATTTCCTGTTTCTAAAATGTGCTTTCTTATCCTCCTTTATCTTCTGTATGGTAGTAAGGAAAAAACAGAGTGAGCAAATTTGCAGAAAATGTCTGACATCCAGCAGGACTTGAACAACTAACTTGTTTTCTCCCATGCATAATAGATATGACTTCTAGAAGCCAGTGAGGCTCAGCATGGAAGTTGTTTGCTGCACCAGCCTGGCAACCCAAATCAAAGCCCTGGAATCCATGCAAAAATAGAGATCAACTCCACGAAGCTGTCCTCTGACCTCCACTTGTGTGATATGTTTGCACATAAACACACATGAACACTAATAATCAATTTTTAAATGTTAATGAGATGACTTTGACGTTAACTACATGGAATCGCTACTGTAGCCTCCGGAAATATAGGCAAGAAAAGAAATGTGTACACAGTTGCGTAACGTTTTCTCCCTGCAGGGAAACAATGTTCCAGTTTCCCTCTATTCCAAGGACTCAGTTGACCTTGTCAAATTAGTTCTAGTTTCACATGGAAGAAGAATCATTCCTGCCTGTGCAATTCCCAGTAGGGTTGCTGATTTGAACCCCAGTCTAGTGCAGCATTATTGGGTGACCAAAATACTGCCTGCAACTGACCAGTCACGCAGTATGTCGAATGAATGACTGAATGACTAGGACTCAGTCTCTGGAAGACCACTACACCCCTTGAGCTTGGAGGCTATAATCACAACTTCTGATAAATAGGGAAAAAGCAGGTTATGACCCTGCCAGTGTGCCAAGTCTTGCTCTATTTAGGATACATAGATGAAGAAAAAAAAGTTCTTGCCCTTTATGTACCAAGGGCCTAATGATCTTTAACTATGAAAGGAAGAAACAGATTGTAAACAATGAAATACCATATGAATATAATGTCAGATAGTAAGTAATAAGTGTTGGATATGAGTTTGAATATGAGGTTTTGTATATGTGGAGTTATTGTTCTACCAACACTTTGGGGAAATGGTTGATGCCAGTTCTAGGTTATTTAATGTGCAAAATAAGTTTAAAATCTCTTGTTACACAATGTAGTAAAGAAGCTACCAAAAACTACTTCAGAGGAAAAAAAATAAAATAAAGGATATTGAGGTCCTGACAAAGGGACATGACAGAAAATTTTAAAGACGCTTTTCCTGGCCAAAGACAGTGCTTTACTTTTTTCTTTCTTAGATTGTGTGTGTGTGTGTGTACTTTACACAAGAACACTGAATCGGTTTATACCCCTCCTACCACTTCCTCCTCCCCTCCAACTCCTCTTATGTCCCACCCTTTCCTCTCAAATTCATGATCTCTTCCTTACTATTGCTATATGTATTTGTATATAGATATAGATGTGTATATAGGTGCATGCATGTATATACAACCTACTGAGTTCCTTTAGCATGGTTTGTTTGTACATGTGTCCAGAGACGATCACTTGAGATAGGGTAACCTATTCCCTGGAGGAAATGATTCTCCCTCTTTCAGCAGCCATTGGCCTCCTACAGCTCTTCATCTAAGAGTGGGACTGCGGGACTGTGTAGTACTTTTCTTTTTAATACAGGATCTCCTGTATCCCGGGTTGGCTTTGAATTTGACTTTGAACTTCTGATCCTCCTGCTTTTTCCTTCAGAGTGCTGGAATGTGCAACAATTAAATCCAGGGCTTCCTGTGTGCTAGGTAAGCACTCTACCAATTAAGTAATACCTCCAATTTCCAGAGGAAAATAATTGAACAATTAAAAAAAACTATAATAGTTTGAAATATATTAAGTACATGTTTAACTGTCAAGACAGTACTCATCGGGGCTAGAGGGATGTCTCAGCAGGTAAAACTAGTTACTCTTCCAGAAAACCAGGATTTCATTCCTGGCACCTACATAGTGACTAACAACCATCTGTAACTCCAGTTCCAAGGAATCTAATCTCTTCACTTCTGGCCTCTATATGTACCAGACATGCATGTGGTGCATAGATGTATATATTGTCAAGATATTCTACACATAAAGTTTTTTCTAAGTAATTAAAAAGAAGTCAATGCTCAGAAAAAATACAATCATATGAAAAGTATTTATCATAAGAATATATATTTACTACTAATAATTTTATTAATAATATGAGTTTCATACAATGTGTCTTGATAACACCCTCTTCCCATTTCTTCCTATTCCACCCTCCCACCCCTGTGTTCTCAAAAAAAAAAAACTAAATGAACCAAATGAAAGAAAACTAAGTCCGGTTTGTGTGACAGGAGGACAAATCACAGGCATCACCATGGTCTTTTTTTTTTTTTTTTCGGTTGTTCCAGACAGGAGCCAGGGTTTCTCTGTTGTAACTCTGGTTGTCCTGGAACTCACTCTGTAGACCAGGCTGGCCAAGACCTCGAACTCACAGAAACCTGCTTGCCTCTGTCCCCCAAGTGCTGGGATTAAAGGTGTGCACCACCACGGCCCAGCTCACCATGGTGTTTTGAGACAGCAGGCTACTAACCTGCAGACACCTAGACATCATACAGGCATGATCTCATGTGGCTCAGGCTACCCTCAAACTCACTGTGTAGCCACTGGGCTTGAACTCCTTATCCTTTAGTGTCTACTTCCTGTGTGATGGGATTATAAGTGTGCATCACAATGCCAAGCAAAAATAAAGCCACTTTATGAAGCTCTTGTCAGAATTGTTGTCTTTGAGAGAGGGTGCCACAGAGTAACATGGAAATCATTATGGCCAGGCTGGCCTTAAATTTGTGGTGATACTCCTGCCCCATCCTTTCCAGTGCTGAGATTATAAGTGTGAGCCACCACTCTTGGGTATAAACTCATTCTGAATAGAGAATTTCTTTGTTTGTTTTTCTTTCAGTGAAGCAGAACAAACCAATGGCCTCACAAATTATGAGGAAATATACTGCCACATTGTATCTCAAGCACAGAATGTATTTATAAGAAGGGAAAAATTCCATGTCGTTTTAAAAATGTTTTAGTAGATGTAAGTGCTTTGTTGAGGCATAAAATCATTTACAGGAGACATAAAGAGAGAACTAGGACTATCGTGAGTCTAAACCAGCAATGTACGTCTCTGCAACCTACCTGAACAGCACTTGTTAATGCCAAATGGTGGGGGGAAAGACCATTTCCACAATGTTTGATTTAATTTTAAAGCAAGCTTTAATATTGGACAGAAATGATGGACACTGGCCAGGGCCATTTAGAGGTTCCCATAGAAAGGCCTGAGTCACATTCTGGGGTCTAAAAAGCGGCTCTAAGTCATATTTTGTAGAGGCTTATAAAAACAGAACCCATACCGCTATGTATTCCCTACCAGGTCCAATCAGGGGTGAGCATACATATCCTACCACCTACATCCAATCAGGAGCAAGTATATATCCTGTGCCATTGGATTAACTAAGCTCGCTTAGGGGATTTTTGTTTCTGTTCTGGGTTTACATACCATCAACTGACTTAGTATTCAAATATCTGAGCTTATGGGGGACATTGCCATTCCAACATCAAAACAACATAGTGAGACCCCCATCTCAGAAAAGAAAAGAAATGAGAAACTTGAAATGGGTTATACCAGCCAATCTCAGTATCTTTAAAAATAACTGCTGTAATGAGCTTATAAAATACATTTAATAAGCTCAAACTGTATAAGCTTATAATCATACTGCCCAACTTCATTTGCTAACCTTGAAAGATGAAACCAATGAAATTCAAACTTCACATGCTTGTGCCTCTCTCTTCAAGTATTAGACAAGTGAGGCAATGGACATAAGAAATTGGAATTTCCCCAGAAAAAAAAAGGCTGATACCTTGGTACCAGTGGGTTTGGAGGGATGGAAAGGGGTAAAATTTTCCAGGAAAGAGCATTTACATGGTTTTTTACAACTTATCAGCCCACCTCACAGGATAGACTAGCAGATGACAGTGATATGTCCATGATGAGTAGAACCATATCTTGACCTGAATTGCTTAGTTACACATACTTCTTATCCTCTATTTAAGCCCATACCTCCCTAGGAGAATGTAACTAAGTAGACTGTTTGCTTAGCATCTATAAAGCAAGCATTGCACACACCAGACATGGTGGTGCACTTCTGTAATACCAGCCCTCAAGAGATGGAGCCAGGAGGATCAGAGAAGTTCAGGTGACACCATGAGTTCAAGGCTAGAGTGGGCCATGTGATAAACTGTCTCCAAAAAAAGTCAGAAAAGTTTGGATGTATCTCAGTTGGTAGAGTGATTTGCCTAGCTTGCATGAAATCCTGGGTTCCATCCCTAGCACCGCATAAACCTGAGATGCTGGCAGATGTCTGTAATCCTTTGCTACACAGCTAATTGGAAGCCAGCCTGGAATGTAACACTCTGTCTCAAAACAAACATCCCCAACCTCTTTATAGGAGCTGGAGAGATGGCTCAATGCTAAAAGCAGCACTGTGATGAGTATAAGTAAATGGCTCAAAAATTAATCACAGGAACTCCTGGCTGTTGTCTCCAGTACCCATCTCTGCTTTCAGAAGCCTAACTCCTGTCAGAAGGCTGCATGTCTATGCTGACCACTGCTGGGGAAGTGGGATCTATAGACAAGTTCCAGGATAAGCAGAGTCTAGCCCACCACCTCCGTAATGGAGTCTTGCTTAACAAGCAGGAGAAAAAGACAGGGAAAATTATGTGTCCCAGAGAGGGGGAAGAAGGCCCTCTCTACAGAATCTGGCTAGGAGTCAGAAGCTTCAATATAACTGATGAAATGAAAATTGTCTATAAAGGTATGCTTGTTTTCCTAAAGTCTTTTCAAGATGTTAAAAACAGCAAGCTGTACTTACGGAAAGCCAGAATGCTAATAGTCTTAACTGTATTAGATGCCTTCTCATCCATAAATCTAAACACGGCATCTCATGATTGCCTCACAATCTACAAAGAGAAATTCTTTAAGATTAAAATAAAGTAAGTAAACAGACTTATTCTTATTGCTTATTTTTATTACCCTTTAGAAGGGAGGAGGTTTCTAAATATGGCCCCAACTGGCCTGGAACTTGCTATATAAAGCAGGCTGCCCTTGATCTCGCAGAGATCCGCCTTCCTCTGCCTCTTGAGTGCTGCGATTAAACTTATGAGCTACCACTGCCTGGTGGCTTTTTCATTTTTAAACTTGACTTAATTTAAAATTTTTGCTTGATCTTTAAACCTTGGGAATTAGAACCTTTGAGAAATATAACTCAAAAAACCACAGAATCTCAAAGAACCGTTCTGATGACTCCTAAAGGCTCCCTATCTCTCAACAATCATGTGTAAAGATGAAGTGTATACTATCTCTTATCTCTCCTTCATAAGCAAGGCAAGGTTCCTTCACTCTGACTCATTCTTTGGGGTGGTGCAATGAAGGATCAGGCTTTATGTGGTAAGTTCCCCTAAGTGGGGAACTCCTGAGGCTGCTGACATACCCATTAACCTGGTGACCCCATGAATATGCCTGCTTTCCATTCACAAGACTGAATTCCATGAATGAGAGTTGGAGCAGGTTATGGAATGTTCTCGTGATATTCTCAGCTGGATGCCAGACAGAATTTCACCCATCAGCAGTTGTTTGTTTTGCAATATCCCTTTCAGCTCATCTCAGAGGAATCTTCTTTAGGTAGGAATCATCTCCGATGAAAAATAAAATCCAATATTCACATAGTCCCCATGATGAAAATACAGAGGGCATTTATTGCAGGAAGTGGGATGAAAAAGGACTGTGGTCAAAGGCTGACTTCTTGAGTGAACACGTATTCCGTATCCTTCCACTTGGATTTCCGGCCCTCACTTTTCCGGTGATAATTCTCTACAACCCGGTCTTTGGATCAGGAAGATTTTCATCTGAGTTCTTGCTGTGCCAGTTACTAACCACTTGACTCTGAAAAAACTAACTTAACTTCTTGTCTTAGTTTTCATTGTTGTTTTGTTTCTGAGACAGGATCTCACTATGTAGCCCTGGAACTCACAGAGATCTCCCTGCATCTACCTCCTCAGTGGCGGGATTAAAGACATACACACTTCTCCTTAGTCTTCTTATTCAGAGCACCAGTATTATAATTTCTACTTCCTAGGCTGTTTTAAGAATTAAGAATTTGGGGCAGTGGTGGCACATACCTTTATTCCCAGCACTTGGGAGGCAGAGGCAGGCAGATCTCTGAGTTTGAGGCCAGCCTGGTCTACAGAGTGAGTTTCAGGACAGCTAGAGCTATACAGAGAAACCCTGTCTTATAAAAAAAAAAAACCAAAGAAAGAAAGAAAGGAAAGAGAGGGGGGGGAGAAGACAGAAACAGACAGAGACAGAAAGAAAAGAAAGGAAAGGAAAAAGAATTAAGCAAGATAATATAAGTAAAACACTTTGCTTACTGACAAGCCACTTTATTTTGATTGGCTCTTTGGTTTTTCTAGGTGGTTGAGAGCCTATAATCTTTGGTGACATCTGGCTTCTCTTCCATTAGACACCAAATATTATAATGACCACTACAGCTAAGAGGAAGTGTTATATTTGCAGTATAATTCTTAAATCTACCATTGAGATCACGTAGTTTTTATTTGTTTTGGAGAGAGTGTTTTTAGTGAATCTAAGGTAAACCTCGAACTCACTGTATACCAAAGATGTCTTTGAACTTCTTATTCTCCTACCTCTGCTCTCCAAGTACTGGATTTTAGGCCTATAGAGCTATATTTGGTAATACATACCACATAGCCCTTTCTCTTTCCCTCCCTTCCTCTCTCCCTCCCACCCTCTTACTTTTCCTCCCCCCCCTCTCCATTCTTTGATTTGTTTTGGGTTTGTTTTGTTCCATTTTCTGAGATAGGGTTTCATACAGGTCAAGCTGGCCTGAAACTTACCATATAGCTAAAGATGGCCTCCACTACTGATCTTCCTACCCTTCCCCTTGAGCACAGGGATTGCAGGCAGACACTTCCATACCTACTTAATGCATGCCAATTTCTGACTAAATTAGCAGTCCTGGGTAGTCAGTTTGATTCAGTTATTTGCTTCTATTCTGTTACAAAATTGAAGACAGGAAGGGTATTTTGCCTTCATGAAGCTCTCAAACTTAGTGACAGGCCTAGCCTGTCTATCTTACCTTGTACAGATATAAAAAGACATTGCAGAAACCTCAGTAAATAAAATGTCTTGTGATTTTTCTTTCTCCTCCAGGATTTACCAGATGACTCATTTTTACCACATAGAAATGGCAGGCAGAATTAACCCTGTTTGTTTCCCTCCTTACAGACCCATTTTTTAGAGTATTTTATGTTGTGGTAGTTAGTCGACTTCAGAGTTGTCTCCTCCAGAGGAGGTTCAATGGAAAGAGCTGGCTGCTCTGTGTCAGTCTTGGGACTAGGGTTCTTTTTCATACAGAGAGGCTGGAAAACATCTGCAAGTAAGGCTCACTATTGACCTTTGGAGTGGAGGAAGCTTGCTTTTAAAAGAGAGAACTAATTTCTAGGCAGACACTTAATTGGGTGTGACAAAAGCAGTATTCTCTATCTCCATTCATCAGTCTTGTTTGTTTTTGCTGTGTATTGAATAAATATGTGTCAATAGTCTAGCCTTTCTCTGTCTCAATTCCATTGTAGTCACAGCATAGGTGTTTTCCTGACACTGAAAACCACTCAGTTTAACCATAGAAATAATCAATCTCCAAAGGCTCAGAGTCACTAAACAACCCTTTTATCCAATAGACAGCTACCTATACATCCATTTGTTCATTCATTTCACAAAGATTTATGAGCACTTGGACCAGGAACTAGGCATCATGTGGGGTGAAGTGTGGGTACCTCAGAGTGTAATGATTTATCCTCTTATAAGTGAACTGCCTTATAATTGGAGTAGAAAGTGGGGACAGTTTTAGAAGGAAGAAAAACATTGATTGAACATGGATTGTATCTTATTCATGAAATCCTAAAAACTCATTAACTGCCAAGAGGATTGCTGACTCTCAACCACAGGCAGCAGCATCTTAGGGACTTCCCTGGAGGTGGGACTCTGAGGAACTACAGACCAGCTTTGTCGCCTTCATCTCATCCTCTGTGTGCCTCGGATGGTGGTGATGGTATCTAGCCAAAGGTTTTACTCAAAGTATGTTTATCTGTAAGTAGGGCTATCGTGTTCATTTAGGATGGTCAGACTTGAATTTCTTGCCACTTCAGAGGCGCTGTCAGGATACAAAGTATATCTGAAAGAATAAAAGGATTGGGTCTCCTTTCCTAGCATAAGGTACAATGAAGCAAGTACAAATAAATCATTATGACCTAGATTTAAACATTAACTGTGTTTTCCATACAGTTGTCTTTCAAAATGTGTTTTCTGAATTTAGTCTTAGTCATCATGTTGTCTCTCCTTTACACACTGTACCATACTTCCCAGAAGTTTAAAGAGTTTCCCAAACCACTGATAAACAGTTGAGGAATTGCCCATATCTGGTCTTAGAAAAGTTTACATAGCAAATTCCTTAAAGGCAGATAGAGAGATAGCCATTCTCCTGGCTTTGTTAAGAGGTTATATTGTTCTGATCTTTCAGTAGCACTATGCTCTATAGCAATTTGTGAAAACACAGGACCATAGAGAGAAAAAATGAACTAGAGGAAATTGCTGTTGACATCTAGGCATATTTTTCTCTAGTTTGTAAAAGAAAACAAATCTTGGCTATAGACTCTTAAATCTGTCTTTCAAAAATTGGTGTTATAACGTGTGTTTTTATACTGGCTAGTTTTATGTCAACTTGGCACAAGCTAAAGTCATTAGAGAGGAAGGAGCCTCAGTTAAGAAAACGCCTCCATCTGGGCATAGTAGCACAGGACTTTAATCCCAGTTCTCAGGAGGCAGAGACAGAAGGATCTGTGCAAGTTTGAAGCCAGCCTGGTCTAAGTAGTGAGTTCCAGTATAGCCAGATCTACACAGTGAGACTCTGTCTTGAAAGAACAACGACAACAACAACAGGGCTGAGAGATGGCTTAGCAGTTAAGAGCACTGACTGCTCTTCCAGAGGTCCTGAGTTCAATTCCCAGCAGCAATATAGTGACTAACAATCATTTATAATGGGGTCTGATGAGCTCTTCTGACATGTAGATGTACATGCAGACAGAGCACTCATGCATACATAAATAAAAATTTTAAAAAAGAAAGAACAACAACAAAAGTTAGTTCTGTAAGACTGGACTATAGGCAAGCCTATAGGGAATTTTCTTAATTAGTGATTGATGGAGGAGGGCCCAGCCTACTGTGAGTGGTGTCATCCCTAGGCTGGTGGCCCTAGAGTTTTATAAGAAAGCAGGCTGAGCAAGCCAGGATGCAGCACCCTTTCATGGCCTCTACATCAGTTCCAGCCTCCAGTCCCCGGCCTGTTTGAATTCCTGTCCTGACTTCCTTCAATGATGAACAGCAATATGGAATGTAAGCCAAATAAATCCTTTCCTCCCCAACATGCTTTTTGGTCATTGCAGCTATAGTAACCCTAACTAAGAGAGTTTTCCTATTTCAGTTAAATATCTCATGAACATTTGCTTAAAATCTGCATGTTTTCCCATTTATTGCCATGAGCAGGTTCAGTTAACAGCACCTTAGCCAGGAAACCTTCTCTGACCATTCCTGTCCTCTATTCCCTGCTTCGTGAATGGACCAAATAGGGGCTCCCTAGCTATTTCCTTATAATGGTTTCCTATGCAATATGAAGGCCTTTAAAATCATTTTTAGGAAAGGCACTTAATTTATCTAAGTTCTAGTTTCCTCGTCTAGTACATGAATCTATACAGCATCACTTTCTTGGACTCTTGTGGTGATTAAATGAGAAAATTCCAATAAACCTATCCCAGTGACTGATTTACGGAATGGATTCTACAAGCCTCACAATTGTCTGAAAAATAACGTAAGTGAAGGAAAATATAAATTGAATGGATAAACAGGACAAAGCATAGAAACCTGATTAATCATGACACCAAAACAATTGTTCTTTGAAACCCATTTGTTTTATGTGCTTTAAACTATGGGCAGGCACTAAGTTAGGCTTTAATCCAACTCAGAAAATATTTCATATTACAGTATTTTTTATTTGGTACTAAAGCTTGAATCCAAGTTCTCACTTATGCTAAGCTTGCATTCTACCACTAAACTTACATCCAGACCCCATATCTATTTATTTGTTTGCCTATTACCGTGCTGGTGATCAGACATGTTTTAAAATAAATAAATCACATCCCGCCACAGATGCCCGGTTCCATGAGGCAGCTACATGCCCACTGGCCAGCAGCGGCCACAGAGGTTCCTGGGAAGCTTTGTGGGATGGTGTGGTTCTTACTATGCAACTATCTGGTCCCAGATCCGAGAACTGTGAGCACAGAGTTTCTGGGAGAGTGTTGTCAGTGAAACATTTCAGTTTATTGAAGCGAGGGTGGTTATATATATATATAGGATAAAGGCAGGGGAGGGTCTTTGATATCCAGGGACGGGAGACATTGGTTAAGGCAAGGATGCTAGAGTAGCCCCATTTTCATGTGGAGCTCAAGTCTAAGGGTACAAGTCCTGCAAGGACACCTTCTGCATAAGGTGTGGTCCCACAGTGAAAAGAGGAAGACATCTTATTAGAAAATGGGCTCAGCCCTAGGCTTCTAGCTACAGTGCAGATAAGCACCAACCAAGCCACATTCCTTTGCTAGTGACCTTCTGTGAAGCAGGTAGTATTTAGAATTTAGCTGGGTTTTACCACAGGTAAGAAAGTGGGGAGCAACCCAGCTCCTGCCACTCTCAGGGTGAGAAATCCTGGGTTCAAGGTACTCTTCGACCCACTCTTAGCTCTAGGACAGCCTCACAGTATCTACGGCATCATGCATGCTAGGCAAACAACTTGAGATTGTTCTTTGAAAGCATTTGAGTCCAGGTAGAAAAGCAGGAACTGCAAGGGAAACTGGTGTTTGACACTATGTCAAGTGCTCCCTGCACCCAAGGTTTCCCATTCAACTTACACAACACTATTGCGAAGAGTCAGAATTCCAACTTTACTGATCATCAAGCTGAATCTTTCTCAAAGCTTTTTAAGTCGCATAACTGCTAACAGGCCAAATCTTTATGTAAAACTCAGTATTTTCTTATTAAGTTCAATTCTACTGTATAGATGTTTATACCTTCATTTGTTCATGCACATTCTGTTTATTTTCAGTTTGGGACAATTATGAGTGACAATAAGTATAAAAGGATATATATATATTCCTTTATATATATTATATATAATTATATACACTATAATAAATATTATGTATA
This sequence comes from Cricetomys ansorgei, assembly GCA_026225945.1. Classification (NCBI taxonomy): domain Eukaryota; kingdom Metazoa; phylum Chordata; class Mammalia; order Rodentia; family Nesomyidae; genus Cricetomys; species Cricetomys ansorgei. The sequence continues at coordinate 449,338 of JAMJFZ010003423.1, forward strand.
TATTATATAATATATAATATATTTTATCATATAATATATATTATGTATCCACATTTATCTTCCCTAAAGATGGAATTGTTGGGTCATAGAACAAACATATATTTAGCTAGACTTAATTTTTAAAAGCTGAGTCTTCAGTTGGGGTGTAGTAGCTCATACCTTTCATCCCAGCACTTGGGAGAGGTAGGTGGATCTCTGTGAGTTCAAGGCCAGACTGGTTCATGAAGAGGCCCTGTTTCAAAAAAAAAACAATTGAGTCTTACCCTTCAGTCTCCTGCATTGTCTGGATTTTAGGTAAATTGAGTTAATTTTCTCAACAAAGTAGAAACTATAGAGAGTATATATACTCTTTATAGGACAGCGAGAAATACAAGGCAGATGTAATGGTACAGGCCTGTATTTCTAACACACAGGTGGCTGAAGCAGAAAAGTCATGAGTTTGAGTACAGCCTAGGCTACAGAGTTCCAGGCCAACTGGAACTACATATCAAAGCCTGTCTAAAAAAATATGGAGCAGGAAAAGGGCTTGAGATGGTTCATCAGGTAAAGGTACTTGCCACCAAGCCTGATTAATTACCTTGATTCTATGCCTGAAAACCACGTGGTGGAAGAAGGTAACAGACTACTGTGAGGTGTCTTCTGACCCCAACAAGGGCAACATGGCATGCATGTGCACAGCAACGCCCCCCCAGTAAATAAATAAATAAATGAGAAGTTTAACAAACAAAATGTAAGCCAGACACGGTGGTGCACACCTTTAATCTCAACACTCAGAAGGCAGAGTCAGGTGGACCTCTGTGTATTTGAAGCCAGTCTGGTCTACATATCAATTCCAGGACAGCCAGAGTTACATAGTGAGACCTTGTCTCAAATCAGTCAAACAAACAAACAAATAAATAGGCAGTGGCACACACCTACAATCCTAGCTCTTGGGAATTAGAAGCAGGAGGATCAGTACCAACTACAAAATGAGTTTGAAGCCAGTTGAGACTACATGCGACCCTGCTTAAAAACAATCAGAAAAGAAAATCCAAGAAAAAATACAAATAATAGTAACAATAAAATAAAGAAGAAGAAAATTAATATTCTTTTAAGAGGGATCAAAATTTTTCTTTTCTTTCTGGGATTCTGTGTCGATTACTGGCTGCCTTAAGAGTGCAAAATCCTAGCTAGAGATTTTCTGGAAAATTAACTGAGCAGACTGTCAAGCATAAAATCAATTTGCAAATCCATGGAGATGCTCTCTATGGAAGAATCAGAGCTCAATATACTTTGAGGCTCAGTTCACACAGAGCCTCTAATCAAGCCCAGAAAGGCAAACAACTGCCAGCCTTTCTGAGCTTTCTTCCTACACAGCACTGGAGACAAAGGAACACAACAGTTTATTCTGCTCTGGCAACTCAGATTGTGCCTATTAAGAGAAAAATGCTTAGATCACATCATAATGCATGCTGCATTTATTCTTCTCGGGCAACTCAGCATGTACCTAGTGGGGGAAAATGTGTAGATTGCATTATAATGTGTGCTGTGTTCACATAAAGGAATACAGTACAGTCATTAAATATGATTATGTAGACCTATATTTAACAATAGTAAAGTATAATGAGGACCTAATTTCAGGTTTGTTTAATGGTCGAGATAGTAGGCATTGGAACAAGATAATCTGGATGTGCTGCTTGACTGCAAACCTAGCTTTCTAACCTTAAATGAGATAGCTTTGCTGCTCCTCCATTTTACCATCTTGAAAAGGAGATAAAAAAAATCCCCTGCTCATTAGGCTGCTTTGAAGATTAACAAAACACTATAACATGTAGAAAAGCCCTTAGGAACAGTAACGTGTGGTTTATAGTAAATTTACCATTGGCAGCCTTAAATGGGCTGACAGAATTACCCATGAGTCCTCCACTTCTCTGGTCATCCCACAACCTGCTCTCACCCTTCAACTCACTGAACCTCCTCCACTCTCTTCAAACTTCCAACCACTTGCCTTCTTATTGTCTCTATGTGTATGTAACCACGTTCTATTTACATAAAAACAATGGTTGTGCAGTATCAGAAAAGAGCTCCCTCTCATCTTCCCCAAAGCAAGCACAAACAGTACAGCTGCTCAAGCAGCCTTTATGAACAATCCCTCATTTAAGACATCGACGTCCTTGCCTCCTATACTCCACCTATATTTTAGGTCCCAGATCTGCTTTCTTAGTAGATGTAGACTACAATTCAATCCTTTTCTCTGCTCACTCCCAACAGATGCTTAATTGTAATTTTTACACAGCCATAAAATTTCTCCCTATTAAAAAGAGTTTCTCTCTAGCGCTCGGGAGGTAAATGCAGGACAATCAGGCACTCCAGGTCGTCTCTAGCTACTTAGTAATTTTGAGGCCAGTCTGACCTACTTGAGATTCTGTCTCAATAATAATAGTTGTAGTAGTAATAGTAATAATGATGATAATGATGATGATGATGAAATGATGATGATGATGGAAAAGATCTCTTTTGACCCCTAATCTCATTTCTGCTACACTATCACATTCCCTTTACGAGCAAGCTGCTTCAAAAATTGCCTATAATCATTTTTTTCTATTTTGTTGGGTGCTCCTTTCAGCTAGCCATACCTCAATTCACTGCAACCTACATTTCTACTCATCATTCTCTAAAAATAGGTCTGGCACTTTGCATGGTACCTCATGCCTATAATTCCAGCGCTCAAGAAGCTGCAACAGGGGGGATTTCCATAAGTGTAGGCAATTCTTATTTAGTTAACACAGTGAAACAAGTTTATTGTAACTAGAAAACTTTAAGTCAGGGGTCTTTTTGCTTTTCTTAGGTAAAAGGAGAAACTGCTGCATAGCTCTATATCCCCAAGGCTTACTCCAAACTCATCAGTAAACTTTTGGTTATAGAGACCAGGAAAGAGTCAATTTTATTTGTGGTCAAGGAGGTTCAAGCCTAACAATGGGCACTGAGACTCATTTGTTATTACCTGATCATGGTCTGTTTTTCATACATGAAACTCACAGGTCCTAGCAATTAACTTTCTTTGCTCTAACTTTCCTAACCCTGACCAAACAAGTCCTTAGCAAAAATATGTTTTCTTCGTAAGTTACTGATTATAAGGCAGCTGACAAAACATTCTAATTTAACCCTGTAACTATAAGTGAAAAATGCCTACTGTTTTTAACTAGACATGTTTTTTTGATTATTCTTTCTGGAGTTTCAATAGAGTCACCAATTCAACTGAATAACACTACCTTGCCCAACTGGCATTGCTTGAAGGAAAAACATCATTATTGTTATGTGTATCAGTAACACTGCCCAGTGAGGCATTAGAGACCCCCCCACACACACACATACACACACAGAACGTTCATACCACAAGAGAGACAAGGAGACCATGGTAGCAAGAAGCATGATAAGGTCCAGCAATAGCAAAGGGCATTCAGGAAACAATCCCTCGGGAGGCCAAGGTAAAAACTTACTCTCACCCTGCTAAACAGTAGGCTGCTTTTCTGAAGCTCCAACACTGGCTGCTGTTCCCCTGCACCGCTCCCAGCAGTTGGGAGTGGGGCTGAAAGTTCCAATCATCTAGTAATGCCTTAGTCTTAAAATGTATTTTATCTATTACTATGGGGAAGTACTTGTCACAGTGCACATTTGAAGGTCAAAGAACAGCTTTGTCAAGTCAATTCTCTGCTTACAGCTTTTATATGGGTTCTGGGGCTCAAGCTCAGGTCACCAGGCTTTCAGGTCTTCCATTGTGAAGCCACCACAGATACCAATCATCCTCATTAGTGAGCAGAAGACATTAATTCCAAGAAAGTCTAAGGGTTTTAGGAGTTGTGTTTCAGGAAACAGCAATAAAGACTGCCATTTGTCTTCTCCAAAACTTATGTTGATTTATTTTTAATTAATTAATTTGTTTATTTATTTTATTAATTTTTTTTTGACACAAGGTTTCTCTGTGTAGCCCTGACTGCCCTGGAATTCACTCTATAAACCAGGCTGGCTTCAAACTCACAGAGATTCACCTCCCTCTGACTCCTAAATTCTGGGATTAAAGGCATGGGCCACCACCCCTGGCACTTGTGTTGAAAGTAAACTGCATTCTAACAGTATTGAGTAGCATAAGAGCTGGGCATGATGGTGCATACCTTTAATGTAGATCCCTGAGTACAAGTCCACCCTGGTCCACGTAGCTTGTTTCAAGATAGCAAGAGTTATGTAGAAACCCTGTCTCAACAAACAAACAAAATGAAGTCGCAGTAGGATCAGAGGTTCAAAGACAGTCTCAGCTGCGTAGTACTGAGCTACATAAATCATATCTCAACAACAACAACAAAAGGTAGGGTATTTAAGAAAATATTCAGTGAGTATCAACATAAGTTAGATGAAATCACTGAGTGTTCTAAGGTCTCTCACTCTCTTTATAACATCTGCCCATGGGTCTCTATATTTTTTTCCCATCTGCTGCAGGAAGAAGATTTTCTGATGATGGCTGAGAAAGGCACTGACCTATGAGTATAGCAGAATATCATTATGAATCATTTTATTGCTGCTCCTTTAGCAGAACAGTAGTATTTGGTTTTACCCTAAGTCCTTGGGCTATCTAGTCTCAGGTTCTTGGTCACTTATGCAGTATCAGGTATAGGTTCCATCTCGTGGAGTGGGCCTTAATGTAAATCAGGTATTTGTTGGTTACTCCCACGAGCTTTATATCACCATTGCACCAGCATGTCTTGCAGACAGAACATCATTGTAGATGAAGGGTTTGTGGCTGGGCTGTTTACATTTCTCCTTCCTGAACCACAGATTCTAGCATGTAAGTATGAAGCTCTATGTAGGTATCAGCTCAACTTCTCCATATTCAATGAGTTTTGTAGGTGTTTTCAGCAACAGGGCCTTGCTGTCAGTTTGTGGAGAACAACCTATATTATTGACAACAGCCTGGGTTGTGGGGGGGTGTTCCTGTGGGACCCCTTTGGCAAGTAACTCAAATTAAATGTAACACATTCCTGGTACTTGGAACACTCAGCCCTAAATGGGATGTCTCCATCAAATTCCTCCCCTCAGGGTTCAGGGAACCCCTTGGAAAAGAGGTGGAAAGAGTGTAAGAGCCAGAGGTGATGGAGGACACCAAGGGAACAAGGTCCTCTAAGTCAACAGGTTTGACACACATCATATGAACTCAGAGAGACTGAGACAGCATGCACAAGGCCTGCACAGGTCTGCACCAGATGGGGTCCTAGACCCGAAAGGAAAAGTTGACATATGCCCCAACCCTAACCTAGAAGTTATCTCCAACTGATAATCACTTGCAAATGAAAATTTAGTTTCCTCCAAGGGAGAGTCTCACTGGGGAAACAAACTACTGTCCAGGAGAAGATGGCCAACAGAAAACCAACCCAACAGCATCTTTGGAGTTTCTCTCTCTCTCTCTCCTACAGGTCCTATGTGTAAATATTATGGCTTCCAGTTTAGTGTTTTTCTGGGATTTCTGAGTGGGTGAATAAGTGGATCTCTGTGTCTATGTATGTTTCTTGTGCCTTTTCTTGGGCTCTTTTCCTTACATTTGTCTGTTTTGTTGTATTCTGGTGTCTTATTGTTTGTTCTCTTATTTTAATTTATCATTATCCCTTAGAAGCCTGTTTATTTATTTATTTATTTCTAATAAGAGAATGGGGGGTGAATCTGGATGGGAGGAGAAGTGGGGAGGGACTTGGAGGAGGGATAGAAAACTGTAATCAGATACAATATATGAGAGAAAAATCTATTTTCAATAAAAGGGGGAGTGATAAAGAAAGTAATGGGTTCTGGGGATCCATAGCACAGTGTGTTGAGTGTACTCTGCAATGACCTATTACAGAGTTGGTAAAACAAACTGGAGAATGTGCCTAAGAGATGGCTCAGAGATTAAGAGCACTGTCTGCTCTTCTAGAGGTCCTGAGTTCAATTCCCAGCAACCACATGGTGGCTCACAACCATTTATAACGTGGTCCAATGCCTTCATCTGGCATGTAGGTGTACATGCAAATAAAGCACTCATACATAAAATACATAAATTTTAAAAACTGGAGAATGGACTTTGAAACTGTGAAACATAAATAAGGAAGTAAAGGACATTACTTACTTTCATATACATATTGTATACAAGAATTAAAATGTCATAATGTAGCCCATAATCATATATATGTACAATTAAAATAATAATGGTTATTGAATAAAAAAAGAGGTCATTGGTTGGAAGGATAGTTCAATGAGTCAAAGGGCTTGCTGCACTAACATGAGGACCAGAGTCTGAATTCCCAGAGCCCATAGAAAAGCCTGATGTAGTAGCACTCTGTCTGTAACTCCTGCCAGGAGTCAGACACGGTGGCACACCCCTTTAATCACACCATTTTAGTCAGAGGCAGGAAGATTTCTGAGAGTTTGGGGTCAGCCTGATCTACATAATGAGTTCCAGGCTATTCGGGGCTATACAGTAAGGCCTTATCTCAAACAAACAAAAATCCCTGACAGGACTCTTCAATGACCCCTTCCCAATCCTTTGCCCACACTGTAGCCAGAGCTATTACTTTCAGAAATCATATCTGATCCATTGCTCCAACTCCACAGGGTTTCCAATAGCTCTTAGGATATGCACAAGACAGCTTAAGCTGATTTCTAAAGCCTTGTCTGCCCTGACCCTCCACACTGTCACAGCCTACCTCCCAGTCTAATGCTCTCCCAACTGCCTCTTAAAGTTCATCTATATTATTTTGATCTCTTTTACTCTCCATTCTGTCTCCAAACACATAGCCTGAAATCTGTTTCCAAAGGTAATTAACCTCTACTTTCCCTACAGTTGTCGATATTCATTTTCCTAGGGCACTATTCCTGACCACCTTGACCAGTCAAATCACCCTTCTTTAAATTTTTTTAAAAATATTTATTTATTTTATGCCATAAGGTGTTCAAGGAAATCTGGAGAACACAGCCTACTGAATCAACTAAGCTCAAATGAACTCACAGAGACTGAAGCAGCAAGTGCAGAGCCTGAATGGGTCTACACCAGGTCCTCTGTGTATATGTAAGGGCTGTTAGCTTAGTGTTTTTGTGGGACTCCTAACAATAGGAGTGGGGGTGTCCCTGACTCTTTTGCCTGTTCTTGGGACCCTTTTCTTCCTACTGGGCTGCCTCATCTAGCCTTGAAATGAGTGTTTGTGCCTTATCTTATTGTATCTTGTTGTGTAGTGTTTGACTGGTATCTCTTGGAGGCCTGCTCTTTTCTGAAGGTAAAGGAGGAGGAGTGGATGGGGGGAGAAGGGGAGGGGGGATGGAACTGGGAGGAATAGAGGGAGGGGAAACTGTAGTCCGGATGTATTATATGAGAGAAGAATCTATTTTCAATAAAAAATGATTTATACATATAATTGTTTTGCCTGTGTGTGTGTATGTGTATTATATGCAGGTCAGATGCCTGTAAGGGTATCAGATCCTCTGGAACTGGAGTTATGGATGTCTGTTTATCACCATGAGGGTTCTGGGGACCAAACCTAGATCCTCTGCAAAAGCACTCTGCAAGAGTGCTCAGAACCACTGAGCCATCTCTTAAATACCTCTTCTTCATGGGTTCTTCTAACATTATGTCCCCTCTTCTACCAAGTACTTATCCTCACTTCCATTACACACCTGAATGGCTTTTGACTTGTTGTTTCACTTCCCATTTGACTATGGGCTCATTGAGGGTAGAGACTTTGTAGGTGTTTTGCACACTTATCCTCAGCACCCAGCACAGTGCCTGGCAACAAACACTGGGTCTGTTTAAAAGAAATAACTGCAGAAGCCAGAGAGATGTCTGGCAGTATATGCCTTTAACCTGACAATTTGGGAGACAGAGGCAGGCACATCTCTGTGAGTTCAAGGCCACCCTGGTCTACATTGTGAGTTCTGAGCCAGCCAGGACTACATAGTGGGACCCCCTCTGGAAACACATACACACACACACACACAGAGTTCTTGCAGATGACCCAGATTAAGTTCCTAGTATCCTCCTCAGACAGCTCACAATAGCTTATAACTTCAGATCCAAGGAGATCCAATGCCTCTGGCTTCCAAAGGCATCTACACTCACACACATGCACATACCCACCTCCATCTCCCTGGCATACATGCAATTCAATATAAAATAAATATTTTAGGAAGTTTTAGGTGGCTGTTTTGAGACTGGGTCTCCCCATGTAGCTCTAGGCTGACCTGGGAGTCACAATGTAGATCAGGCTGGTTGAGTATAAATGAGTTTATAATTTTTTATTTTATTATTTTACATGTAAAGGATGCTTTGCCTACACGTAAATCTGTGTACCAACCATGTGTGTACAGTTCCTAAGAAGGCCATATCTGTAGGAGTTATTTTGTGAATCGCCATATGGGTGCTGGGAATTGAACCCAAGTCTGCTAGAAGAGCAACTTGGGCTTTTAACCACTGAGCCATAGCTCCAGTCCCTAGATAGATTTTTTTAAAACTATATATTCAGTGATTTCAATACAGAACAATTCAATTTCAAGTGTAACAAGGGTAACATGGATTTATAGCCACAAAGCTGAGTGAGTGTGTCACTAGCTGGAAAACTACTAAGAGAGACATCAAGGGAAGAAAGGTTCTTACTAGAACAATCTTTTGTAAATTTAAAGTTGTTCAAATCATCAGTACAATGTAAATTAAGGACATTCTTTTTATTGCTAAAAAGCTTTCTCTGTCTCCATCTGACAGGCAGTTTCTGGAAGTCATCACATTTAATGACTAAAAAGAATGGCCTGTGGTAGCTCATTCCCAAAAAAAACAAAACAGAACAACCCTACATGCCTAGATTGTGCAAAGCCCTAGGTACCAGTCCTCATACCACCAAAAGGGGAGGAGACACAACTTAATAAGATTTTTTAAAATCACACATAGAATAATTTGAGAACAATAAATATTAAGTTCTCAGTTTATTTGCTCAAAAAGGCTTAGAAAACAGAAATCAGAAATTATCTCTGCATGGTAGCACAGGCTTTAAATCTCAGCATTTGCAAGCTGGAGGCAGGAGACTGTGTGTTTGAGGTCAGGTTGGGCTACACAGTTCAAACAAAACACAGCAAAATGAGAACGATTGTGAACTAAAGACAGACGATTCAACGAAGTGATAAAACATTTTTTAAGATTTCACTACATAGAAATAAACTACAAGGAGAAAAGGAAAGTAATATGGGTAGAGAAATAAAACAACTAGCATGTTTTCAGAACTTTTAAAAGTTCCAATATGGTGTTGTGACAGTTGGTGAGCTGTTTGTCCTTGATCCAGTCATCGATAGGAGATTCAAGAACATAAGGAAAAAGATTAATCACAAGCCATAAAAGTTGGATAAATACTCAACTGAAAATAAACTTGTATTCTGCCACGTCCTGCAAGCCAAGCCAGGAGCACCGTGTAGGGTAATGTGACAACTTCTAGAGGAGGTAGCTGCAGCCCCCGCCCCCGTTCCTGGAGCTGCCCTTAATGCAGAGTCCTGAAATGGGAGGCGGAAGAACCTCCAACAACACTGGCTAGAGGTGATCAACATTGGCAGTTAGGGACTGGGGTGGCTCTCCAGACTTCCCTATCTTTTGCTTATGTTACCCTTCAGCCTGCCTTCCTGCTTTGCTCGGTGGAGCCAAAAGGAGAGGGGGGCTGGTTTGAGAGGGCGGGAGAGATAGCCGGGCTTTCCAGATGCCTGATAATGGCTAACAAAAGTGGTTATTTATCCCTCTCTTAGCTCTGCAGACATCTCGCCCGATTTTCTTTGCTCGCCACCATCTGCCATTCATCACTCTTGACCACTCCCCCATTTGCTTTGGTGACCGGGTGCCAGCCCCCGCCAGGCTTTAGCCGCCATTTCCTGGCAGCCTCTTTCCAACTCCTGTCGGTGAAGTGGAATATGCTAGGGGCCGAGGTGGAGGGGCGGAGAGCGGGCTGTTTAAGGGCCTCCAGCAATCTGGAAAGGGATGAATTCCTGCCATATTCTCTCCACCCTCCACAACCCCCCTCCCTTATTGTGAGCTCCAGAGAGATTCCAGCGCTGCTCGCAGATACCCTTACCCATAACTTCCCAAGAACAGCTACACAATCCTTCCCACGTGGATCCCAGACGCGTCCTTCACTCTCCCAACCCCCATTGTTTCCTGTTTCCCTCCCCGACAAGTCTCTTTCCCCATAGATAGTTGACTCTCTGAGACTCCATTTCCTAGTCTTTAAAGTGGGAATGGTAACGAAACCTAATGGCATCATGTGTAGGAGAAACAGGTCAAGTACAAAGGGTAGCAGAAACAGGAAGGACACTAAAAAGGACCTTGGGAAATATCCTGGCAATGCCCAATTAGACTTTTTTTTTAAGGGTTAGATATGTATCTCAGTGACTTACATAGGCAAGGTACCTGGTTCAATTCCCAGTTTCCCTCAACCTCAAAATAAATAAATAAAGGAATAAAGAATAGAAAGAAAAACAGGAATAACAGCTAGATGTCTTACCAAGTTAGAGCATAAAAGAGATAAATGGGACACTCGATGGAGTAGTTAGTCTGCAGGCTTCTCAGAGGTGTAAACTTACCTTTTCTTTTTTTAAGCATGCTTTCCCTAACACTCTGGGCTTTACTCTTTCTCTAACTCAAACAGCATGACTTTCTTTCCTCCATCTTCATCCTCTTGGCACCTACCAAGATTTACTGCTTGCTGCCCTGGGATTTTTCTTATAGACTCTAGTAAAACTGTCCTCAAGTTTTGAGGAGGGGGGAAAGGTAGAAAAAGCAGGCTGTAGGTTAAGGGCACTAGCCTCTCTCCTAGAGGACCCAGGTCCTGCTCCCAGCACCCACAGGGTGACTCATTCCAATTCCCTCTCTTCTGGCTTCCACTGGTCCTGGGTACACAAGTGGTACACAGATGTACATGCAGGAAAACACCCACCCATACACATAAAACGTTTTAGATGTGCAGAAAAGAAGGGAGGGAGGGAAAAAGGAGAACCAGTAAAGATACTACAACTCTCAACTGTTGTCTCAATACCAATCTCTTCTCTTGGATGCCCAACTTCCATCAGAGGGCTGCAGCATGTGTGATCTGTGAATGTCCATCCTGGCCAGTGCTGGGCAAGATGGGATCCATAGAAAGGTTCCAAGACAGGTCCAATCCAACCTCTCACCTCCTCAGTGGAATCTTGCACCCACTAACCTGGTGACCCCATGGACATGTCTGCTTTGCATTCACAAGACTGAATCGCGGTCAGTGTGGGAGCAGGTTGCAAAAGGGCTCAATGACAAGCAGCATGGTACTGGAGAAGCAATTGGACTTTTACTCCATCACCAGTTGCCTAACAATAGCTCTCAAGTCCCATCTTGGAAAAAAAAAATTTTCTGATGGTGCTAGAAATTCTTCTTGATAGAAAAGATGTTCGATTTGCAAATGAATTCAGCATCACATTTAAAAAAATAATTTTGCTGGGGGATGAATCAACAATGTTCTATGCTTACATATAATTGTTTCTATTTGGTTACCCATTTTAGAGTCAGACAAGTGAATTCTGGAATTAAAGAATGAATTGGTGAGCTACAGAACCCACACATAAGTACATTAGCAGAACACATTATGTAATTGTTAAAGCGCAGCTTGTTGGGACCCACCCCATGAGTTTTTCAATCACTCTAATTCATCCAGGGTGAAAAATGACATTCCTAAGGAAGCCTGAGGTCATGGCTGCTCCACAAACCACACTGGAATATGACACAAGCTATTGCTGGGAACTGTTTTAAGCCATGATTATTGTAGCTGACAACTTTTTTTTTTATCTTGCCAAGTAGCTTGACCCAATGGAGTGGAACATCCAATTTACCTCCTATAATGCTCCCCTAGGTAACTTTTATGCTGGGTCACTAGTAATAGTAGCATGTGCCTATAGACATGTGCAGTACACAGGGGTTGGTGTTGATGCCCTGCCAGGTACTGTTGTCCCTTTGTGACCTCTAGTACTGGCCACTGACATATTCCAGGTTCTTTCCTTTGACTGTTCTCCAGAGCCCAAGTTTCTCACTAATTTCTTGGGGCACCACATGAGAAGAAACTGGTCACAGGACAACTTGCTGGTCTCCAATCTCTCTGGTGTGGGTGTCTAGGGATCAAACTCTGATGAGGCTTGGAAAGAAGCTCCTTTGCATGCTGAGCCATCTTGCTGGCCTGGCCCATTTTAATGGAGCAAAAGGCACTCTAGCATCTCAGGATTCAGTTCTCCTTTTCTGGGACTTGGTGACACCTAGTGGCTAACTGGAGCTTTTTCACTCATACTTTGAGAAACTTCTGGAAAAATTACTCAGCACTGGGGAAATCAAAAAACAAAAACAAAACACCTTGAATTTGTTTACTCCTCTGAGAAGGGGTTCCAAATGTGCTTAGGAGAAAAGGGTAATGACTGGCACAATGATATGAGTCAAAATGGATTTCCTACTCGCCTGTCATCTGTAATAGAAATCAGAAATAATTAAAAAAACAACCACCAAAAATATAAATTAGAAACCATTAGTGAATCTCAAACCTGCCATTGCTTTTTTTTCCAGGAACGATACTTTAAAAAGTATCTCTAAATACAGGATTAATATGAATTTGGTATCTGCATCCAATTCCACAGAGTATTTCTATAGATGCCAAAGCATAAACAGCTCAAAGGTAATTATCCAGTTCCTGGGCAGAAATGTGTAGTTCATCTGTAGCTGTTACTGATCTGAGGGTGTCCAGGACTAAAGGTCAGTGAAATGTGAAACTGCTTACCACCACAATACAGAGATTCAAGGGGACCCACAGATAAAAGTGCCACAGGCGCTTAGAAAACTCATGGGACATGCAAGGTATGGTAAACAATCAACCGCGGCTTGCATCTCAAACAAAATGTTGAACTACTTGCTATGAAAGAGGGGAGAGAACTGGTTATCATAAATGAACTATTTCTTAATTCCTTTTAGGGTTAGACCTTTAGCAGTGGGAGAACTGTGCTGTCTCAAAATGCGGTCTTAAGTAATCTCAGCACATTATTTGGCACCATCTCAGAACCTTCCCAGGATGGGGCCTAGCCCCATCAGTCTTTAAATATGTTCCAATGACACCACTGAACAACCAGTGGCTCACAAGCTTTGGGTGGTCTGAAAACTAAGAATATAGGGCATTTAATTTTTTTAATCAACGAATTCATGTAGAATGCATTTTTTCCCTAAAGGTATTTTTTTTTTCCAGCCAAGGTGCATAGTGTTTTCTTCTTTATGGTAAAATGAAAGCAATTATTTGTATTTCTTTGGACTTTGGAGAATACTGTCTTCATAAAGCACAAAGTCTCCAAGAGTTATGTAGAGAAAGTAAGTTTAAAAGCAAACCTTTAAGAAATGAAACAGACCTGGGTGGTGGTAGCATATTCCTTTAATACCAGCACTTGGGAGGCAGAGGCGGGCAGATCTCTGAATTCAAGGCCAGCCTGGTCTACAGAGTTCTAGGACAACCAAGGCTACACAGAGAAACCCCGTCTCAACAACCCCCCCCCCAAAAATCAAATTGCAGGCTGAAGAGAGCTTGCTCTACAAGCATGAAGACCCGAGTTCACATCTCCAGCACCCATGTAAAATGCCAGGCATGGTCATACACACATGTAACACCCCCCCCCACACACACACATACACCATGCTGTGGGAAGCAGATACAGAAGGATCATTGGGACTGAGCTGGTTGCCAGCTCAGTGAGTGACCCTATTATCAAGGCAATAAGGCAGAGAGCAATAGAACAGGGTACCCAGTGTTTTCTCTGACCTCTACCAATACTCAAGGTGTACACACATACACAAATCAAAATTTAAGACCTTGGATGTAGCTGTGTTGGTATAGTACTTGCCTTGTATTGAGAAAGCCCTGGGTTTGCTCTCCAGCACTGCATAAACTGGACACAGTGACACAAGACTGCAATTCCAATACTCAGGAGGAAGAGGCAGGAGGATCAAAATTTAAAGGTCATTCATAGCCTAGACCATTTGAGACTTTGTCTCAAAAGAAAAGAAACAAAACTGAAAATTTACATTTCAACAGCAGAGAATTTTAAGTCAGTTACTATGTATTCACACAATAGAACATACTTTTAAAGTATCAAACTACACAAGACTTTTCCAGTTTTTAAAAGGAAGATTTATTTAACAAGTTTCACTTTAGTACAATACATCTAAATGGAATTCACAATACAAGGTAAGATTTAAACCAAAGCCTCAGAATTCCATACAAACAACATGACCAAACTCCTAAAGTATTGGTATTACATCTCAAAATTGTCCCAGATCTTTTTAAAAAAAAGTGAAAGTGTACACTCACGTGCCTTACAGGATATTAAACCAAAAAAGCTAGAATTAACAAACATGCCAAATGTTGTCACTTTGAATCATAGACATAGCTCCTATATTTGATTTTTACAGAAAAGCATGTTTCTCAACATGCATCTGAAGTTTTTGATGTACTGTGGTATAAGAGCAACATTTAACATAAGTGAAACTGCTTTAAACCTAAATATGCTTACTGCTTAAGTACACTCTAACATAACTAACTCGAGGAAAGCTGAAAGTGGATTTAACAGTTATGGTCAATACTGAACTTGTTATTATGTCCTAGATGAATATTTCAGTGTTCAAAATTGCTGAGCTTAAAGTTTGAAAATAATCTTAACTTTTACTTTACAGTAAGCATGAATCACAAGCTTGTAATGCAAAACTGTTAAACTTAAATTTTGTTCTCTTTAAAAAAAGGGAGAAAGAAGGAAGAAAGAAAGCTGACCAATAGTGATCAGAAGCAATTGTATTTCCCATTTACCAATCATACTGGATATGCTGGACACCCCTCCTACCTATTCAGGTCCTATGAATGCACAGCTTTTATTCTTGTAGTAGCTGTTTGGTGCTCCTTCTTTTCCTAAGCAAGGTTTGACTGATAGTCACTCGAGTTTTCCTGAAGAACTTGGTCATATCCGCTCATACTGCTTTGACCACCATAACCACCTCCATACCCACCACTCAGCTGCTGGCTGGCAGGACCTCCATAACTAGACTGGTTAGATAAACCCATCCCTCCCATCATCTGGCTACCATAGGCACCACCGCTCGCCCCTGCTGTAGAATTCAAAAAGAGTTCTACGTAGCTGTGATCATAAGCTCCTCCACTTGTTCCTGCAGTAGAATTCAAGAAGAGCTCCACATATCTGTGCTGCATATTAGCTTTATCTTTTGCCATAGCTGCCACAGCATCTTCATGAGTAGCGAACTCAACATCCGCCTCACCTGTAACTCTGCCATCGGGTCCTATTTCAATGTGTACTCTCATGGGATTAAGGGGTGAGAAGAAATTGTAAATATCATTCTCAGTGGCTCTGTATGGTAACCCCCTCATGTGTACACAGTGCCCTGTGGTGCTCTGGAAACTGGACCCACCATCTCCATATCTATGATCAGACATTCCTGAGAAACAGTAGTTTAGGTCTCTTCCAAATCTATCAGACCCAAAACCATACCCGTCATTATAACCTCCATAGTCATCATAGCCTCCATACCCTCCACCATAGGCACCCCGCCTCATCCTTTCAAACCCAGCTCCTCTGCCAATGCTATTATACCCTCTTCCAGCCCCCGGCCTATCATACGGACCCGGGCGCTGCATAGTCATGAGCTTTCGAGGGGGATCATAGTGGGTTCGGACTTCGGCTCTGCTACTCTTAAAGATTTCAATGTACCTGTGCCCTATTCTTTCCTTGTGTTTCTTTAAGGCCTTTTCAGCTATTTCCTGTGAAGCAAACTGCACAAATGCCTCTCCTGTGCTCCGCCCCTGAAAGTCCACTGGCAGTGTCATCCCATTTGGCACAATTTCCAACCCTGAAAAGAACTGAACAATTTCTTCCTTGCTACAGCCAAATGGGAGTCCTCTAAGCCGTACAAAGCCATCATTGGCAGTATCAGGACTATTTGGACCTGTATGCTTTAAAACCCAATCCATTTCAACACTGTTGGACTTGAATACTTCAACATATCTGTGTCCCATGGTTTCTCTGTCTTTCTTTAGAGCCAATTTCACTTCATCTTCAGATTCAAGTTCAACAAATGCTTCACCACTTGGTCTACCTTCTCTGGTATAGATGAAACGAACACCTGATGTGCCATTTTGGATTTTGCAATCAGAGAAGAAGCGCATCACTTCCTCAGCTGAGCAGGACCAGGGTAGGCCCCTGACCTTCACCACGAACCCCTCCCTGCCCTCTGTGCTCAGCATCATGGTGACTGTTGGGCTCTTGGTGGCAAGCTTGACTCAATGCAATTTCAATGTGGCTTTAAAAAAACAGAAAACTATTGTCATGAACAATTGTACACAATATAGTAAGAGGAACATAGTTAACTATTCTTATAAAAGTCAACATTAGCAGCTTTTAAAAAAGATAGCCACATAAACAAAAAGAATGCACAAAACTTTTAATTCATTCACTTAAGAATTATTCCATTCCTATTATGTATCAGGTATAATTAATGGTTATTATAGGACTTTTTTGTTTCTGTGGATATTTCTCTACTTTAGACATTTTTGAATATTTTAATTTTTCTGTAATGACCATGTATTATTAACATCATAGAGAAAGAAATTAAAGATAACTATGTGATTATATGAAAATTTTCCTTAAATCGAAACAAAATTAAAAGACAAACAAAACTCATGAGACTATATAAGAAATGCTTAAGTATCCTAAGAATATAAACAATGCATACAGCTCAATAAAATAAAGAACTATTAAAGCCTAAGAGATAAAAGGAAAAGACATCAATGGGAATTTACATATTCAAAAGATGTTTTAGGTGCCAGGTCTAGTACTTAGCTCTGACAAGTAAGAATCAATAAATCTTACAATCCTACAGTAGAACTTTATGTCATCACCAAAGTAAATGCAAATAGATCTCATTAAGGAAGGATTGGTTGATGAATTAATTGTGTCAATTGGAGGCAAAATGGTTAATTGAAACATACTATTCTGATTCTGTTCAAGGATCCAAAAACAATTCTTAATTTTTTTTTTAATGGAGCACAAAATAGAAGGGGAAAAAAAATCAAAAGACTAGGCTGGCAAGAAAGAGATCAGATCCTGAGAGTTGTATTTAATAGAAGGATGCTGGACTCTTGTTTGGTTCACAGGCATGATGATTCAGTATTCATACCATGTGTGCCTCCCCCAAACCTTAAGACGTTAGGACATTACCAGCTCTGATGCTGGGTGTGGAGAGGGAATATATATATAGCACCTTTTATGGATTTTTAAACAGGAGTGATGTCATTACAGTCCTTTCAGACTCATCACCCAGGCAACTGTAGCATTCAAACCGAAGGAAGGGGACTAGGTGAAAAGAGCAAAAGAGCAAACTGAAAAATGACCTCTTAGAGATTCGTTATGGAGTCACTAAAATAGCAGCATCAAGGGAGAAAAAAAATGTGATCTGCCTGAATAACAAAGTGGAATCTGTAGGACTTGTCCAGCCTGGTCTACATAGTTAGTAAGCTCCAAGCCAGCCAGGGCTGCATAGTCAGACCTATCCTCAAAACAAAACAAACACCAAAAAACTATATAGGACTCTAGGCAACTAAGGAATGCTGATAGTGGAAAAAGTAGTCTTCCCCAGGGAAGAGCATATCAATTGGCTAAAACCAAATGGTTAGCCCTGAAAACATGCATATAAATAACATCATCCAGACCAAGCGATTATATTTATATATTTAGGAATATACACACATATGTAACAATTTAAAATAAAGGGGGGCACGAATTTGAAAGAGAACAAGGTAAAGGGTATTTAAACATGGGAGGGTTTGGAGGGGGAAAGGGAAAGAGAAAATTATAATTATAGTATAACCTCAAAAAGCATATTTAAATACACGGAAAAAAAAGGAGTATATAAGGGGAAAGTCTGGGAAATGTTCAAACTTCAAACATTACAAATGAAATTTAAAGTAAATTTAAATTTAAAGTAAAAAAATTTTTTTTTAGTTTTTTGAGACAGGGTTTCTTTGTTGTAACTCTGGCTGTCCTGGAAGTCACTCTGTAGACCAGGTTGGCCTTGAACTCGCAGAGACCCACCTGCCTCTGCTCCCGAGTGCTGGGATTAAAGGTGTGCACCACGACCACCCGGATAAAAATCAGCATTTTAAACACCTAACAAAATAGTAGAAATTAAACAGTGACCATAGGTCAACATTTCGGAGAGTTCACAAAGAGTGAAAACTAGCCAGGTTGTGTTGTCCCACACCTTTATTTAGAGCACTTGGAAGGCTGAGGCAGGCAGATCTTTGTGAGTTCAAGGTCTCCAGAGTGAGTTCCAGGACAGCCAGAGTTACAACAGAGAAACCTTGTCTCCAAACAAAAACAAAGAGTAAAACTGATGCACTAGTCTGGAAAAACATTTTGGTAATAATTACCATACCTTCTGATAGAAAATCCACTTCAGGTATGTCCCTTAAGGAATTATCTGAAATTAAGAGCAGGACTTATTGAACTATATATTATTTTAAGAGCATTTTAGAAGAAAATTATACATTTAATATAAAGTTCTAAAATTTTAATTGTTTCAAGATCAAAGCCATTTTATAATCTCAACTATGTAAAAAATAAAAATCCACATACCCTTTGACCCTGCTAGTTTCTTCCAGGAATCTGGCCGACAGAAATACTTTAAAAAATGTTCACTGCAGCACTGTAATGGCAGAAAGTCAGAAAAACTAAATGGCCACCAATGGAGATGGGTGCATTATATTTCTATCTTTAATTGAAATTCTATGCAACCACTTATGAAAGAGATTTGCCCTTACCTAGAAAAAGTTCCAGAATACACTGAATGAACGAATATACTTAATATAATCCTACAAGCATGAACCCAAGTGTATAAATGTGTGAGACAATCTGAACAGAGATTCATGTAGATAAACTTTAAGAGCAAATGGAGGGCAAGGAAATGAAGGAGAACTTTCACTTTTTAATAATATACACTTTCTTAGTTGTAGTCCCTTAAAATTATCTTAGAAAAAAACACAAGCATGGGAAATATGACAAAATTTTAAAAAACAAACTTTTTTGTGTGTGTGCTTAGGGGATTGGACCTCAAATGTTAACAGTGGCTATTTAATTCATGGTTTCTTTTTCCATTTACTTTTTCAGAATTGTGTGTGTGTGTGTGTGTGTGTAGTCTTAACGGTCTGCTGAAAGAATAATTTGACAGAACATTCCTAGGAAGGTGGTGATTTCTACAGCACTCTGCCTCAATAGGTCCTCCCTAGTGGCTGGGAGGGTTTGCTTCCTTACATTTCCTGAGAAGGCCACCAGGACTCTGTTATCTAACGTAGTAACCAAGATTTGTGAGTTAAGAATCTCTGTACTTATACCTGTGTTACAGCACACTTTTTAGTAACTGTAAAGAGTTTAGTCGTGCTGAACTGTGTCCCTTTTAAACGGATCTATTACTTTCCGAATGACCAAAATTCACCCAGTAACTCGTTATAAGCAGAAAACAAACGTTCAAATAATTAAGTAAAAGCATTTATTGGGCGCTTCTCGAGCACGCAGCAGTTGCCCAGCTCATACTCTAAGCGTGTAATTCACTCGGGACCCCTCGCGACCATCGGGCAGTGTGAACAGTTGAGCGCCAGAATGGATGGAGCGATACTCCGCCGCGGGTTTCAGTATGTTTTTTTTTTTCTTTCTCCTTTTCCCCTAACTCCTGGCCGTGTTTCTGAAATGCTTTTCATCCTACGGGTCCCTCTTGTGGGCAGAGGGGGAAAGGTCCCCTGAGATCCGGCCACACAAACTGATTTACAAAAACACGCACACAGTCACGACCGTCCACCATTTCCCCACCAGGCGCAGCAGCGCAGGCCGCTTCCCGGCACTCGGGGAGGGGGAGGGGGGGAAGAGGGAGGGGGACGCGCGGGGGGGGGCGAGCACGAAAAAGGCAGAGGCGACCCGGATCCCGCTCTGCTCTTTCTTATTACCACCCGGGGTCCCCAGTTCCCACCCACACACCAACCTCCAAAGAGACCGGGATATTTTCTTCCTTCTTCCCTCAAACGCTATAGCGAGACGATAGACGACGACCAGAACTACTTCTGCTCACGTAAGCGATTGATCACGTGAGTGCCTACGTCATGTGAGATCTCGGTCACGTGAGCAATCCTAGGCTTAAACTCGGAATTACTGAGGTGCCGCACTTCCTTCTCGTTTGGAAATGGGGTGGGTCAAGGTAGAAAGAGCGCCAATATGATTGGTTGATGCATCTTATATGTGATTGAACATTGGTCCACCTCTAGAGATAACTATCCAGTTGCCTGAGAAATGATGATGTCATTATTAAGTAGTTTGTCCGTGATTGGTCCATCCCAAGGGTAAACTTAAAAGCCCAGGTTAACTGCCGGAAACTGAACCAAAGAGTTCTTGGGACCATGAAGATTTTGAGAGGAGATCCGTGGCTAATCTGTGAGCTTGCGCTTGGGCCCCTTGCCTTAGTTTTCTTGAGCATTCTTGAGACCAGAGCATTGAACAATGGCTTGGCACAGACTCCTACTATGGGCTGGCTGCACTGGGAGCGTTTCATGTGCAACCTTGACTGTAAAGAAGAGCCTGACACCTGCATCAGGTATGAGATATTGAGTGGTTCTTTCTCTTTCCGTGTGTTTATGTGGATGTGTTTAGTAAAAGGAATGGGAACATTTGAGCTAGAGGGGTAGACCCCCTACTATTGCTGCTTTTTTTATTCCCAGCAAAATATCTATCAGGGTGTGGACTATCCCTAAACTATTATCTGTGAGCCATCTGAGAAGGGAGATACCAGCAGCCAGGGCTTAGCTCCGGCTCCATCTCTCCCTGCACTAAGAGTTTTTATATTTATCATTTGGTTCCATGCAGAGCTTTTTTCCGTGGACTTGTACTCTGCCTCTATTTAGTGCTAGCTTTGAGCTAGCCATAGGCATGGTTGGAATGGGTAGGATGACTAAGGCCAATGTCGTTTTTTTTTCTTTTTGATCACGGGTTCTTTGGCTGTACTGAAGGGAGAGTTACAGAAACTATCATGATCACTTAGATGACCCTCAGCCCCTTTCCCGTGAGTGTGGCATCAGGCTGGAAGGTTGACCTAAAGAAACTTTATACATCAAAGGTGAGAGTTGAGACTGGGTTGAACCTGATGCTCACAATACTAGTAAACAAACTAGGATAACATCCTTTTTAACTCAGAGAGCCGACACAGGAAAAGCTGTAAAATTGCTGAGCATGGTGATTAAAGGCAGGACTTTAATCCCAACATTCTCAGGCAGAGGCAGGTAAATCTCTTTTGAGTTCAAGGCCAGCCAGAGCTTTTAGTGAGACTTCTGTCTCAAAAAAAAAAAAAAAAAAAGCTGAAAAACGGTTATCTCCACAAATGAACTTTGAGTTAATAAACTCATTTTAAAAACCAACCACTCTTGCCCTGACCCTCTTAGTTAGACAAACAAAACGGATGTCTCTATCTTGGCATGTATAGAAAAATAAATTATAAGTTTACAAATATATGGGCATTTTTCTAGAGAAGAGATGTTTTCCTTTCCTCAAATTCTCAAATGAATTTAAGATCTAGATGATCTAGAAAAGATTAAGAACCAAGTATTAGATATTGAATGGCTCCCTTATGAATATTATTGGGAAACATAATAAGATCACCCAGCAGTGCAAAACTGCCTCTAAAGGCAGCTGCCACAACTCCCTTCCTGAGCTTACAAGTTGTTTCTCTAAATGCCTATAAAGATAAAAATCAGGGTGTTGGTCAGACATCTTACAAGAAGCTAAGTTTCAGACTAAGTCTGTTGTATTCCTGAGATAAAATATGTGGTAACTTGCCAATACAGGTTTTTTGTCGTTGTGTTTTGTTGTTAATTGTTGCTGTTTTTTCTTTCTTTTTGATTATTATAAAAGTAATGCATTGTTATTGCAAACAATGTAGATGGTATAAATGATATAATGGAAATTAAGTCACCCTCATTTCATTATCCAGAAATAATCTTCTCTAATATCCATATGCAACCTTGCAATTATTTATTATATAAATGAAAGCACAGCATTACTTTTATGTATGGATGGGTAACATCAAGACCCCAGTGCCCTGCCTGGTTTCAAATTCTTCTTCATTGTAACTTTAGGCAAATAATTTCTCATTTTTTTTTTTTTGTTTTTCTTGAGGTTTGAGAACATGGCCAAGGGCCTTGCACATGCTAGGAAAGTGCTCTATTGCTGACCTGAATTCCTTGCCTTTGGACTTTGGAAATGTGGCCACCCTATGTGGATCAAGCTGCTCTTGAACTGGGGATCCTTTTGCCACCGCTCCCTATTTTCTGTGGTCCCAGGCATGCAAGATCATGAACAGTTTAATTATTGTTTTTTTTTCTAAATTGGGCTAGGGATGTAGCTCAGTAGTAAGCTGAGAGTGATGTACATTTAAATCCCAATATTCAGGAAGTAGAGGCAGGAATATCTGTGAAGTTCAAGTCCTAGGATACATGTGACCTTGTCTTCAAAAATGTGCAGAGTACAGTGCCTAATACAGAGTAAGAATTTGATAACTGCAAATATCTTTATATACTATAATTTATTTGTACAGCTCCCTGTTAATAACTACTCGGGTTCTTCCATTTTTGTGGAAATTATTCTTACCAGATTTCTTCTCTTTAATTCTTCTTCTTCTTCTTCTTCTTCTTCTCCTTCTCCTTCTTCTTCTTCTTCCTTCTTTCTTCTTTCTTCTTTCTTCTTCTTTTTTTTATTTTTCACTCCATGGGCCTGGCTGGTCTGGAACTCTAAGCAATTCTAGTGCTTCTGTCTCCCAAGTGCTGAAATCTCTGTCATGAGCCACCACATCAGGCCAGACTCCATTCTTTTCTTAAAACACTAGTTTTAGGGCCCAAGGTATGCTCACTTTGATAATACCAGTCACTTCCAAAGATTTTGCAGATATATGTGCACTACAACAGTGTATAAGAATGCCTATTTCCCAACAATGTGGCCAACCCTGAATTTTTAAATTCTTTTAAAACTTTTAAGCCAGGCTGTGGAAGTACACACCTTTAATCCCAGCATTTGGGAAGCAGAGGCAGGAGGATCTCTGAGTTCAAGGCCAGCCTGGTCTACAGAGTGAGTTCCAGGACAGTCAGTTACAACAAAGAAAACCTGTCTCAAAAACAAAAACAAAAACAAAGAAAGAAACTTTTGCCAATCTGCTTTGTGTTATTATTCATGTGGTTTTCTGCCACTATAGGACTTGAACCCAGGATTTAACATGTTAGGAACTACTCTACCACTGAGCTGTACTCCAGCCCTTCTTATGTGCATTTATTAAATTACTAAAGAGGCTGAATGTCTTTCCCTAATTTAAATCAGCTCTTTGACTGTTTTTTTTTTTTCTCATGGATTGCCCTTTTTGTACCATTACCCTACTTAACCACATCATGCAACCTTTTCTTTTATTCAATTTGGTTTGGTTCTAGCATATATTGAAAATACAGGTGGTTCTTGACTGAGTTGTTTTGCTATTCATATAATGTGACATAGCAATTATTTCATTTTTCCTGGCTATGGATTATGTCAATAAATCACATAAAGTTAAGATAAAAGGCAAATAGCATTTTATTTGGGTGCAGAGTAAAGTTGCAAATAGAAAGCAAAAACTTTGCTTGACTGAAATAGCATTCCAGAGTTAAAGTGAGCTTGAGTTTTTACAAAAAGTGTTGGTGCAACTTTGTATTCTTTGGAGAAACTAGAAGACCTATGGCATCAGATGGATCTCTTTCTGAAGTCTTGAATTACTTTGTAATTCTTTGTATTCTAATACAATGCTACAGTAGCTTCTTCTCTTATATAACAAAAGCATTTCATCTTTTAGGTGAGCTTTTCAAATCTTTTTCCAAATGCCTTCGAAATTCTTTTTTGGGATTTGTTCAAGGTTTTCTGATCCAAGGGTAAGATAATATTTCTCCATTTACTCAAATCACTGAGGCGCATGATAGTTTTAGCATATGGTTGATAAACTTATTAATATCTAGGTAGCTTAGTTTTCCCTGTTACTGTTGTGAATAAGATTGCTTTCTCTACATAGATAAAGTTGATACCAGAAGAAGCTGTTTATTATGCTAACTCTACATTCTTATTCTGTTGAGATTTCTCTACTTGTATGTAGGCCATGCAGGCCTTGGACCTGCAAATCCTCCTGCCTCAGCTTCCTCAACAGCTAGAATTACAAGCCGGGGTCACTACAACTTCTTAGTTATAATAACCTTTTCAATTTTGTCATGTATCACAGTTTTTTTGGTGTTTTGAGACAGGGTTTCTCAGTGTAGCCCTGGCTGTCCTGGACAAGAGCCAGGATAAAAGGCATGCACTACCACCTCCCAGCTCTCATTCTTATATTTGAATTATTTGGAGGTTTGTGTGTGTTTTTGTGTGTGGTTAATATGGAACTGAGGGCCCCACCCCTTCTTTCAGTTCTGGGGCAGGAGTAGTGGGGAAGAGAGGGAAAGGTGTAACAGAAAAGATAGTTTTACCTCGTGTGGCTTATGATTACTACCATAATGTCACTGTATTTTTATTTCTTATTTATAAATTTATTTTTGTTTTGTTTTTTCAAGACAGGCTTTTTCTGCTGTAACTCTGGCTATCCTGGAACTCACTCTGTAGACCAGATTGGCTTCGAACTTCCCAAGTGTTTGGATTAAAGGTGTACACCACCACTAGTCAGCTTTTTTTTTTTTTAACCGAGTTTTTAGAAACTGTGAAATCCCAAGGTGCCTTAAAATGGCAGTACCTAAGCATTCATCTAATGAATTGGAATGATTGTTGAATTTTCTTTTTCAGTGAGCAACTATTCATGCAGATGGCAGATCTCATGGTCTCTGATGGCTGGAAGGATGCAGGTTATAAGTACCTCTGCATAGATGACTGTTGGATGGCTCCCAAAAGAGATTCAAAAGGCCGACTTCAGGCAGATCCCCAACGCTTCCCCAGTGGCATCCAACACCTAGCTAATTATGTGAGTTTAGAGCTGATTGTTGTTTTAAATGGACCTGTATGCACTTATGAAAGCTTATTGAGAAACAGGCCATGTGGCGTTTTGAAATAGAATAGTTGCTGTTCAGAACAATATTATGATGCTTACACAGTATAATTATCACATCAGCCTATACACATTTGGCAATAGCTCCTGAGGCCTGCCGTGTGGAAACTTTTTTTTTGTTGCTGAAAGCACTGAATTCTCTAGGAAACAAAGAGAACTTGGTTGTGTCGTGCACTCTTGTATCCATATCAGTGTGAGGGGCTACTGCAGTTACACGATTAATGAATTTTAAAAGATGAAATCAAATATTTCAGAGACTATTGAAGCCATATGAAGCCTGATACTTGCCAAAGACAGTTAAGCAGATTTTATTCAGTAGAAGGGTGAAGTTACAAACCAGATGGACAAATGAAAATCTACAACCAATGAACAAATACAGGGAGTTCAGAATGGAAAATTGCTAAAAGAAGACATCGAGAGTCAGGGAGTGGTATAACTTAGCAGGATTTTTGCTATAAGTGAATTCACCCAGACATACACCATCAAGGTCAAGAGACAAGGAGGAGATTCAGAGAGGCTTAACTGCAATGTAGTCAGCCTTTGTCAAGATAAATCTATCACTGTTTTGGAAAGAAATCTTTTAGAATCCCAAAAGGAATATTAAACTGGTCCTAGCTTTTTCCTCACTTCTGTGCTATTGAGTTTACATTTATAGTTAGAACAATCTTAGCAGAATTGGAGATTTGTTCTCTGCTTGTAACAAACTCAGATAGAAAGCTGGAGTGGTTTATGGGACCAAGCCCCCATGGCCTGGAGAAGCACACACCTCTCTGCTCTTAGCCTTAGTAAGTCTTTTCTTTTCTTTTCTTTTCTTTTCTTTTCTTTTCTTTTCTTTTCTTTCTTCTTCTTCTTTTTTTTTTCTTTTTTACTACTACCTGATCGACCTTCTATTGTGGTCCATCTTCTCATTTCAGGTCCATGCCAAAGGACTGAAGCTAGGGATTTATGCAGATGTTGGAAATAAAACCTGTTCAGGTTTCCCTGGGAGTTTTGGATACTATGACATCGATGCCCAAACATTTGCCGATTGGGGTGTAGATCTGCTAAAATTTGATGGTTGTTACTGTAGTAGTGTGAAGTCCTTGATAGATGGTATGTTTCCTTTTTTCTATTACATTTATTTTTTTAAATTATGTTACAATCAACAAAATAAAAATTACTTATTTATGGCCTGTTGAGAAGTCAGAGGATAAGTTGCAGGAACTGGTTCTTTCTTTCCAACCATGTGAATCTCAGGGATCAAACTCAGGTTGTCAAGCTTGCCAGCAATCACCTTTACCGGCTGAGCCATCTCACCAGCCCAAATGGCATGTTTTCTTCAAGAGATTTAGCCACAGTCATTTCTCAGCATTTTGGTGAACGTCAGGTGAAAGATCTAGACACAGAAACAAGAGCTTTGAGGCCACAGGGAAGCTGAGCCTCCAAAGAACTAATTTCACTCATTTATTCATCTATGTAGAATCCATACATGCCTAACCATGCCAATGGCATATACTGTGTACTTTTGATTCAAGGATTCTGAGAATGAATTATAATTAGTAATTTATAACTATATCTGACATCATTTGTGAGTCCAGAATGTCACAGAAAAAGAAACATCTTACCCCTGCCTTTTCTCTATACATGCATCATCTCTGCACTACCTCCTCAAAGCAATCAGTTTCAGCAAAGAGCAACTTGTCCCTGTCACTGGTTTAAAATAGAAATATGGACCTTCCAGGTGGCCTCTTCAAATGTACAAAAACTAGCTGGAAATTCTCTTATTTTACCCATTATTTTCTCATACAGGTTATAAGTACATGTCCTTGGCCTTGAACAGGACTGGCAGAAGCATTGTATACTCCTGCGAGTGGCCTCTTTATCTGAGGCACTTTCTTAAGGTGAGCTAGTGAGACCAGAATCTAAATTTCAGAACTTGAGTACACAGTAGCACTTCTCACCATCCTCACTGCTTGCAATTATTGTCTAAGCAGCCACCAACTAGGAAACCATCTTTGATTTTTCCTTTTGTGTCACTGTTCATATATCCTGTTCACCAGCAATCCTGCCAGTATACACTCCAAAAATCTTATCTTGAATTCACCAACTTCCTGTCATCCTCACCATATACACATTGGCCTTCCAGGCCACACTCATCTCTTACTCTGTTCTGACAGCCTGATCTACTTCTGCTCCCTTCCCTTCCCCCCACAATTTCCCAAGCAGCAGCAGAACTGTCTCCTGGGAAATGTCAAGGCCATTGCATCAGTCCCCTCCTTAAAAATTAATTGGCTTTCCATTGCACTTAGAATGCAGTCAGACTTCATCAGCATGCCTCTTGCCTGCCTCTCTCTCCTCCAACAGCTCTTTCCCTTCCTGCATTTTTTTTCTTTGTGTCTGTCAAATTCCATATTTCCTCCATTGGTGTATATTTTCTGTGCCTGGTACTGGGTCACACAGACATTTTCATATGTCTATGATGATGTACTTGCTTGTCGTTTCTGCCAAGTCTTCCCCCCAAGATTTTGAAAGGGTTGTCTCCTTAACATTGAAATCTGACCAAATGCTACGTAATTGGGTGTCACACAGACTTTTGTCCATTCACTCTCTAGTCATTAACTGGGTGGGTTTCCCTCTAAGAGCTTAGCTTCACTTGTACACTCATTTGCCCATCTCCTCATTAGAATGTAGATCCAGGAGGAGAGGTCTTTCTCACTATACCTCTAGCATATGGGAACTTGAATAAGTATTTACAGAATGAATCCCTGTTTGTTTGTTTCTTGAACTCTTTAAATAGTCAAACTTTCCCCCCATCATTTTAGACCTTGGATGTCATACATATGTATCTACAAACTGATTCATTCCACAAATTCCATATTTCAGATTTTATCGTGTTTGATGACATCCTATATAATTTTACAGACCTTCTTTTTAGTCATGTAGATCATTGTAACTCTTTTATTACAGAAATAGCAACATGCCTATTTTAGGCAATTTTACAAAGATCTTTCATAATGTCAGTACCTAGACACCACAGTTTGGTACATGCCCGACAGTCTTAAAGTCTCTTTAAACAGGTACTTAAAATTATATGACCTACTTATGAAGTGAACATCTTCCGGTGAAATTCCCATACATTTAGAACTCTAAAAGATGGTCAGGCTTCGTTATGGGTGAACTACAGGGGCTATCAGTGTCTCCTTTAAACTGGCTCATCAGCATCTCAGCAAAAGTGGAAAGAATTCTGTCTTTTTACAGCCCAATTTTACAGATATCCAATATTACTGCAATCAATGGAGATATTTTGATGATGTTTATGATTCCTGGGAAAGCATAAAGAGAATCTTGGATTGGACAACACTTAACCAGAAGGAGATGATTAAATTCGCTGGACCAGGAGGTTGGAATGACCCAGACATGGTAAAGACCTGAGCCCTCAGTTAAGAGCTGGTGGCTTTTTTATGTTGGTGCCTGGGTCTGAAACCAGGGCCTTGCAATGTTTCTAGCATCAAGCTCCACACCCAGCCCTGGAAAGAGGCTTTCTGTGAGTACTTACATCACAGTGTTGTGGAAAATGGTTCCTCTCAGTAGATCATCTAGGAAATTTTTAAAATGTTTCCAACAGGAATTGCGTAGTTGCTTGGAATCTCAGCACTCTATAGGCTGAGGCAGGAGAGGTGATCCAAATTCAAGACCAAAAGGTTGGCCTGGACTACATAGTGAGACCTTATCTCCAAAAGAAAAGAAAAACAATAAAACCCCAAACAGTCGAATCTTCTGTCATCTGAATTATTTGAATTATGTCATTTCTCATCCTAGTTAGTGATTGGCAACTTCGGCCTCAGTTGGGACCAGCAGGTAACCCAGATGGCCCTCTGGGCTATCATGGCAGCTCCTCTCCTCATGTCCAATGATCTTCGACAAATCAGCTCTCAAGCCAAAGCTCTACTTCAGAATGAGGATGTAATTGCCATCAATCAAGACCCCCTGGGCAATCAGGGGTACCGTTTTAGAAAGGTAAGAAAAGCTTCCTGGGAGAAAATTGACCAGGAACCTATTATCCTGCCTTAAAGTCTAAGATTTGCAGTATTTTGTGATAGCCTTTAAATACCAAATTATCTTAAGCCTAACTCTAGTACTGACTTTTCTCAGTTATTTTTCCTTTGAGCTTGATAACTGAGTAGTTAATAAGACTTTTGCCAGAACCATTACCTTTTTTTTGGTATTCTCAAGACAGGATTTCTCTGTGTAGGCCTGGCTGTCCTGGAACTAGCTCTTTCAACCAGGCTTGTTGTGGGTATCCACCAGAGAAGACTACTCAGTCACAGGTTTAAGCTGATAGAAAGTCATTACTCAGCCAATGACTGCATTGGGTGTTTGAGATCCCAGTGTAGCCCTGAGCCTCTCTAAGGGTGAGCTTTTAAGCACAAAACATTCTGGGTTGACATACTTCAGTTTACAAGAACACTTAGCCAGAAGCTAAATTACAGAAGCCAAAAAGCAGGGTTTGTACATTTAGAGACTTTCCCAGAACTATGGATTTGGGCAGATTAGGTCTTTTTGTCATTTGAAACAGAGTTTCTCTACATAACCCTGGCTGTCATGGAACTCTGTAGACCAGGCTGCCCTCGAACTCAGAGATCTGAGATTTGCCTTCCTCTACGTCCTGAACATCTGGATTAAAGTTGTGCTCTACCACACCTGGGTAGAAACCTTACTTTTTTAGTTGCTAAAATATGCTGCTGGCTCATTTTAATTTTTCCTCCAAATACATGATAGTTCTGACAATAAGGCTGAATATCAAATAAGGCCAGAGATGGAGTCATCACACGCTCACACTTATTTTCTTGGCTTTTCAGGAAAAAAACTTTGAAGTTTGGGAACGACCACTTTCAAACTTAGCCTGGGCTGTAGCTGTGAGAAACCTGCAGGAAATCGGTGGACCTCGTTTTTATACCATCCAGATTGCTTCCCTGGGTCAAGGAGTAGCCTGCAATCCAGGCTGTGTCATCACGCAGCTCCTCCCTGAGAAAGTACAGCTAGGCTTCTATGAATGGTCTTTAACCTTAAAAACTCGAGTAAATCCTTCAGGCACTGTTTTGCTTCGGCTAGAAAAATAAACATTGAACTATATATATCTAGAGGTAGAGATGTCCATCAAATGGCTGGTTTTGCTGCCTCTTTCCTTAAATAAAGTATTCCAAAGCCACAGCTTTTAAAGGCTACTTCTCAAGGTTTGTTTTGGGAAGTCTTTTGAAATTAAGTGGCTGTTCCTGTGCTGCTAGGAATTGGCAGATGCTTCAGGTATACTGGTTCATTTTAATCTTCATAATCCTGAGCCTGCCGTTTACCCAATTTTTTAACATTTCTTTTTTGAGTGTTTTGCCTATATGTGTGTGTTTCACATGCGGGCCTGGTGCCCAGGGAAGTCAGAAGAAGGCATGGACCCTCTGGAACTGGGGTAACTGATGGTTGTGAACCAAGTAGGTGCTGGCGATGAACCCGACCTCTGCAAAGAGCAACAAGTGTTCTTAATCACCAAACCAGCTCACTCGCACCTAAAGCCAGGATTTAAAGTCAAGCTAATTACACAGGTGAAATATTTGCCATGGATTGCTTATAATAGTCTAGCGCAAAAGAATGAAATCAGCTTCCTCCATGAAATAATTTAAAAATGGCAGGTGATAGGCTGGGCGTGGTGGTGTGCC
Source organism: Cricetomys ansorgei (assembly GCA_026225945.1). NCBI lineage: Eukaryota > Metazoa > Chordata > Mammalia > Rodentia > Nesomyidae > Cricetomys > Cricetomys ansorgei. The sequence continues at coordinate 480,226 of JAMJFZ010003423.1, forward strand.
TTTAATCCCAGGACTTGGGAGACAGCTACTGCTAAAGTGAAAAGCAAGGCGTGAGGAGCTTGATCAATTGTCAACTAAAACTAAGAAATGTAGATGTTACTTTTACCAAGGATGACTGAATAAATCTTGACCTATGGACTATCCTTCTGACAAACTGGGGTATTTAGGCAGTTTGAAGCAAATGTGTATACACATAACCCATGAGAACTTGTAGTAAAGGTTTCAATAGTTCCTTTACCATTCCATCTGTAACTCCCTACCAAGCAGGGTGTTGCACATTAGCAATCACAGCGTTTACAAAGCTGGAGTTGGTTTGCCACGGTTGAGTTGAGACTAGCCTGGGATTTGTAACCAAAATCTCAAGAAAAAGCCAAACAGAATTCATGAGCTAAAACGCATACCTCTGGTATTCTGAATGCACACAGAATTGTGGGACTACACCCACTTAAAATACTAAAGTGAACAATTTTCAGTAAGATCCTGATGACCCGGGTTTGACCCTGAAACCCATGGTGGAAAGTGACTTTCAAAATTTGGTTTCTGACTTCCTGTGTTCCTAGTCCTGCAATAAACAAAAGATGTTAACCCGGACAAGGGCTAGAAAGAATTCAGTTTTCTCAGCACCCCCAGAGAGGCTAACTGCTATTCTAGTCCCAGGGCATCTAACACCCTCTTCTGCACCCAATGTTCGACCCTATTGATACACATTTTCAAAATACAGTCTATTTTTAGACCGTTAGTTTTACTGCTGAAATACAAAGGTAAGCATCAGTTGAAGAAAAGGAGGAAAAGGCATAACTTGCAATGTTGAGGCATTTTTACGTGAGTCAAAATGTTGGGGGGCACTTCAAGTTGGAAAAATCTCACCTAAAAGCTACGAGACTATGATGTTAAAGGAGCATAAATCTAATACTAGTAATGTATATTAGAGTGTACTGTGCTGCCTAAAGAACACGGCCAAATTGTACTAAATGGCCAAAGTAGCAAAGATAAGATTAAAACTATGTGTTCACTAGCCTCCTCTACCTTGAAATAAGTTTCTACTTAGGATTTTTTGATAGCCAGAAATTGGATTACTATAATGGATTTTAAACAGCAAATCTCACACCAGCTCAACAAGGTTCAGTCCTATAGTACACTTAGTACTAGGCCACCAAGCACAAACGTTTAGGTAATTTCTTGACAGCTTTAGTTTATTCCCTCCCAAAAGACCAACTGCAATCAAATTAGGTGATTTAATACTCATGATTTTATTGTCTTCAATAAAACTGGATCAGAACTGGATCACTTGGCCCTGTAAACAGAACAGAAAAAGTGTTGGGGTTTTGTAGTTTTTAAGGAACCATAACATCTCTAGGCTGGGCATGTGTCTTAGTTGGGTGCCTGCCTACCATGGCCCAAGGGCTCAATTCAGACCATAGAATACTTCTAAGGATCATGTTATCTCTTCCTCCCCTAATTATAGCAAAATCTATACACTGAAATCTTGAATGCATCTTGGTTTTCAAAATTTTGGATTTTTCAGATAATAAAGCATAGACAAAATTCACAAGTCTGAAAAACAACACAACCTAAAATTAAAATACTTCTGGTCCCAAGTGTTTCAGATGAGATATGTAACTTGGACCTGCAGCTGTAGGCAAGTATCTTTGAGGGTGCCCCAATGCACAATAAGTATGAAATAGTTGCCTCTACAAGCAAAGTTATATATTTAAAAGGTACCTTTCTCTTCTTATCGCCTCCCAGTTCAAAATGCTTGCATCTCTTAATAGCCAGCATTCTCTTAGATCTGCAGTTAGGCTCAACACACTCAAGTCTCAGCACAATCTTCTTTGTAGTTTTAGCCTAGAAAAGAAATGAAGTCAGCTCCTTCATAAAATTTCATTTTGCCATGATTAATATTTAGCTATGGAGGTAAAATAGTAACAAAACTGAAGCTGTTTATGGTAGTACACACCTATGTTTCCAGCACTCTGGAGGTGGGAACAAGCTGCAGCCCAGAGTTTGAAGCCAGCCTGGGCTACATAAGATTGTCACAAACAAAACAAACAATGAAAGCTACTTTGAATTTGTAGAGGTGTATTCTTTAATGGTTGAGTCAAATAAAAGCCAGCCAAGTTCATGAGCTAAAAAATACGGGTTTTAGAATTCATTAAATAATTTATCACCAATCAGTTTTCTTAAGATTCCATTAGCCCTAAGATTAATGTACATTGAACCGAACTGCTAAGCAACTTCTTTTTTTGGGGGGAGGGGAGTTCAAGACAGTTTCGCTGTTGTACCTCTGGCTGTCCTGGAACTTACTCTGTGGACCAGGCTAGCCTTGAACTCAGAGATCCACCTGCCTCTGCTAGGATTAAAGGTGTGTGCCACCGCAACTTAAGTCCACTATTTTAACCAGTTTTGTTGCTCTTTTGCAGTTTGAAAGTCAAAACATCCATCTTCTAAGGAAGTTGTCTGGACATTTAAATGAATACACCACTTTCCTGCCAAATTAAATCATTTAATTTCTACAACTAGGTTGGCATAGGAGGAACAAAGATCTACAAGAAATGCTTTGTTCCAAAGCACTGTGCTAAGTAGATGAACCTAAAGAATCTCATTAAGACTGGAGAATCCAGTTAGCCAGTGGAAGGCCTACACACTTTAAGAAGTTTTTAAGATTGCCAGAGGCAGTTGGTGGCGCACATCTTTTGTCCCACTACTTGAGAGGCAGAAGCAGGAGGATCTCTTGAATTCGAGGCCAGCCTGGTCTACAGACTGAGTTCCAGGGCAGCCAGAGTTACAACAGAGAAACTCTGTCTTGAAAAAACAGAAAAATTTTAAAAAGACAAAATAAAAATAAATAAATAAAGTAAGATCTCATGAGAAATCCAAATAGCTTTTCATGGCAATACAGGGACTGAACCTGGGATGTTTTCATACTTGGCAAGCACTCTACCACTGAGCCTCCAGCAACAAACAGCAATTTTTGTTGAAACAAAGCTTGAGGATTCAGCCATGATAAACGAGTGAAAGGTTTTACTGGTGCACACATAATTCGGTTCTTAGGAAAGCAAGTCACATTCCTTTATTTTTGCCTCTTTAGAAGGTACTGTAAATACCTAGATGATGAGGGATTCTAGACTACGGTCAGATCAGGGTCGACTTCAGCTCCACTACCTCGGAAACGTCCCTGCCGCCAAGTGGGATAACTTTGCTGGAGACAAATGCAAGGTCCTTACCACAGTAAGAGAGAAACGTGTCAATCAGTAATCACTAACCTTTTTGCGGAAGATAGGCTTAGTCTGCCCACCATAGCCACTCTGTTTCCTGTCATAACGCCGCTTTCCTGAAAAAAAAAAGTTATTTGTTATGGCATGCTACAGTTCGTAAGTCAAAATAGCCACAAGGAAAAGCCTTAGGCTTAAATTTGTGGTTGCCCTGCATTAAGAAAAATTCACAGCCAAGAATAGGGGAGGGAGGAAGGGGAGAATACCTAGACTTGTAGTACATTTCATGAATGTCAAACCAAAGCTAAATTATTGAGTCTGGCATGGCAGGGAACAGGTACAACCCCAATCCTTGAGGCTGAGGTAGGATTGCTTATTCCAGACCAAGCTGCCTCACATAGAGAGGCTCTGGTCTCTATCTCCCATCTCCGCCCAACAACCACCAAATTACATAAAAGTAGCTTACCCTGGGCATACAAAGAATCCTTGCCCTTCTTGTACTGTGTCACTTTGTGGGGTTGGTGCTTGCCACATTTCTTACAGAATGTTCGGCGGGTCTTCGGAACGTTCACCTAGTAAAAATAAAGTGTTCAGAACGTGCAGTTACTGGACCACAATGGCCCAGCGCCCTCCCTGGATCCAGATGAAGCTGACTAACTCTAAAACTACTCACTAAAACACAACGACACGTAGCTCTAAAAGTTGGTCCAGTCACACGCGCCATCAGACACAAGTGTATCCACCCACAGCCGATTCACCCCATCACTTCAATTCCGCGCCCATAACTCGGTTCCCTCACTGTCTCTCTCGGCAATGCTAGCTTTTTTGGATATATCAAGGTCATGCTGGAGCCTGGACACATCCTAGGACAGTACTGTCCACGCCAGGTGCAAGGATTAAGCTGGATGCTACCAAACTCCAACACACAGTCATACCATGTTGGCGGTAGCGCTCTCGGCACAGAAAGAAAGATGGAAGGCCAGCAACGGAAGTTTATAGGCGGTGCCTGGGTGCACTTCCTCAGAGCCGTGGGAGACAGTGATCATAGAATCCGTAAGGATTCCAGCGCAGCGCCCTCCGGTGGTTGGATGATTTGCCTGTGCCGGGACAAGAGAAGTCCGCAGTTCTCTCCTCCACTTCCTCCTGCCCAGAGCCTGGCAATCTCATTACTTCATCCCTGTTGGCGGTCTTTGCAATTTAGCAGCCTAAGTGAAGACAGCAATGCTCTTTCCAAATTCTGATCTCCCGTGTTGGAGCAGAATAGCAACTAGGATCAAGTGGACGTCCTCCGTCTCAGCCTAGCATTTTTGTTCCACTTCAAGGAGACTGAACCACAGCAAAATGTGGTTCAAGGAGGCCCTGGGAGGGAGCCAGTTGCTTCCGTTCATTTCTCATGTAATCAGTATGTCCACATGTTTACTTAATGTATATTCTGTTTCAGGCACTGTTGTAGGAGCAGGACCCAATAATTGAATATGCTCATCAGTGTCCAACTCCAAGCTAAGTACTTTAAAGAAAAGGAAATGAAAGCAGCACCTTTTAGCTGAGGAAGTGAATTGATCTTGGTTCTGGAAACTGACAATGAGATTATCCATCTTCTGAAAAAGCTGAGCCAACAGAGAAAACATACCTCACCGCTTCACTTCCCTGAATACTTGATAACAGACATGTATGAAGTTTCAAGAAAGTCCTGCAGAGAAAGGCTGAAGGGTGTTCAGTTTTAAAATAGAACCTCAAGGTAATTCTGAAGGAAGCAGGTGGGAATGCTCCTTTCATTCTCCAGGTGAGAACACCGATCCTGTGGTATGTGGAACCATTTGTCTGCCTCAGCAGTAGTGGATTCAGGATACACAACTAAAATATTCTGACTTCAGAACCTGGTTTCCTTTTACAATCATATAATCTTACTATTATGGCCTGCCTATTATAACAGCTATCTTTAGGGAAGCGAGGACCTCACTAATCCCAGGCTGGCCTGAAACTCACTTATGTAGCTGACAATAGCTGTGAACTTCTGATCCTTCTCCTCAGTGGTGGGGCCCACAGGTGTGTGCTACCATGCCTGGTTTATGCCTGCCTATTTTAATCCTGCCAATCTACTATTGCTAGTATTTACCAAATGAGGAGACTGAGGCACACAACACATTGAATTCACTTATCCAAATTCACACATGTAGTTATTTTTGAAGCTGGAATTTGACCCTAGGCCAATTTAATGCTATATAGGCCTACCCTTAACCAGTATATTACACAGGGAAAGACAGGTACCTGCAAGGCAGGCAATTGGGCTAGAATGCAGAGGGAGGCAGCAGCGGCCTAGGAACTAATGTTGGAGACCCTGGAGTATCCTGCTTGCTTAATGCTCCTGAAACAAGCTGACTCTTTGTTCACCCACATTTTTATTGGACAGTCTCTGGGGCTAAGATAATAATAACACCATTGATTGCTACATCTCTTCACCAAGCTGCCAGCCTGAAGCCCAGTGGAGTTTTCCTTTCTCTAAACCCTGAAAAATATCACACTGGCCTTTAGAGAGAGTTTCTAAAGTTTTTTCTGTTTGTTTGTCTTTGTTTTACATGCTAGTAATCTGGAAATACAAAGACAATTAGCCTTCTTCATCTAATCAGATGTTCTTTTTATCATTCCCCATGTGATGTGGTTTGGGGAATTTTTTATTTTAAAATATTTCCTTGACAAAATTACATGTGCTTAAGGTATACAATATATAAAATGTGATGATATACATTCATCTTATATAATAACTGCCACAGTCAAATTAACAAATGTGTCACCATCCATAGTTACCTACTAGTATGTGTTATGTGGCGTATGTGTGTGTGTGTGTGTGTGTGTGTGTCTGTGCATGTGAGTGTATGTGTGTAGAGGTGAAAAACTTAAGTCTACTCTCTTAACCAATTTCAAGTAAGCAATAGAGTACTAACTATAGTCTCCATGTTGCATTAGATCCCCAGAAGTTATTCATCTTATAGTTCAAAATTTGTTTAGCAACATTTTCCTGTTTTCTACCCATTTCTGCTCATTAATTTTCCCTAAAATTAAGCACTCAGAACTTAAGACAAGACTCTAGATACAGTCTGGCTTTGCACAGTGTGTGAGACATTCACTTTCCTCTAGATATTTTAATTATATAAAAAATCCCAATGTCATCTTGACTTTTCTCTCAGCCATGTACGTTTCTGGCTTGCCATTTCTCTTAGTTGCTATCAGCAAAGCCCAGGTTCCATTTTCACAAGCACTGCTGCCACCCTACTTCCATCTGGAGATATGTGAATTTCAAAGTTGTAGCCTAGTGGCGGGACATCACTCTTCACCCGGGAAAATCCATTGTTGAGTTTGACTTCTTACGCCAAATGATGAAGGTCATAATATTAATTGCCTGACTCTAGAGTACATCTAGAGTACACAACCTTTCACTACTCACACATTAATTGGGCTACTTTGACTGTCTCCTTCAAATCAGTTTAGTACAGACAGATCCAAGATCAGAACCTTGTATTACATTGTATTTAAGTGCATGCATGCGCGCATGCCACGACATGAATGTGGAGGTCAGAAGGACCACTTATGGGAGTCATTTCTCTCCTTCCATGGGTATTGAACACAAGTCATCAGGCTTGGCAGCAAGTGCTTTTACCTGTTGAGCCATCTTGCCAGTGCATCCACTGAGAATCATTTGAGACGACACTAGCTTAGTTGTTCTCAATATTTGGGGGTAGTCCCCTGGGTATGAAAGAGTGTGCTGGGAGAGTGGTTGTAGGCAAAGAGTGAAGAAGTTCCTAGCTTTAGTCTGCCATTTTCCTTTGCCTCCCTGTCTAATTTTCTACAGTGCTCCTACCAACTCCCAGTTGTATGCTTAGAAAGGATGGAGCATGTGCCAAGGAGCATCTGACTGAAGAAAAACGGAGGGATGATTAAGGTCTGTTGCCACTCCACTGGTGACTGGAACAGCTCCTGAATGTGACTAGGGAAAGGACATGACTCGTCAATAATGTAGGGAGAGCCACACAACACTTGATGCCCATCCATCTATACCAATGTAATGATTTACCAGTCTGTCATTTTACAAATGCTTAAAAAAATCCTAGTGCTTTCAAAATTCTGACCAATTTTGGGGATCAGGATGTTTCTGTATTAGGGAGTAATGTCTCAGGGTAAAGCAGTTTGAAAATGACTCATGAGTGAAGAAATCAAGAACAATGGACAAAGAAATCAAGAGCCAGGGGCCTATAGCTGATACTGGCTGCATTTCTTTAGAGAATCCTCTGGGAGAAGACAGAAGCTGGGTCACCAACTAGGGGCCTGCTGAGGGAACATTCAGGCTTCAAATAACATGTCTAGTCTTGTTTCCTGATTTGTAGAATCAAAGAAAATGATGTAAATTATTTATCTTTGAGGGGGAAAAACATAAGACAGAACGTCCTGCCTCCATCACCCCAGAAGCTGGGATTATACATGTGTTTCATCATGGCTCAGCTCAAAAGGCTGAATCTTGAAGGAAGAATGTCCACAAAAGAACATTCACGCGCATGCACACACACACACACACACACACACACACACACACACACAAAATGGGGAAGGGCACAAGTCTTTGTGTGGGCTTACATTGGGGCATATTTATCTATAGGAAAAAATGCTTTCTTAGAAAATGACTCAGCAGGGGAAGTCTTCTCTCTACTTCTGTCAGGCTATGTATGTCAGGGTCTCTGAGTGAGCCTTCTTTGTCCTTCAAGTTTAACTGTATGATCCTGAGTCTCCCCTCCTGAGGGGACAGGAGATCTTAAAGACACTGGCTCTGTTCTCTCTTCTTCCTGTGCTGATCACCCCCACAGTCGTTTAGGTATGCCATCTCTTTACCCCAGGGAGGATAGGCTGATGACCTGTTTGTACCCATCCCTTTAGGGGACTCAGGAACCCCCAATAATGGTAAGAAAGATTCTCTCAGAGCTGGACTCTATTAGTGTAAGAGGTCTCAGGCAAATGAGGGGTGGGGAGAATTGGGGGGCGGAGTGGAATAGGGACAGCAGCACGGAACCAGATACCATATTGTTAAGAAGAAAAAAAAAAGGCATTGGTTTAAGTCAGGAAACAAAAAAAGGGAACTGAGTGGCTGTGAAAGGGTGGGGTTTGCTCAGACTGTCCTTCCTCTCTGGACTGTAAGAATATGTCTCCAGGGCTAGTGTTTTCAGAGATCGATCGAGTCCCACCTTCCAAGTCCTGGCGTCTCATTACATCTGAGAAGCTACCTGCATTAAGTCAGAACTGAGGTGGGTTTGGGCTGAGGCAGAGGCTGGGCAGCAGCTGTGACTACTTTCCTTGGAACCCTTAAAGGCCAGACAGGAAGCATGGCTGGTTCCATGTATCTGCCGCTGGAGGAGGCCTGTAGAGAGTGGGAGTGTCATCAGCGGAAGGCCCTGGCATTCCCCTCCAGTGATGAAGGGGGATGGAAAGTTCTTTTGAAGGTGGCTAGTGTGGTGGGGTGGTTATAGGAATAGGAAAGAGTGATCTGAGGTGACCATCTGAAAAGGTAGTAAACGTTGGAAAGGGAGCTCTGCAGCTCTCGGTGGGAAAGAAATACTGTAGGTTGCAGTAGGAAATCAATTTTATTCAAACACTGTTTGAAGAGCCAAAACGTGCCCTTGTTTCAATGTGACTCTTAGAAGAAAGAATCCTAAGAGGCTGCTTAATCTGCAAAAACTTTAAAACAGTTCATGTGTCTCAAACGGCAGTGCCAGTTGGAGATAGGCCTGGGGTACGTGGGGTACATAGGGCGGAGGCAACTTGTCTTGGCCTGCAATGGGTCAAATATCACCAGAATGAGAGCCGGCTTACAGGAAGGATTGTGTGGAGCCTGTGGCAACCTCGCGGTGATAGTGGGTAGGAGACAGAACCAGCCGAGAGCAGCCTCTGCCTCAGTCGAGACAGTGCGGCCAACCCTGAGGTCTCTGAGAAGATTTTTCCTCTTACCGTGGTCTACCATGTGCATGGCTGCCTTTTCTCTTGGCTTCATTATTTCTCTTCTCATTTCTTTCCTCTCCCTCTCCTTCCTCTCTCTTTCCTGGCCAGTATTCCCTGATCCAGAGTCAGCACTTAAATATCCTTTAAATTGCATAAAATTTGTCTTGCCACTTTCTCCTCAGACTCTTTTTCCTTTTCTACCCCCACCCACCAACCCCATCTGCCTGTTACTTTGCTTAGAAGGTTACCACCAAGACTTCATGTATAAAAAATGTAGTCATTAAGACAGGCCTCTAGTAAGAGTAAAGTGCTGTATCTCAGCAGTCATTACTAGTTTTGTTCTGCCTGAACCCTTCAAGTGCCCCACAGGGTTTGTCGACGGGAAAATGGTGTGAAATTTTAACTCAGGCTGCTCAGATCAAGCTGATCAAGACATTCTGGAATGAGCAGCCAGACCTCCAAATGGAATCTCACCCTCCTCACTACCCAGCTCTCAAGGCTGGAAGGTTTATCCCATGTCATGCACTTCCAGCCGCAGAGGAGCAGCAGTCCAGAGGCTGGGGGGTGGGCTGGGATGTGTGTTGGGGGTGGGGGGACATTTCACACAGCTCAGAGTCTGTCCTCTTCACTGTTAGGTGTGTACTTTAGTTCTGCTCCTTCCCTCATTTTGCATGCCACACTTTTGAAGCAACTGTGCTTATCGCCTTTCTCAATTATTTGAAAGATAAGCCACAAAATGCAAATATAGATACCTAAAGTATTACACCCATGCAGTATCTCTTAAGGCTTGTCTCATTCACTTTTTCTGACTCTATCTATCTATCTATCTATCTATCTATCTATCTATCATTTTATTTGGAAATAAGGTCTTGCCTACCTAGCCAAGGCTATGTAGCCGAGAATAGTCTCAAACTTGTGATCGTTCTGCCTGATTCTCTTGTGTGCTGAAATTACATGTGGACGTTGCCACACTTGGCTTGACTTCTTTTTCATTCAGACTATTTAATCTATTTGCTTGCACAAAAAATCCAGATTCCTGTTGCTTATATTTGCTGATGTTTTATTTAGACCCTTTGCAAATGCCTAACGGAGGGAGAACTAGTGTAACTTTCCATCTACTTGTAAGGTTTTGGTGCAATTTAAATAGTCACTATGATTTGTTATTTCCATTTGAGCAAATTTCCTATAGAGTTTCTTGTCAGTGGTCTAGAGCCATAGCAGGAAGTCACTTGGGTAGAGGGGTAAGATGTGGCTTCTGACAACCAAAGTTTGGGCATTCTCCAAAGAATCATCTGTATCTGTATCTTTCCATTTCCCTTGGCAATAGTGAGATCTGATGGCTAATTCCTGAAGATAAGGGAGGGCTAGAATTTTGAGTATAACAGAGGTCAAAAGAAACAGTTAAAGAAGAGCTGGGTGTGGTGGCACACACCTGTAATTCCAGCACTTGGGAGGCTGAGGCAGGAGGGTTACCCGGAGTTGCAGACCAACCTGAACTACAGAGCAAGACCTTGTTTCAAGAAGGAGGAGGATAAGGAGCAGGGCAGAGAGGGAAGGAGGAGTAGGAGGAGGAGGAAGAAGAAGTAGTTGTTGTTATGGAGGAGGCTTTGACTTATTTTACTCCAAACCTGCTTGGTTATGCATGAAACCATCAGGGGAGGGGGAGGGGAGCACGCCTCTGAGGAGCCTGAAACAATTGGGCCACGTGTAACTTTCAGTTTGTTATAGAGGTCCATATACAGTTATTGAGCATGATAGGAGAACTTTATAAACTTGGAATGTTTAATCACAGGCATTCATCCCCACTCCTCACTCTTTGAAAGCCCACTTCAAATAAACCACAAAATGTAAAAGCGTTGGGTTCTACTGATTATTTGAACCTCAGCTTTTCTCACTGCTGACCCTTAACAAAATGAAGACAAAGTCTCACTCCCGGAAAGAAATTTTAGAGAGTCAAAAGGAAATAAATTTTAGACAAGTGGAAGATCAAAGTAAACTGTAATTTGAGATCCTTGACTCAGTGAAAAGTTAGTGTACAATAAAGTCAGAGGTAAAAAAAAAAATGACTGTTAGTGAAGTGAACATAAAGTAGAGATATACGGAAGGGGGATTCAGGCTCTCAAAAACTGCTATTTGAAGCAGAAATTGATGCACTATTTCTGGAGAGTATTTTGACAATATGTATCAAAATGCAAAATGTCCACATAATTTTTCACATTTCTTTATGTATTGTGTTTGGTGTGTGTGTATCTACATGGAAAACTTTGTGGTGTGTGTGTGTCTGTTGGTATCTGTGTGCATGTCTGATGTCTGTGCATGCATGGTGTGTGTGCATGGTGTTTGTGTGTGTGTGTGTGTGTGTGTGTGTGTGTGTGTGTGTGTGTGCGCGCTCGCGTGCATGCACCTGTGTGTGTGGTGTGTATGTATATACAAGTGTGTACTGGTGCCTGCAGAGAGTGTTAGATTCCCTCGAGCTAGAGTTACAGGCAGTTGTGAGCAGCTTGCTATGGATGCTGGGGACTGAACTTGGGTCCTCTGGAAGAGTTGCAAGCACTCTTTTTAACTGCTGACCTGTGTCTTCAATTTCCCCTCCTCCTCCTCCTCCTCCTCCTCCTCCTCCTCCTCCTTCTCCTCCTCCTCCTTCTTATTGTTGTTGTTGTTATTTCTCTTGTTATTTAGATTTTGAGACAGAGTTTCATTGTGTAGCCCAGGCTGGCCTTCAACTCACTATGTGCTCCTCCTGTCTCAGCCTCCTGTGTACTGAGAAGACACACATACTTTACAGGCTTAGCTAGGAATAATGTTAAACAAGAATTTTAGAACTCTTTTTCTTGGCAAAGAGTACGTTGCATGGATGGATAAATGGTTAGATGGATAATTTTAAACATCAACAAACTACACATGATACGTGCAAAATGATTCCAAATACAGTAAGAAATGTGCACAGAAAAAAAGATGCCAAAATATTAATACATCTATATATGAAGTTTGTAATTGATTATTTATTTTTAATATCCCTGAACTTGAAACATTTTCTACGATGAATCTCTGTTATTTTGATATAATAGGAGAAAACCCACAAATGTTTAACCAAAGAGAAACAAAAACTCAATAGAAAATAAGCCAGTTATACTGGAAGTCTTCACTATGAATTTGGTCACCTGTAGTGCTGACAAAATAAGTAGATTTCAATGGAGTCTGAGCAGTGTTTCTTGGTATCTTACTACTAATAATAAGGTTGTTTCTATGGGCATGGAATTTTAAAGACCTTTCTTCTGCCTAGGCATGGTGATACATGCTTTTAATCCCAGCACTCAGAAGGCAGAGGCAGGAGGATATCCGTGAGTTGTAAGGCCAGCTTGGTCTGCATATTGAGTCCCAGACCAGCCTACATAGTGAGACCTTATCTCAAAAAGGAAAAGAAAAGAAAAGAAAAGAAAAGAAAAGAAAAGAAAAGAAAAGAAAAAGGAGTAAGCTGTGTTTCATACACAGCACCACATAAACTGGGTGTGGTAATGCACTGGTCAGAAGCTGGACTATGTGGCTCAGTGGTAAAGCTCTAGCCTAGCATGCACATGCCTTCATTCCCAGCCTCATTTCCAGCACCAAAAAGATAAACAATAAAATAATATAAAGTGCCTAAAAGGTAGATGACACTGAGACAGGAGTTCTCTTCCATGTGCTTACAGATAGAATAGAAATGGCCAGTCACTTGAAGGCCAATTACCAAGAAGTTTAAAAGGGAAATAACAAGAAAACACTACTTCTTGCCTATTCTGGTTAAGTAGTTGTTTGAAGTACTATTGACTCACATCTGTCTCAACTCTCTTCAACCATAGGCAAGCTGTATAGTTTACTGAATAGTGAGCTAGTGTTGTCCCTAGTAGTGTTTTATCTTATCATAGGCAAAGATAATTGCCAGTGATGTCTTCATTTATTGATTTTTCAAGTGCTATTTATATTAATTCCTCGGCATAGTACAGTTTGTATGATGACTGAACTCTTACTGATAAGCTTCCTCTTTCTGAATTCTACTGATGTATATAGAGCCGGTAGGCTGCAGAAGGTAGACGTGTATTCCTTGTATTTGGACTTTAATAATGTTATAACACTGAAAATATATGTTGCACAAACAACTCAGATTTGCTATTATTTTTCTCCCTCTACTTTTTCATCATCCTTAAGGACCTCTCTCTCAGTATGTGTGACATTTCTGTCACCTCTGTTTCCACCCTGTCTCCCATCCCTTGACTAACACATGCAAGGTCAGCCCTCATCATGAATATTTTGTGTTTGGAGTGCCTCTATCATCCAACGAAATTGTTAGGGAAGAATTAGAGCTTCCCACAATAAGTAGCTACAAGAGTCTACCTGCTAACAGAGAGCAGTCTGTTACACCATGCCAGCCTTCTGGAAGATGCAGAGATATAGGTGTTTCTCCTTTTATATTATTGGCCAATGGCCCAGAGATACCTAAGTAAGAACTACCACATTTTTAGGTCATGTGAGTCTGGGTTGAATTCCAAGGACCAAGAGATAAGCAGTCAAAGGATAGCAAGCCATGGAAATTCGTGTAACCATGCACCTCAGTGGTCTAGAGGTAGAGACCATTTCACTCGTTGCTCTGAGGGGTGGTGGTTACCTACTTCTTCATATTTAGACCAACGGTAAACCTTACCTCAACATATGCATTTGAGAGAGACAGAAGTCTTCCTCTTGTATGAATTGGATTTGTTCGAGGAAAGGAAGGAGGGAAGGGAGGGAGAGAAATAGAGGCAACACCTAACACATGTCTTAAATGACATAAGAGCACAGTTCTGGACTGAAACTGATACTGTTTCTTCTAAGCAGGGAGTATGCCCACAAAGATCCCACAACATAATTGAAGGTAAAAAGCATCAAAGCATCAGTAGTGCTTTACTCTCTAACACACACACACACACACACGCATGCGCGCGCGCACACACACACACAGTTGGACACGGTTTGTTGGGATGCTTTTGATCTTCTTTACTGCTTTACTCCGTTTCCTTCAGGATTTATTTTGCCTTCTGTAATTTGGGTCATTGATTCTGAAGAGTTACTTGATTGTAATTCTCCATGAAGCAAGAGATATATTACTACAAAGGTCTCCACGAGTTAGCAGTTAATAAGAGCAGGGTTACTCTGTTACCACTGCTTGTGAGAGTAAATGGAGAATTGTGCTATTAAGAGGAACTTCTTTGGAGTTTGAGCTGAAACTGAAGGTAGGACCGATTGCTTGCAATATTGTCCACTTGTCACTCTGGTGGAGTCCATTTTAGGTAAAGGGCAAGAAAAGAGGCTCATATAGCAAGGTACAGGGAAAGGTTTGCATTTCTGCCTCATCTTTCTCTAAAGAGCGCCAACAAAAAAAACATTAACCCAACCCACTGCCAGAAAGCAGCAGCAGCTCGGCAGTAGATGGAAGGCAAAGATCATTCCAAATGTTCTGACATTCTTTGACAAAAATCCATTTCTGTCTTCTCAGCATGATTATAGAAGTATCTACACCACAGGAAAGAGCAAAATAACTGCGAGTAGTACTAGGCTTAAAAACAAACAAAAAAACCTCCTTTGATCTCCCAACTGAAAAATAAGCAGCTTTTCAGAGAAAAAAGTAAAGTACTGACTTTACTTATTCAGCTTCCATAGTACCACCAAAAGCAAAAGGAATTTAGTGGAAATAAAATTCCACACTCCTTGCTGGGGAAAACCCTGCTTCTAAACAAAACTCCAAGGAGGTCTGATGAATCTTTTGTTACTCAGTGCTCCATTTTTGTGAGTATCATCTTTTCACTTGTGTTTCTAATGATAGTTTTGAATTGGTAAAATTGTGTATAAATGTTAGGTGAATTGATGTGAAGTGTGTGTGTGTGTGTGTGTGTGTGCGTGTGTGTCTGTCTGTCTGTCTGTCTGTTTATCAGTCTGTCTGTTTTAAGAAGCCATTAGTGAGCTGGACTTGGTGCTACAGGTCTCTACATGCTGAGGCAGCAGGACTAGCATGACTTCCAGGCCCATCCAAGCTACCAAATGTTCTATGTGAGCTACAGAGGGAGATGATGTCTCAAAAATTATAATAACAATTTAACAGAGGCTAGCAATGCATCTCAGAGGTCTACCACATGCAGGGCCCAGTGTTCAATTCTCAGAGCCACAAATAAGTCTTTGATGGTTTTGTGGAATTTTCTGGAATATTCTAAGCATACTGTTCTTCCTAAATGAGCACGGCTGGCATCCTTAACAGCAGCAGAGTTACGTCACTTTTTTTCTTTTTAGAAAAAAAATTATTTATTTTATTGTATGGTTATGAGTGTTTTGTCTGCATGTATATATTTGCATGCCTACTGATCGTGGAGGTCGGAAGAAGGCACTGGATCACCTGGAACTGGAGTCATGGGTGGTTGTGAGACATTGTATGGGTACTGAAAACTGAATCTTGGTAGTCAGCAATAGCAACAGGTGCTCTTAACCACTGCTCCATAGTTACATCATTTTTATCTGGTGCCATCTAAAAGAAACCATCTAAACAAAGGGGGAGAGGAGGCCAAAGTGCTAGATTACCATAGTAAAACTTCTCAACTTGAAAACAAAGCTTCTCTCCTTTGTAATTCAGACATCAGGGCATGGGCTTAATCAGTTGGATTGCAGTTATTGTGTCTTCATAAGTACAGATGAAGCCTCCATGTCCTTTTGACTACAGATCTGAGTGGGTCAACTTTTGAAAAATTATATTTATTATTTAGGATACTGGGAACTGAAAGTCCAGTATCTGCCTCAGTGGAGCTCTGGCACCTGAGTTATCTCTTTTGAGAATATCAGGGTTAGCAGTTTCATATATTTCATAAAAATAGATGCCATTTACAGATTCTGAATAAGTGTCCTAAAAGGGTGAAGAGTGTAAATCAGTGTCTAGTCATCACCAAGCACCCAAATACATGTTGGACATCTAGTGCATTCAGTTACCTTATACAAGAAGCAGATTTTGCAAACTCACCGTGTAGAATCAATTCCCTGATTCAGTGTGCATTCACTAGACCTGAAATTTGACAGAATTGGACTGTGGAAGAAGATCAGGCAGAAACAAGTCCTCTTGCTAGTGTTGCATATGTGTGTTTCATTTAAAACAGGTAGCAGGGCTGAGGGGGAACCAGCAGGGATAAAGATAACTGTGCTAGAGCCTCGAAACCTTTCTTTCTCCACAGCACACAAGTGAGTTCCAGAGAGAGGACGCCATGGCTGCAGTGATACTGGAGAGCATCTTTCTGAAGCGCTCCCAACAGAAAAAGAAAACATCACCTTTAAACTTTAAGAAGCGCCTATTTCTCTTGACTGTGCACAAACTTTCCTACTATGAGTATGACTTTGAACGTGGGGTAAGCTTCCCAAATGTGAAGTCTGAATTTCACCATCTCAAGGACTTAGTCTTGGATCTTCTGTCAGACACAAACAAGATAGTTCTCCCATGGTATAAAGAGGTGGTGTAGAAATAAAATAGACTTAAGTACATCAAACTCTAAAATATATTTCCTAGCCTAGGAATAGGTACAGTCAAGCCAGGAAAAAAAATCCAAGGATGTTAAGAAGTTGTTCAGGATATCTTACCATGGAATCTTGTGATCATTAGATGCTTGTTGAGAATAAAATCCAATAATTTGACATTACCTTTTTATTACTTGTGGCAAAAGAGCTTATAATCATTTATTCTTCCATGTTATTTGTCTTCCATTTGGTATTTAAAGGTTAGATGGATATTGGATTCTTTTTTTTATTTTAAAAATTACAGGTTCTGCCAGACATGGTGTCACATATTCTTAATCCCAGGATTTGGGTCTACATAATGAGTTCCAGGCCAGCCAGGGAACAGAGTGAAACCGCGTCTCAAAAACAAACAGAAACCACGTTCTGTGAGGCTGCGTGTGCCACCTCATCACAGAGGATGATTACATAACAATGGGTAAACATCTGGTTGCTTGATCACGCCTCATCTTTCTCCATTTTTCTCTTCATTCTTTCCTTCAGAGAAGAGGCAGTAAGAAAGGTTCAATAGATGTTGAGAGAAGATCACCTGCGTGGAAACAGTAGTTCCTGAAAAAAATCCTCCACCAGAAAGACAGATCCCGGTAAGAAGAGGCCAGTGTCAAAGAGAGGAAGCTACAGATTGTAAGGCACTTGACACTTCCAAATACCCCAAATAGAATGGTGGTGTTGTAGTGAATTGTTTCCTTAGAAAACTCTTCATAGGGAGCCAATGAGATTGCCAAGTGGGTAAGGAAAATTGCTGCCAACCCTGACGACTTCAGTTCGATCCCCAAACCTCACATAGTGGAAGGAGAGAGCCACCTGAAAGTTGTTACCTCACCTCCACATCCACATGGGAACTGTGGCACATGTGTGGACACACACACACACACACACACACACACACACACAGACACACACACACAGACACACACACGAAACAGACAGAAAGCAAGAATGCATGAAAGAGACAAAAAGAAAATTTTCATTCAGACAAGAGAGATGGGAGATGGTTCAGTGGTAAAGTGTTTGCCAAGCGACCTCGAAGACATGAGAATCCCCAGAACTCATCTAAAATCAAACCTGTTAGTGCAGTTGCATATATAATCTCAGGACTCCTGTGGCAAGACAGGAGGTGGAGACAGGAGAATTCCTGGAAGCTCAAGGTCGAACTAGTCTGGTATACACAACAGCTAAAACAGTGACCATGTCTCAAATAAGGTGGGCCGTGAGAACTGACACCTGAGGCTGCCCTCTGACCTCCAAAGGGATGCTCCTGCAAACACATACATACATACATATGGGGGATTAAAAATAATTTGCTTTCATTTTTTGAAGATTTTATTTTTAATTATGTGTATGTGTGTTTATGTGTATGTGTGTATATTTGTGTACCTGTGTGTGCACATGCACATACATGCATTTTTATGTATACCCACAGAGGGCAGATGTGTCAGATCCCTGAGTTGGAATTTCAGGCAATTGTGAAACTATGTGGCTTCTCAGGGCCAAACTTGGGTCCTCTGGGAGAGCAGTTATGTGCTCTTAATCACTGAGCCATCTTTCCAGCCTGAAAGATGTTCAATCTTCTGTGAATTGGTGATACCAAGTCAGCATCTTTCCTCCTTATGCAGATGCACACTTAACCTGGAAAACTTTATAGCACCCAACTTAATGCTCTACTTCTCACCATGGGCATAGATGACTGATTTTCTTCTCTCAGTTGCCAGTGTCAAGTTTATGTATGACCTGAGTAATTCTCCTTGTCAAGGCTGATAGTACAGGCATAAAATTAGATTCTATTTTTAAATTTCACAATAATTATTTTATTATTGTATATGTATGGGTGTTTTGTCCATATGTATGTATGTATGTCTGTGCACTACATTCTTGCCTGGTACCTGAGAAGACCAGAAGAGGCATTGGATCCCCTGAAGCTAGAGTTATTGATGGTTGTTAGCCATGTGGGTTCTGGAAACCAAACTAGGGTATTATAGAAGAGGAGCCAGTACTCTTAACATACACATACACATCTGGTAGCTGGTGCCAGCAGAGGCCAAAACACTGCATCAGATCTGGCATTGGATCCCCTGGAAATGAAGTTACAGGCAGTTGTGAGCCTTCTTGTAGGTACTGGGAACCATATCCGGGTCCTTTGCAAGATTAGTAAGTGTTCTTAACTGCTGAGCCTTCTTCAGCTCCAAACACTTCTTAAGGTGTTTGAATGTTTTGCCTGCACGTATATAAATGCAGTGAATGTGTGCCTGGTTCACATGGAGGCCAGAAGAGGGTGTTCACTGGACCTGAAGTTACAAGTGCTTGTGAGCTGTAATGTGAGACCTGAGAATTTAACCCAGTCTACTGCAAGAGCAGCCAGTGCGCTTAACCACTGGGCCATCTTGCCAGCCCCAATGCTTTTATTATTTTTATGTTTCTATTCCATTTCATTTTGTAGAAGTGGAATTGTGATATCATTTAGTCTTGTAAACCAGGTAAGGTGGTATTTCTCTTCATTCTTCATAACATGAGATATTTTAAGTACTAGTTAATTTTTCAGAGAAGAAAAATAGTATTTCATTGCTGCCTAATTTTTACTTATAAGAATGAACAATAATGTGTCTACTGCTCATTTCTATTTTTTTGTGAATTGCATGTTCATCTTTTGGCCCACTATTATTGAGATAATATCCATGTTTCTAACACTTTCAAAGACATCTTGATATAATATCGATCTTTTGTTAATATTAGTGTGTTGAAAATATTATTCCTGTTTTTTGGTCTTTAAATTTGGTTTGGGTTTGTTCTATTATTCTGCCCACACAACAGTTTCAACACTCCCTTCTTTTATTTTGAGAAATGGTCTCACTATGTATTTCTGGCTGACCAGGGTGGCCTTGAACTTACAGAGAGTAGACACTGCTTCCACATTGGTAAGATTAAATGTATGTGCCACTACACACAGCTCTTTCTTCTTTTTGCATCTGTCTTTCTTTTTTCTGTTGGTATTTCTTACAGTCTCACTCTGTAGCCAGGTAGCCCAGATTGGCTTGAACTCCTCTGTAGCCTCTGGCTCTCAAGCACTGGTATTACAAGTCTGTGACATCGTTCCTAGACCCTAATTTCTTTATAATTTTGTTTGCAATGCTGGTACTTGAACCCAGAACTTCATGCATATACGGCGAGCACTCAAGCACTAAGCTACAGCCCCATCCTATCATAGTTCTACTTTCATCTTATGCTCTTAAATACATCTGATCTTTACGTTGGGGTGTAATATGAAATAGATATCTAATTCCTAGCACCAATTATTGAAAAACTACATTGTTGTTAGTGATTTGAAATACCTATGGGTCTATGGGAAGTAATCATTAAGAAATTATTTGAGGATCTGGAGAGATATCTCAGGAGTTAAGAACAATGGCTTCTCTTGCACAGGGCACAAGTACAGTTCCCAGCATCCACAGTGGATGGCTCACAATTGCAACAACTCCAGCTCCAGGGCATAGCACAACATTTTCTGGCTTCTGTGAACATTTACACATGCACATAAATCAAGACAAAAATAAATATTCCTTTAAAAAAAACTGACTTTTTGCAATGGTTTTCTGAAGCCACACTAGAAGATTCCCACTACCCAAAGAAACCCAGAAAAGAGCAGCACTTCTGTCTTAATTACTTTTCTATTACTGGGATAAAACACCATGATCATAACAACTGATAGAAGAAAGTATTCACTCTGGGGCGTATGGTTACAAAGGGTTAGAGTCTATGATGGTGAAGCAAAGACATGTTTGCAGAAACAGCTGAGAACTTATGTCTTGGTCTACCACCAGTGACACATGTCCTCTAACAAGATCACATCATCTAATCCTTCCCCAAAAGTTCCACAAACTGGGGCCAAGTACTCACATATAAGAGCCAATGGGGAACATTCTCATTCAAACCACAACAACATCTATCGGTAACCGTACTTCCTTCTTTCATTACAGAGGAGGGGTGAAGAGTCTAGTGAAATGGAACAGATTTCAATCATTGAAAGGTTCCCGTACCCATTCCAGGTGAGTTACTTTATCTAACCCACTCTGGAAAAGCCTCCGTAATGAAGTCATTAGGGTTGGGGTGAAGGCTACTAGGTCTCAATGAGCAGACATTGAAGTAGTCAAGGAAGTCATGTTAGGCAACCAGGCTTGTTTGGCCTACTGCACAGTATGCCAGTCACTCAGATGAGTTTCCAAGAAAGAGTTTATTTACAAAGCAGACAGTTGTGGAAGTAGAAGACACAAGTCTCACATTGTCTTCCTTGCAAGGGTTGGAGGACACTAGTGGGAAAAATAAACAGAGCAATTAAAAGTATGAAGACAGGTGGTTAAAGATAATCAGTTGTCTGCAAGTGTACCCTCAATTGTCATGGTTCTTCATGGGAAACATATTCAGAAAATGGAATAGTCTGAGGATAAGTTTTTAGTTCTACTAGAGTATTCTTTAAGAATCTGCACAGGCCCAAGTGAAGAGTCAATTATTTCTCTCTCCTAATTCTCTCTTGCGCTATCCTACCCTTCCTAATCCCCCCTCTCTCCCCACTCTCTGTCCATCCTACCCCACTCTCCTAACTTTCTACCCCTCTGTACTCACCCTTTTCTTCTCCCTTCCAACCCCCATCTCCCTTTTAGTCCTCTCCCTCTCTGTTCTAAACTCTGCATCTTAATCTTTCACTCTCCTCCCATTTTTAAAAAGATGAGATATTTTTACTAGGTGTAAGGCAGGTCTCAAACTTACAACTCTCCTATCATAGTGCCCAGTTGCTGGAATTATGGGCCTACTAACTAGTGCTACCATACCCAGTCAGATCTGGTGATATTGTTAAGAGACCTTAGAGGTCCCTGAAAGGTAACCTAGGCAACCATTATTATAATTAACCCTATGCCAGAGGTCTTATCTACAGCAAAGCTGGGCCTGACTAATATGTACGTCAGCTGTGTGACTTGCAGAATTAATGATTTTTTTAAAGCCAAATAAAAGCAAACAAAGGGTAGGTCAGTGTACATGAGATTAGGCAGCTATGTTTGTCAGCTAGTCATGATGGAAGATAGGATTCTGTCCTTCCACAGAGTCTTAGAGACAGATGTCTTATTTGAATGCTACCATTTAAGAAAATGGCTCTCTGATCCTTATGAGGTGCTCCTGAGATGTAAATGGTATATATTTACTATTGGAAGCCCTTCATTTAGTAAATATCAAGCAGAAGCCTCTTGGCCACCCAGTAAAGGCTTGTTTATTTATTTGTTTATTTACATTTTTAAAAATTACATACAATATATGACATTGACAAGCATATTTGGTTTTGTACTTTCCCCATCTTAACACAGTTTCTTTCCATCTCTACTCCTCAAAAAGATTATAAATCAGCACCAGTTCTATTATGGTATGTCTTGTTTATGATGGATGAATTGAGAAAGACACTCTGTTGACTGATCATTTCACTTCCTTCTGGTTCAGCATGTCTATTTAATGGCAGTCATGTGGGTTAAAAAGACAGAAAAGGGATATTATTAGGAAGTTCAGTAGGGGGGAAGGCTTATTAGACACAAACCTACATTCTGGTCTAGTCTGAAACAAGTGAAGAGCATCTTTTTGATAGATGCAGCGTAAGCCATTAGAAGAGAGTAGGATTCCAGCTTCAAATCAGCTTGCTTGTATCCTGAGAGCTGTGTAGGCCCCATGCAGTAAGTAGCAGCCTCTGCAGCAGTGAAAGCCAGAAAAGGAAGTGGAAAGTCTCAGGGGAAGGGGCTTTCTGTCATGGATTGATGAACAGAGCAAGACCAACAAGCAAAAAGAAAAATGTAAAATGATTTCTTTCCTGTCCCTGACTGTTAGAAAACTTGTGTGAAGGAAGGATGTTTGTGACATGGTTTTTATTACCACTATTACCACTGTCGTTAAACATGATGATCTATCTTGTTTGGCTGCATGAGCAGATAATGAAGATCAGCAATATATAATTAAAAATAATTCATAATTCAAATATAACTCGTATTTGACAGCAGAATTCATTGTGTGATATCTATTAACTCTATAAGGGTTAGATCCAAGTCCTTTTATTTATTTTTTGAGACACTATTTTACTATGCACCCCAGGCTAATCTAGAATTCACCATCCTCCTTCTTCAGCTTCCTGAGTGATTGGATTATATGTATATGTCACCACACTTGGCTTCAGAACCAAATCTTTTATATTTTATGCACTTGTATAATACCTAACACAGTGAATGTAGTAAGTGTTAAAAAATCCTGACTAATTTGATGCTAGTCCTTGATGTATACTTATTCAATTTGAAATATGTTTTTAGCTCCAAATTATGTTTGCATTGGCAAATATTATAGAAAGAAGGCCAGTGGAGAGGGGTGTAATAGTCATGAATTAAAATTTTACTCCCTTTTATCCAAGCCAAAAAAACCAATTTCTTGCATATAAACCAACATTTAATACTGAGATCATAAAATATCCTTTGTTAAAGGAAAAAAAAACCTCTACTAAGAGCTAAAGGAAACATTGTGGAGTAAATAGGCACATAAATCAAAATGTACATCAAGAAGACTTAATAGTATTCAAAAGTTAAGAGCTTTGAAGTCTTACATCCCTGAACACAAATAGTTCAAAAATTCTTCAACTTGTTTATCTAACCCCTGAACCACTGAATACTGAATATTGAATAACTGCGTAACTGAAGACCCTAGTTTTCTTTTTCTTTCTTTCTTTCTTTCTTTCTTTCTTTCTTTCTTTCTTTCTTTCTTTCTTTCTTTCTTCCTTCCTTCCTTCCTTCCTTCTTTCCTTCCGTCCTTCCTTCCTTCCTTCCTTTCTTTTAATACAATGGATATACAATGCTATTCCTTAAGGTTTACTTATTGCTCTAAGATCTTTCTTCGTTTTTTCTGAACCCTAACCTTAGAATCTGGTGTGTTCATTTCTCCAGGTCGTATATGATGAAGGGCCTCTCTATGTTTTCTCCCCAACTGAAGAGCTGAGAAAGCGATGGATTCACCAGCTCAAAAATGGTGAGAATTACTTTGAAACTAAACCAGCTTTTAAAAGGAAAAGAAAGAGGTTTAAGAAAGAGAGGCAAAAATAGAAGGATAAAAGAGGTATAGAGGAGGAAGAATGAATTAATGAAAGGGAAAGATGAACTAAGAAGGGGGTAATAGAGGAAGGAGAGAAGGTTAGTGAAAGAGAGTGCTTTGCCTCAACAGATTAATATTCCATCATATGAATAAAGGTAACATAGTGGACTAAGAATGTAACTGGTTTTACCATCATCTCTCCAGTGCAATTTTGTGTTTTAAAAATGTTGTTGCTGTTGCTTTTATCATCATCATCATCATCATCATCATCATCATCATCATCATCATCATCCTGTGTGTGCCTGCATGCCACACCATGTGTGTGGAGATAATGGGCAACTTTCTATAGCTGGTTCTCTCCTTCCATTGCGGGTTCCAGGAATGAAACTTGGGTCATCAGGCTTGCATGGAAAGCTTCTTCACCCAGGAAGCCACCTCACCAGTTCTCTCTAATGTAGTTTTGTAATTGTGGACACCTTCATTTTCTTATTTATATAAAAATTTATATGACAATGTCATGTAAATGTCACACCATTTACAAAGGTTGCGTGTTGTTTAATAATTATACAATAGTTAAAGTCCTGGGTATGAAATACCTATCGCTAAAAATTAATTCGATAGGGTGTGAGAGTGCTTGAAGTCAGAGTTTCAAGCCACTTTCTGTCATTGATTTTTGGCAAATTGGCCATGGGCTTCTTCGTGGTCCAGCTTTTTCTCCCAAATGGCAAAGATGATAATGCCTGCCGTACCCACCCCCCAGAGTTGCCTAAGAATCAAACAAATGATAACATGTGAAAGTATGAGAAAAATCATAAGGCACTAGATAAGACAGCCTTACCATCTCCTCATTGTGGGTTAAGTATCTACTTTGTAGTCGTTGCTTTGTGAAGACCTAAACTTGAACATTTCCTCCGTGTTTCACCACACAGTGATAAAGATAAGCTTCACTGTAAATGCTTGCAGCACAGGATGCATGTACATATTCTCATGTGTATATATAGCTACATGTCAAGTGACTGAGAGATTAACTGGTTGAGTTGACATCAGGAAAGGCTGCCTAGAGAAACAGGAAGAAAGGCAGCTTGATAACGGCACAGTTGGGTTATTGCATGACAGCTCTTTGTCTTCACAAACATTTAGAGCCCAATACTCAGTGTTTGGCCTTGTTCACTCCCTTGAATGTAAAAATTAAAATTACCTATTCTTTCCAAATGAAGGAGGAAAGGGAAAAAAAGGACCATTTATTTATTCAATTCTTACAGTGTGCCAGACACTAAGCTAAGTAACTAATATGTATTATTGTGTTTCATTCTCACAATAATCTTGGACTGATAGCAGCAATAACGAGCACCTTAAAGGCACTTACTAAGGACCAAGGTCTGTGATAATTGCTTCAAATGTATCGGCTCATTTAATCCCCAAAATAGTTTTATGATTTACCATTCTCCTGTTTCCTGATGAAAGAATTGAGGCTCAAAAAATGTGACATAACTGCTCATGAACACATAGCTAATCAGTGGGAGAATCCTGGATACAGGCTTGAGACTCCATTCTCAAAACAAATAGTCTATTTCCAAGCCAAAGAACTATTCCTAGACACTGATACAAGAGGTACAGAGGGCATCTATATTTGTGCCTCTTCAGTTCCCTCAACAGTGTTGCACTCAACGTCTTGCGCACAGAAAGCAGTTGATAAAAAAATACATGAATTGATTTTCTGTGAGAGTAAGTACCTACCACCGACATAGGCTCTGCAATGATGGCTGGCAGCAAGTTAGTTAGGAGAAGCCGAAGAGAAGCTAGGGAGAAATGTGAGTTAGCAGTTCTTTTACACTTGAAACACAATTTCCCAAGCCAAGTTCATTAACCAAAATTACAATAGGCTATGCATAAAGCGAAGACAACAGAAGCACTGTCACTTCAGCTACATTGTTAATGGTCTGTAGACAGTTTGGCTCGATACAGTTTTGCATTCTTTTCTGTTTTGCTGAAGACACTTCCCGTATACCTTTTCAAACCTGTTTGGACGTACTACAGGAGACAAAGCATGAATCATGAGCATCTTCTAACAAAGTAAGAGGTTTAGATCAATGTCCTAATAATCTCAGGGTAGTCCTAATGCTAATAATGAAAAAAAAGTGAGCTGTCCTGCTTGTTGTGGTGGTGCAGACCTTTAATTCCAGCACTCGGCAGGCAGAGACAGGAGGATCTCTGAGTTCCAGGCTAGCCTGATCTACATCAGTTGGAGTTCCAACCAGCCAGGGATACATAGTGAGACCCTGTCTTAAAAAAAGACAACAAAAACATTATTAGGAACCTTCAAGGCTCATTATACTGATATTATCCCTCTCTTGGGTTAAAAAACATCAAGTGAAAATCACCAACATGCAATGGCAACTTACCTGAGTATTGATTGTTGCTGAAAAGGTATTATTAATCATAAGCAGGCATGGAGGAGCCTTCCAAAGTACTAGATCCAAGTGAGGTTAAGCAATGAATGACAAAAGTGTCTTGCTATATACCAGTGGTTCTCAACCTCCCTAATGCTGCAACCTTTTAATATAGTTCTTCATGTTATGGTGACCCCCCCCCCCAACTATAAAATTATTTTTGTTGCTACTTCATAGCTGGAATTTTGCTACTGTTATGAATCATGATTTAAATACCTTATATAAAGATGGTTTTAGGCAACCCCTGTGGAAGGGTTGTTTGACCCCCAAAGGAGTCATGACCTACAAGTTGAGAACCGATGCTATATACCATAGGTCTGTGTAATTTATCCTACATAAGTTGTACTTTATTTTTTAAAGTAGGACCTCATATCCAGCTACTTGCTGTATTTACTGTTTTCCTTCCTCTCCTCCTCCTCCTCCTCTTCCTCCTCTGTCTTCTTCTTGCTCTTACTCTTCTTCCTCCTCCTCTTCCTTTTCATTCATTAATCTGAATGCATGTATTTGCAAGCATGTGTGCCATGGTACAAGTCTAGAGGTCAGAAGACAATTTGCCTTGTGGAATTTGGCTCTCTCTTTCTACCAGGTGTATCCTGGGGATTGAAGTCAGGTCATCAGATTTAGTAGCAAGTGCCTTTACCTGAAACCATCTCACTGGTCTCTTCTTTTCTCTTTTTGTTTTATTTTGTTTGTGACCATATCTCACGTTGTAGCCTGGGCTAGTATTGAGCTTATGGCCACCCTTCTGCTTCAGGCTTACAAGAGCTAGGATTAGAGATGTGAGTCAGCACACTTGGTTTGTAGTAATTTTTTCAATAACACTTTCCATAAAATGTCCATATCCCTAGGACTTAGCTACGAGCTCTTTCATTCAGTTTCCTTGAACACAATAGTAGATACTTCCACATCAGAACATCATAGATATTTCTTTCCTATCCCTCCTCCTCTTTATTACTAGTACATAAAACCAGGGCCTTGTTCATGCTAAAAACATGTTCTGTTGCTGAACTATATACCTCAGACTCACAATCATTCTTGAGTCTGTTTGGTCAAGCTTAATAAAGCCTAACCTAATTGACCTTCCAATACAACAATTGTCCTGACCTCACCAAAATGAATAGAACTATGGCACAGGCAAGCTTCAACAACAAATATGGGTAGTGACTCACGTATGTCTGAAACAGAATTTTAGATAGTCTCCTGGTAACATGAATGCCATAGACCAGTCTTTTAAATACTCAGAGAGTAAGCACTGGACACTGATTTGAACTGGAATTTGAACTCATGTCTACTGGAAGAGCAGTCAGTGCTCTTAACCTCGGAGACATCTCTCCAGCCCCAAAATCTGTTTTGAAAATCATCAAAAAAGCTACCTTTTCATTGTTGTTTTTTTGAGAGAGGGTTTCATGTAGCCCAGACTGGCCTCAAACTTGCTATGCAGTTGAGGATGGGTGGCCTTGTACTCCCTGAGTCCTGGAATTATCAGTGTATGCCATGGCACCTGTTTAATGAGGTGCTACTGTTGAGCCCAGGGTCTTGTGCATGCTAAGCAAGTGCTCTATCACTGAGATACATCTCCGACTGCAGGGTTTTGTATTGTATGTAGGCCAGCCAATGTTTGAACATTTTGATCCTTCTATCTCAGCCTACCAAGTACTAGGATTATAGTTGTGCACTTTTAAAAAAAAATGCTACTTTAGCTTGTTTGTCTGTAAAATACACATGGCCCTCCAAATTTCTACGCCTCCTTTCCCAGCTTTAAAGGAGAAAAGTGTGACTAGCAAGCTCTTAAGAACTTAAGTTATTTTCTACACTGGAAAATTTGTATTTTGTTCTTATAAAAGATTTTTTTTGTGACACTAATGTGCATGTCTTCGTTCCAGTGCTTACTATTATCAGTTGTTTCTACTGCCTTTACTTCTGTTATCAGACACCATGATCCCTAGATGCCTTTTGCAGGGGGGGTGGTTGAGACAGGGTTTCTCTGTTGTAACTCTAGCTGTCATGGAACACATTCTGTAAACCAGGCTGGCCTCGAACTCACAGAGATCCGCCTGCCTCCTGAGTGCTGGGATTAAAGGTGTGCACTGCCACCTGTTGCCTAGATGCCTTTTAAATTATTTATTTTGTTTGTTTACGTGTGTGAGTATTTGCATTTCATGGCAATAGGTGAATTCATAAGAGAACTTTTGGGAAGTTGTTTCTAGCCTTGCACCTTATTTTTGAGACAGGGACTCTCCTTTCTGCCACTGTGTTATATATTCAAGCTTCCAGCAGACACCCGTCTCCACCTCTCATTTTGATTCTCTAACATTCATCTCAGCCAAAATGCTGGTGTTGACAGATTTGTACCACCACATCTGGCTTTTTTCTAAAGTGGGGTCTGGGAGTCTAATTCAGGTTGTCAGACTTCTGTCTGACCATCTGTTCATCTGCCCTGTCCTAGGTACTTTAAAAAAATAATTGTTTTCTATACAATATATTATAATCAGATTTTTCCCCAACTCCTCCTAGATTCTCCCCACCTCCATATCCACCAAACTTTATGTTCTCTCTCTCTAAAAAATGAAAATCAAAACAACAACAACTACGAAAAAAAAGCTTTTGAAACTGACTTCATTGTGAAGTTCTTGCGATGCCACTGAATTAATGAATTATGAACAGTAATTATACCTTTCTGCAAACCACTCTTTGTCAATTACTTTGACTTCTGGAAGATTTTTTGAGCCTCCTTACCAGCCCTGTGATAGAAATGGAATTGCATGTGTATTTTAAAAATAGGATCAGATGGATCTGATTTAAAAATAGGATCATATATATCACAACCATCTGATCCTATGTATATATATCACTATATCTATCTATCTATCACAATATGTGTGTGTATGTATGTGTGTGTATATGTGTGTGTGTGTGTGTGTGTGTGTGTGTGTGTGTATATCAATGCCTATCTTTGTTAGAGGCCAAGGAAGATTGGAAACTTGGTGGGTTTGGGCTTACTTGTATGTTTGGTTTTCCCTAAAGGCAGACTCACTTGCAGTTTCCCTCAAACTCAGCAACTCAGCTCTGCTAACTATTCTATATACACAGAAAACCTAATGCCTCAAGTTTTCCCTAAGGCAGGTGTTACTAAATTATGACTCGGGGTCCAGGCAGAATAGCTCACACCTGGAATCTAAAGACATGAAAGACCGAGGCAAGGGTCATTAATTTTGAGTATAAGGCCACACTGGACTACATAGTGAATTCCAGGCCAACCTGGGCTACAAATGTGAGACTGTGTCTCAGCAAACAAATAAGAAAAAAGATGACTCCTGAAGTGGGAACATGGAAATTGGTATACTGAGATATGCAATGAGTTGCCCCTGGGCACACTTATTTTTCTCATCTGAAAAACAAACACCATCATTAACAAGTGCCTTGCAAGATAATCATGACTACTGGGATAATATTTGTTGTCATAGATAATATTTGTTGGGTTCTGGAACCATCAGCTAGTCTTATTGTGTTGATTGCAGATACTCATTACGACAGAACACTAAAGACAACCATGCAGAAAATATTTTGGGTCGGTGCAGACAGACAGGCCAGGCTATTCCTGTGAACCAGCTGGGCTGCTTATTGGCTGTGTCCTTCAGGGTGGTTAAGGGGAGAGCAGTCATTTGATGTTTAACACTAATCTCTGTTCAGACAGGCAGGCCAGGCGACTTCTGTGAACCAGCCAGGCTGGTTGCTGTCTGTGTCCTTCAGGGTGGTTAAGGGGAGAGTAGTCGTTTGATGTTCAACACTAACCTCTGGCCAAGTGCAAAGAAGACAGATGGTATGTTCTCTGGCATGTTCTATGAGGTCTCTATTTTCTCTTGCAACAGTAATCCGATACAATAGTGACCTGGTTCAGAAATACCACCCTTGCTTCTGGATTGATGGACAGTATCTCTGCTGCTCTCAGACAGCCAAGAATGCTATGGGCTGCCAAATTTTGGAGAACAGGAATGGAAGTAAGATATCTGATCAATTGATCAATACAACCCCCTCTCTGTCCCTGTCTCTTCCTCCTCCTTTCTCTCTGTGTGTGTGTGTGTGTGTGTGTGTGTGTGTGTGTGTGTGTATTTTTCTGGGGATGGAACTCAAGGCTTCACACAACTGTGTACCCACCCTGACATTATTTTCACCACAGTCTGAAGGGTCTGCCAAATTCAGGGACACAGCACAAATTTGCACACTGTGATGGCTGGAGGGAGGAGTTAGTTAATGGACCAGGCATCCAAAATCTCTTTCTGACTTGCATAAAGACAGCATATACAAGAGCAAAGCCCAGGACCAAACTTGTCTCTGGGCCGTCCCCTATTGTGTCTTTTATTACTACTGGATTCTTGTTTTACAGGCTTAAAACCTGGAAGTTCTCATCGGAAAACGAAAAAGCCTCTTCCTCCTACCCCAGAGGAAGATCAGGTATAAAGGAGAATTACGTACAGCTGTGGGTTAAAAAAAAAAAATTTGTTGTCACTGGGCATGGTGGCACATGCCTTTATTCCTAGCATTTGTGAGGCAGAGGCAGGCAGATCTCTTAATGCTGAACCATGTCTCCAGCTCTGGCCTCAAACTCTTATCCACCTCCCTGTGTCTCCTGAGAGCTGGGAGTACACCACGTTTCACCATTTCTAGCTAACATTTACTCTAAATTGATTTGGGGTTGTGGCGGGGGGAGGGAACTGTTGAGATGGCTTGTCAGGTAAAGACAATTGCCACGAAGCCTAACAACCTGAGTTTTATCCTAGGAATACCCATAGTTAAAGGAAAGATATACTCTGACTTCTACATGTACACTGTGGCACACTTGTGTGAATACACGGGGGTGGGGTAATAAACATAATGAAATCTTGATTTGGGGCTCCGGCTCCATTTTGACTTTAGGAGGTTTTATTATGTTCATTTTTTAAAGAAGGAATCTGAGGTTCTTAATTGTACTCTTAATTCTAATGAGTTAGTAGATCCATGTACTACTTAAGTACCGAACAGGTGTCCTGGTCTCAGAGAGAGGGCTGTTGGGGTCCTATTCCCAGAAAATTAGACATAATTGATCTGTCGGAGACTTTCTGGAGATAAGAGTGTTGAAACACTCCCTAGAAGATCTTCAAGTGTACCTGAGATAGGAGCACCTGCACGGGGCTGAAACATTTGTGGAATGAATGCTGACTAAAGTGTTTATTATGCCTGATGTAGGTTAGAACAGTTTCTTTCTTCTGTAAACCAGAGTTAAAAGGAAAGTGGGGGAGAGTACTTGGTGACTAGCTCACCTTCTCCCTACTACTGTTCCTCCTAACCACACAGATCTTGAAAAAACCACTCCCCCCTGAGCCAACAGCAGCACCGGTCTCCACAAGTGAGCTGAAAAAGGTTGTGGCCCTGTATGATTATATGCCAATGAACGCAAACGACTTACAATTGCGAAAGGGTGAGGAGTATTTTATCCTGGAGGAGAGCAACCTGCCATGGTGGAGAGCACGAGATAAAAATGGGTGAGTGCATGCAGCCCCTCTGGAGCCTTCGCCTGCCCACTCCTCCTGCACACAAAATGTCGCAACACGATCCTCCAGTTCTGTGTCTGGATCAGAGTCTGTTCCTTTCACAACACAATGAATACACTCTCCCTTCAAGTATTTCCGAGGGTATAGCTCTCCACGTAGCATCTGTCACCTTCTAAGAACATCTGTGGTGATACACATATATGCAATGCCAAAGTTCAGAAGCTCCACCTTTCACTGGGTTAACTATGCATCAGAGACACAGTCTTCTTCAAGGGATGTATTTATATCTCCATTTGAGATTTGATTTGAGCTCAAGGGAGTAGGTTCAGGAATCTGTCTACCTGAGGGTGAAGCAGCACTGCATGATCATATTGTTTCTTCTACAGGCAGGAAGGCTACATCCCTAGTAACTATGTCACTGAAGCAGAAGACTCCATAGAGATGTATGAGTGAGTATGCTTATATTCTCAGTGCACAAAATTTCAGGTACCCTTTTTATACTTTTAATGAGCTTTCTTTATTTCAAGATTTATATCAAAATTAGTACCAACTCAGCCAATGATGCCACCATGCCAAATTAGTATCTGTATCTTTTTAGGATACCTACCCACAAATCCCTATACATAGGAGTACTAGAGAGGTTTTCAGACTCCCAAATTCAGAAGAATCTCACTTAAAGAAATGCAACTCTCACAGGAAACATTTGAAAGAATGAAAACACCAAAATCGAACTGGAGTTCTCTCTTCCCTCATTATTGAAGTGGATTGTCCTTGGTATTGTATGGGTGGTCGATAGAGCCTTGATAGTGTTTGAATGAAATGATAGAATCATAGTACCAGTGAGCCCTGGAGGATGCTCTAACTTCCAAAACTTTTGGACATGGCCTAGAAGCCAATGAAGCACTCTCTCTTCACAGGTGGTATTCCAAGCACATGACTCGAAGTCAAGCTGAGCAACTGCTAAAGCAAGAGGTGAGTACAGGCCACAAGCAAAAGGCATTCTGTGTACACGGTAAATAATATCCCAGAATTGGGGCCACTTTTATTTGGAGTCCCAGTTAGACCTTTTAATGTGATAAAAATACGAAGGTAGCATCTCCAACATGGACCTTGAGAGGGATCAGGAGCATTCTATTTCCCCTTTCCCATGGTTTGGCGGGTAGGATGAAGGCATAAACACGTTTTCTCTTACTGTGAACTTCTCTCTTGCTGTTTCAGGGAAAAGAAGGAGGTTTCATTGTCAGAGACTCCAGCAAAGCTGGAAAATACACTGTGTCTGTGTTTGCTAAAGCTACAGGGTAAGTGTAACTGTCCCAATGCCAGGGAGACAAAGGCCAAGGGTGGCCTCCCAACACTTCTGAAGGCTTGCCTGTCTCACTTCCTTGGCCTTAAATTCAAAACTCACCTCACTTCACTCTCTGGCTCCTTTTCCCCCAAGTTACTGACTAAATATCATTTTTCAGGGACCCTCAAGGGGTGATACGCCATTATGTTGTGTGTTCCACACCGCAGAGCCAGTATTACCTGGCTGAGAAACACCTGTTCAGCACCATCCCTGAGCTCATTAACTACCATCAACATAACTCTGCAGGTGAGTATTCAAGGCAGCTGAGAAGGGTTACAAACACCCAGAGAAGAAATTAAAGACAAAAAGATGAGAGGAAGAGTAGTCACAGAATTATTCCCTTTGATGCTGGATAATATTCTAGTCACGATGTAGTCACACCTCCCATCCAATAGGGATTGACTTTTTTTAAATGTAGTGTCAGGGAATCAAACCCAATATTCTAAGCAAGTGTTCTATCATTGAGCAATTTTCCCAGCCCTGTTTTTTATTTTTATTTTGGTTTTTCAAGATAGAGTTTCTCTATGTATCCCTAGCTGTTTTGGAATTTACTTTGTAGACAAGGCTGGCCTTGAACTCAGAGATCTGCCTGTCTCTATCTCTCAGTGCTGGGATTAAAGGCGTGTGCCACCACGTCTGACTTTACTTTTTATTTTTGTACAGGCTCTCTTGATGTTCTTCAGGCTGGCCTGGAACTTACTCTGTAGTCCTGGCTATCCTTGAATTCATGATTCTTCTGCCTCAGCTTTTTCAGTTGGGATTACAGGCTTGCACTTCCAGGACTGGCAAGACTGTCTATTTCTCTTCCTCCTTCTTTTTTAAACATACTTTTATTATTTTAAATTTCATGTGCATGTGTGTGTGGGGGGTGTATCCAGGTGCCTGTGGAGGCCAGAGACGTTGGATCCCCTAGAACAATGATTCTCAACTTTCCTAATGCAGTAACCTTTTAATACAGTTCCTCATGTTGTGGTGACCCCCAGCCATAAAATTATTTTCGTTGCTACTTCCTAGCTGTAATGGTGCTACTCTTATGAACTGTAATGCAAATATCTGATATTCAGATGGTCTTAGGTGACCCCTGTGAGAAGGTGGTTCAACTCCCAAAGGGATTGGAACTCACAAGTTGAGAACTGCTGCCCTAGAATTATAGTTGCGTATGTGCTGTGAACTGAACTCAGGACTTCCACAAGAGCAGTGTGTGGTCTTGACCACGAGGCCACTTCTCCAGTCCAGGAATGACTTTTTTTCCCCTTTTTTGAGACATAGTTTCTCTGTTGTAACCCTGGATGTCCTGGAACTCACTCTGTACACCAGGCTGGCTTCGAACTCACAGAGATCCACCTGCCTTTGCCTCCCAAATGCTGGCATTAATGGTGTGTGCCACCAGCGCCCGGCTCACGAATGACTTCTTATTTGGTGCCAAGGAAAGATAATGAAGAGACTGGTGACTAATGAGTCAGAAAGTGTTCTCTGGCAATTATTCATGTCCGTACCGTGTACTCTTGCAATTCACTTAGTTCTAGAAGGGAGTAAAACTCTGAGTCAAGATCCTTGGCCTGAAAGGACAAATAGGTTAGATAACATGAGAACACAGTTTCTCAGTACCCACAGACTAAGCCAATGAAAGCCTTGGAGATTGGGGAGGCATGAACACTTGGGAATGCCTCACTGAGAAGGTAGGATGTGAGCTAAGGCCAGGCTGGGACATAGGGATGCATTCAGTGAGGAGGGCATTTCTTTCTGTCTTTTTTCTTTATTTCACGTTTTAAATTCTATTTTTATTTGATTTTGAGATAAGATCTTTCTATCTTGCCATGTAGCCCAAGCTGGCCTCGAACTCACAGCAATTCTCTTGCCTCAGCCTCCAGACCGATGGTATTATAAGTGTGAACCATCGTACCCAACAGTAGGGGATATATTTCAATTATTATTGTTTTTTTTCCTCAAAGGATTTTGTAAGGGAAGAAAACTTCAGAAAATAATGTGAATGATGTACAGGTTACTATGCTTACACTGTGATCGCTCTGTTTCAGGACTCATATCCAGATTGAAATATCCTGTGTCTAAACAAAACAAAAATGCGCCTTCTACTGCAGGCCTGGGATATGGTAACTACTTACTTCTGTGGAGTTGGGTGGGCTGGCAGTTACAAAAATTACTTCAGTAGACCTTGCCTTATAGAATGTTCTTAAGATAGATATATACTGTTCTGTGCCAGCTGTCTCTATGAGGGGTGACAGAACCAAGATATTTAGCAGTTTTCTCCCTCTAGTGGTTCTTTCTGGGACTGCAAAATAAGATTCTTAAGGCAATTTATTGTTGATGGTTTTAATTTTTTTTTTACATTTATTTATTTGTGTGTGCACACACACACACACACACACACACGTGCATTAGCACACGTGTAGGCCAGAAGACAACCTGGATTTGGTTCTCACTCAGGTCCTCAAGTTTGATGGCAAATACCTTTACCCACAGAGCCATCTCACCAGCCCTGTTTATTTTATCATGTAAAATATTTTCAACATCATTCTTGAGTTTATTAACTGTCATTATCAACACAATTATAACTGGATTTTAGAATTGCTTGTTCTATCTTCTTGCTTTTAACTAATTTGTACCTAAAATTCCCAAATTCCTCCAACCAGCAATCCCCTCCCCCTGAGATTTACCTGAGTAAAGAAAGGTATATTAGTACTCCTGAGAATTCTCCCTTTATTGTGTTTTCCATTCTACTAGTTTTCCCTAGTAGAGAATCTTATCTACAGTAGGCATTATATACTCAGGCCCCCTCAAAGAATCACAACAAGACTTTGTTGGTAGGATCATGGGAAATCGATCCTAAGGACCTGACCTTCTTGAAGGAGCTTGGGACTGGACAGTTTGGTGTAGTGAAATATGGGAAATGGAGGGGCCAATATGATGTGGCTATCAAGATGATCAGAGAAGGCTCCATGTCTGAGGATGAATTCATTGAAGAAGCCAAAGTCATGATGTGAGTTACATTCTAAATTCAACTCTCAATCCAGTTGCAGAAGGAGTCTAGGAACTACAAGGACAATTCACTATAGTCTAAGACGACCTACAGTAAAAGGAACTTGGGATTGGGGCCTGAAGTTAGCCTTTGGTGGGTTACCTTAGAGAACTGCTAAGGTAATCATTTCTCTGACTTAGATACTGGTTGAGGATAGTGTTGGGCATGTATATGACCCCTTTCCGTAGCATTTTGCAGGTAGATGTACAATATTAGGTATTCTAAAGAAAGGATGATTCTAGTTTTACCTATTGTTCTTTTTAAGCTTGGGTTTATTTCTTGTTCGGTTAGTAGGCTCCAAATCCCTGCCCACCCCCACATTTGAAGCACTTTTAGGGTTTCTGATGAGAAGGAAAAAATAACCTTGCTATTATGGTACCTTATTGGATATTCTATGCTAGGCCAAACCCTTTCTTCCCCTGCTCCTTTATGACTAGCCTACAGGGGCAAGATGGGAGGACTAGCTCCTTGCCTCTCCTATAGGAATCTTTCTCATGAGAAGCTAGTGCAGTTGTATGGCGTCTGCACCAAACAGCGCCCCATCTTCATCATCACTGAGTACATGGCCAATGGCTGCCTCTTGAACTACCTGAGAGAGATGCGCCACCGCTTCCAGACTCAGCAGCTGCTGGAGATGTGCAAAGATGTCTGTGAAGCAATGGAGTACTTGGAGTCAAAGCAGTTCCTTCACAGAGACCTGGTGGGTCCTCAGAAGGACTGGGGTGGGGATCAAGGGGTGGAATGAGCGTTTGGAAGATATAACATACACTGTTGAAAGAGGGTTGCAAATGAAAGCATTTAGATTGTCTCTAGAGAACATTACAAATTAAGTTTACATCTGCCCCAGCCTTGAGCCTGTCAGTTATCTCTAGCCTCAATTCCAACAGGACTGCCACTTACCCTGAGTCCTTGCCACCTATGCGGAAACAGTACCCATTCTAGACCTTGAGCAGAAGAACAACCCTATGTTTCCCAGTGGGACTGCTCCTGGTACAAGGCTACCATTTGGATACACCAGACTCACAAACAGGACCCATGGATACATTTTGATCCACGTTTTCTTTTCTTTTTGAGACAAAGTTTCATGTAACCCTGAGTGGCTTTGGACTTCTGATCCATCTCCCTCTACTCCCAACTGTGCACCACCACACCTGGTTTATGCAGTGCTCAGAATTGAACACAAGGCTTTGTGCACGCTAATGAAGCATTCTACCAACTGACCACATCTCCAGTCCTCTCATGTTTTTTTTTTAAACTGTTTCATTATAGCTAACAAATACTTACAGAGGAGCATTCTATATTTAGAAACACCACCAACAATTGTACTTCCAGATTCTCTTGAAAATCTCAACCATCTGAGAAGACAGGACCCACAATCTCAGTGCCAGTGCTAATAGTCACCTGGGGATGGGGTGCAGTGCTCCCCTTCAAACCAGGCCTGTGTGCTCCACTTCCCGAAGTCTTCACCCATTCCACTTTGCTCTCTGCTTAGCTCCTAGAAGCATCAGTTTGTGTCTCAGTTTCTTTCAGCCAGATGAAGATTCGAATTGCCCTCTTCTCCCTGCCAGAAAGGCAGGACAAAAAATAAACTTGCCCTGTTTCTTCTGAATTCTCTTAGCAGTTCAGTAAAGTGGAGTTGTCCACATGAACGAAATTGTTCTGCATGCTGTATTTAGGACTGCATAGCTGATTTGCTCTCCATGTGATGGAAAGGCAGCAAAATTTCTCGGGATTAGTCAAGTATGCTGCCTCCCTCTCATAACCTTAGCACTTTTGAGACTGAAGCAGTACTATTTCCATGAGTTTGGAGCCAGCCTTAGCTACATAGTAAGTTCTAGGTCAGCCTGAAGTACAAAATAAGACCCTCTCCAAAAAAATAAATACATAAATAAGGGCAGGGGAGATGTCTTTGTTGATAAAGTGCCTTCAGAGTAAGAAAAAAAAAGACCCAAGTTTAGATCCCTAGCACACACATAAAAACTGGGCATGGCACAGCATATATCTGTAATCCAAGCACTAGGGTGTTGGGAGATACAGGCTTATACTGGCCAGCCTGACACAATCAGTGAGCTCTATGTTCAGTGATTCTGTCTCAAGAAATGGAGAGCAATCAAGGAAGACACCTGACATCAACTTCTGGCCTCCACATGTACACATATACATGTGCATGCACAACTCCATGTATACACGCACACACAGGAATACATACATAACACACAAACACACACACACACACAGAGAGAGAAAGAGAGAGAGAGAGAGAGAGAGAGAGAGAGAGAGATCGCAATTTAATCAAATAAGTCATATCAGATGGAAGGTGCCTTTGTTTCATTTTGCTGGTAGGCAGAAGCTTTGCCTTCCACCCAGGGGCTAGGGTGCAGTCTCACCGGTATCTATGTCTTGTACCATAGGCGGCACGAAACTGTTTGGTAAACGATCAAGGGGTTGTGAAAGTATCTGACTTTGGCCTGTCTAGGTGAGTGTGCCTTTTTCAGTTTCCTACTTATTATTTATTTTGGAAAAAGGGTTGTACTACCTACAAAGTCCATGCTGGCCTCACACTCCTGAGTATTCTACCTTGCCTCAGCTTCTCCACTGCTGGGATTGCAGACATTGCCACCACACCTGACTTTATCATCCACTTTAAATGTGAAAATAGCACAGAACAAACAAGGTCCCCTTATAATTTTTAATCTCTTTGTTTTCTTTTTCTGTTCTCTTAGTTTGTTTTTGTTTCTTTAAGACGGTGTCTTTCTATGTAGCCCTGGCTCTCCTGGAGCTCACTGTGTAGAAACAGGTGGGATTAAACACATGCACCACCACACCTGGCCTTTCTGTTCTCATTATAGTGTCTTCTAATATGTGTATATTCCTTTCTTATTCTGAATTATTTCTTTCATTTTTCATTTTTCATTATGTTTCTTCTTTTTAGCTTCATGAGACAAATTCTCACTGTAGCCCAGACTAGTCTGGAACTCACTGTGTAGCCCAGGCTGGTCTGGAATTCACAACAATCCTCCCCCATTTTCTTGCCTTAAAGTTTTGACTGAACCTTTGGAGTCCTGGGGTTCCAGGCATGAGCCACCACCTCAGGTTCATCCTTTCCTTTCTTGTTGGATCCCTTTCCCCCATTTTTCTCTGCACCCTTCCTCCCTATCTTTACCCTTATCCTATTTCCCCAGTATCTTATCTTGATCCGTTAAGCCTGCTGACTTTCCACTATCAGTCCTTTCTTGGTCTAACAGAATGAAAGAAAAGGGGAAGAAGAAATGCAGAGGAAGGAAAACGTGGAGTAGAAAAGAAAAGGAGTTCTTATTAACCCCACCCTACCCCCGTTTATTCTTGCTGTAACCATATTGTAGATCAGGAAAACTAAATCAGAAATCAAGATGGGAGCTGAGCCTGGTGGAGTAGGCCTGCAGTTCCAGCTACTCTGGAGGCTCAAACAGTACCATGATTGAAAGTTCAAGACCAGTTGGGCAATTTAGTGAGACATTTTTTTTTTAAGTACAAAGAAGGACCAGAAGTGTATATCACCAGTAGGGTGCTAGGCTAGCATGTGCAAGCCTCTGGGTTCAACCACATAAAAGGCAAATACTTCTTAAAGAAAAAAAACGAAAACAGGTTTTGTTAAAAGTAGCATTCGTAAAAGGCATTGACTGGTCAGCAGAGATATTTGAGAAAGAATTTGGATAGCCCTTATGAGCGTGCAGAGGAGACTCAGGCACATATCAAGCTGTCTAAATCTTAATGGCAACAAGTCTTGAATCCCTTGCAGGTATGTCCTAGATGACGAATACACCAGCTCAGTAGGTTCCAAATTTCCAGTCCGGTGGTCTCCACCAGAAGTGCTTATGTATAGCAAGTTCAGCAGCAAATCTGACATTTGGGCTTTTGGTAAGTAGATAAGAGCATACGTATTAGGGGAGATGGATCAGTGAGTAAACCACTCCTTACGCAAGCCCGACAACCTGAGTTCAGATCCCCAGACCCCACATAAAAGCTGGAAGCAGTAGTGAATATAGGCATCTGTAATCTGTTATGCCCCTACCAACAGATACAAGACAGAGACCAGAGAATCACAAGTAGCTCCTGGGCTAGCTAGCCTAGAGAATATACCAGAAAAACAGCAAGGGAGGCCCTGTCTCAAACAAAGTGGAAGTAGTTATCTGACCTCCACTGTACCCTGTGGTGCACAAACACATGCACACATTCCCCCCCCCACACACAGGGTGGGGGTATATAGATTATACAGCAAAGAAGAGCATAAAGGGAAAGTTCAAATTTGCATTCCATTACCATTCATCTGATAGTTGGGTGCTTCTTATGCATCAGGAATCGCAGAGGTTTCTGAGGACAAACACAGCAAACTGGACATAATCTCTGTTTTCTTAGAACTTACAATATATCCTGGGAAACAAACCATTCATTGTTCAACAACTTCTGAATACTAATTATGTACTAGGCAGTCTGCCAGACCCTGAAACTACCAAGACAAACAAGACACGGCCTCTCTTCTAGAGTAACTAATCCTCTAGCATAGTGCACCTCTGATAGCCACCAGTACAGTCATGACTATGGCAGAAGTCTGGGCAAAGTGCTAAATTCACCAAGGGAGAAATTAGTTTATTCTAATCTTTCAGGTTCATACAGGATTAGGGCCCAAGTATTCTAAAAAGACTGAATATACTTCTCTCTCCCTCTCTCCCTCTCCCTCTCTTGTTTATCTTTTAGGGGTTTTAATGTGGGAAATTTATTCCCTGGGGAAGATGCCATATGAGAGATTTACTAACAGTGAGACGGCAGAACACATCGCTCAAGGCCTACGTCTATACAGGCCTCATCTGGCATCAGAGAGAGTATATACCATCATGTACAGCTGCTGGCATGAGGTAAGTGTTGTAGTGTTCACTCTAAATTATTCCCTTGAACTTAATTTCTCATTAGGCTTGCCAGTCCGCACTCTCCATGGTCTCATGTCAGCTGGGCACAGACTTTCTCACTCTGACCTGCATCCCAATCCTCTGATGGCTTTTCCATGCCCACACTAGTCCTCACTAAAGTATCCTTAGCAGACTCTGATACCGATTTCAGCTTTAAGAGTGGGCAGTTAATGCTGGGTGGTGGTGGCACACACCTTTAATCCCAGCACTCAGGAGGCAGAGGCAGGAGGATCTCTGTGAGTTTGAGGCCAGCCTGGTCTACAGAGTGAGTCCCAGGACAGCCAGAGTTATGACAGAAAAACCCTGTGGCCAAAAACAAAAATTTAAAAAAATGAAAGAAAAAAAAAAGAGTGGGGAGTCTGTGGGACCATGCCATCTAGCAAAGGCATTGGCATTACAGAGTCTGTAATCATTTTTAGGAACTTACCTGGGAGTTTTGGGCCCTTCTTCTACTTTACTAGCTGCCTATGTTTTTTTGGTTGAGGTTCTCAATGAGACTTAAAAAAACCTTGTCGCTAACCTAAAAACTAACCTAAAATAGTTAGTTTTTGTTTATCTGCTTTGTTTTCTGGGCTTTGCTCCTGAAATATTTTAAAATTATTTTCTTATTTTAGGAGTATGAGTGTTTTGCTTGTACATATGTCTATGCACTCTATACATGCCCGATGTCTATGGAGACCAGAAGAGGGCGTCAGATCCCCTGTAACTGGAGTTACACTCAGTTGTGAGCCACAATATGGGT
Organism: Cricetomys ansorgei; assembly: GCA_026225945.1. NCBI lineage: Eukaryota > Metazoa > Chordata > Mammalia > Rodentia > Nesomyidae > Cricetomys > Cricetomys ansorgei. The sequence continues at coordinate 522,117 of JAMJFZ010003423.1, forward strand.
GCTGGGAATCAAACCTGGGTCCTCTGCAAGAGCAGCCAGTGGTCTAAATACCTGCATCATCTCTCTAGCTCATTGTTTTTGTTTGTTTGTTTCATTTTGTTTTTAAATATGGTTTATTATAGATTTTGAGTGGGTGCAGTTGTAGTATTTTGGAAATAAGGATCATGTTTCACTATTCCAAAAAAGCTTTGCTGGGGCTTGGGAATGTGGCTCAATTGGTAGAGTGCTTACCTAGCATGAATGAAGCCTTGGTTTGGTCCCCAGCACCTCACAAGCCAGGTGTGTGGTGCAGGTGCAGGTAGGTGTTTGTTTGAGACAGAGTCTCAAAATTGTCCGCCTAGCCTCAAACTCATTATGTAACCAAAGTTGACTTTCAACTTCTGGTTCTCTTGCCTCCACCACCAAGCTGGGGTCACAGACATGTACTACTATGCCCCACTCCTAAAGATTTTTTTTAGCTTTTTTTTTTTTAAGAGTCCCTCTACATGGTCCTGGCTGTTCTAGAACACACTATCCAAGGCAGTCTCGAACTCACAGAGATCCACCTGCCTCTGCCTCCCAAGTGTCAGGATTAAAGAAAGGCATGTGCCACCATGCCCAGCCTCCTAAGGAATTTTTTTTTAAATATAAATTACTGGGCTTCTTTCTTAGAGATTCTGGATAGATACAATCTGCTATGGTACCCAGAAATCCTTTCAAGTTTCCCAGGAACTTCTGATACTTGTCTAGTTTTGAAAATCACTGATTTGAGTATTAAGAAATTGATGACTCTTCAGTTCTGACAGATTGAAACCATACTGTCATGACTCCTTCCTGAATTATCAAATTCCTCAGGGACAACTACCCCTATGTACTCCCAACCCTCAGGAATCAAAGGCAAGAGGGTTTGCCATGAGTTTGAGGCTAGCCTGAGCTACATATTGCATTCCAAGGCAGCCTGGGCTATAGAGTCACATCCTATCTCAAAACAAACAACAAAAAACTAAAACAAATTTTCTTAAAAAAAAAAAAAGACCAAATTTCAGTCAGGCATGGTGGTGGCACATGCCTTTAGTCTCAGCACTTGGGAGGCAGAGACAGATGGATCTCTGAGTTTGAGGTCAGCCTGGTCTTGAACTCAGTGAGTTCTGGGACAGCCAGGGCTATGTAGGGAGACCTTGTCTCAAAACAAACAAACAAGCAACAACAACAACAACAACAAAAGGCCAACAAAAGTCCTCCAAAATGAGCTAAAGTCCTGGTTGCTCAGGCCCATTCTAGGCAAACAGTCTGTGGTTTTGCAAAGTCAAGTCCTTTGTTCATTTAGCTTTGTGATGATAGAAAGTATATTTGGAACCTAGCTAAACATTGTCCCTGCTTGTAGGGGTTCTGTTCTGCCAACCAGTTAAATACACTTGATAACCACCTTCATTTCTAGCTCTGACATAAAAAGATAGAGTGTATAAATTTGCAATGAAGTTGACCTCAGTTTTAATCAGCCTGCCAGCTTAATTTGCAAATTGTTCTTATCACACAAATAACGAATTGCTAAAGATCAAAAGCACATGAGGACTTTATGGAGACCTGTTAATTCATTTTTCTTCTTTGTTGTATTATGAAGAAGATATGCAGCTAGGCTTTTAGTAACAAACATAATACTTTGTGATTTACTGCTGGGTTCCCTGTGGATTCTGGAGTCTACACTGTAAGTAACACTGTTCATTTTCTTTGGTTTTAGAAAGCAGATGAACGTCCTAGTTTCAAAATTCTCTTGAGTAACATTCTAGATGTCATGGATGAAGAATCCTGAGCTGGCTGATAAGCTTCGTGGATCTGCTCCTCTTGCCTACAAACCCTAATTCCACTTTTTCTGAGGAGCTACCAGGCTCAAGGGCTCTGTAGCCTTCCACGCTCCTACTGAATACATAAAGGCCCCTGTACGTCTAGGAATGCCCCTGTACATTTAGAAATGCCTTTCTTCTTTCAGTCCCTGGCATACTGCTTTTGAGCAAGGGCCAAGGAATTTCTGTGCCTGGTATTGCCCATAACTTGTTCAAGACCCCTAACAGACTGAATTTGAGATGGGAACATTTTGCGGGAGGGAAAGGTGTAAATAGCTACACTAGTTGTCCAACAGCTTGTTGGATTAAGTGTTAAGAGTTTGGGGGCAGGACAGACTGGAATGCTGCCATTAAAATGGGAGGGGTTGTTTTGATACAATAAAATTACTGCAAGAGTGAAGGTATCTATTTTCATTCATCACGCAGCCGCCCTGAAGCTCCCTGTCTGAGAACTGCAGAAAATCATGTCATTAGTCTGGTGTATTCGTAATCTAGAACTCGACAGAATCCACAATTCACCCCTTTCTCTTGGTAAAGCCTGACCGTGAATTCACAAGCCTTCCACACTGCTTGGCACACTGTAGACATAAAATATCATTTGAATGAACCTTAAAGTTAGGAACAAACCCAGCCAGAGCCTCGTTTCCTTACATCAAGAGGAAAAGTCTATCAAAGAACTGGACCCAGGGGCTCAGTGTAGCCAGTTTAACTGGCAGAAGAGTTTTGGCTGGGGGTAAAGCCACCGCTGAGGAAGCGCGGGCCAATTTGGAAGTGGGAAGGGCGGAGTTGTAGGGCCGGTCCTTCTCTGGACCACGTGGTATGAAGTAACTTCCTCTTTTCCTTAACTACGCTTTGCTTTGCTTTTCGGATCTTTGCTCTCATGGCGCCGGCGCTCCAAGCAATAGCTAGGGCGCTGCCGCAGGGTGGCAGCGGGGAGCCGATCCCGCCCTTGGGGAAAACAAAACGCGGCGGCCTGAGGGGTAGTAGGCAGGGCCGGCCTGCCGGGACTCCAGCCCCGCGCCGACGCAGTGAGCTCACAGGGCGGTCCCCGAGGTGGCGGGCGGGGGAGGGGGGAGATTGTGGTTCCGGTTCCGTCATCCAGACACGTGAAGGTCGGCGAGTAGGTTCTGAGCTCGCTTCGGCCCGCGTGGTCGCGCCGGCATGGATTCCTCCTCGTCCTCCTCGGGCGCGGGTTTGGGTGCTGTAGACCCTCAGTTGCAGCATTTCATCGAAGTCGAGACGCAGAAGCAGCGCTTCCAGCAGCTGGTACACCAGATGACGGAACTTTGCTGGGTGAGGATCCCGGGGCTCGGATCTGGTCGCTGTGCTTAAATTCCCTGTGCCCTTGCCCCCACGGGACTTGCTAGATGTCGGGGACTCCAGACTGGGTGGTCATGACCGCACTCTGGGTTCTCAGATTCCTTAGGCGGAGCCGGAAGGGAAGAGTGACTACTTCTCAGGGACAGAGGTTGCAGAGGACTGGGACTCCCAGGCTTACAGCACTGTCCCACCTAGCACTCTGAGGCACCTGAGCTTGAAGTTGTTTAGTGCTGGACACCAAGACTGAACAGAATCCCCAGTGCTGGTATTTTAGGGAGCCTGAATCCCAGACTCCTTGGCTCCTAAATCTAGACTCCTCGGATTTACATAGATTACCCATTTATAGCCTCTCCTGATGAAAAGACAAGGGGCTCTAGCTCATTAAGCATAAAAGTGGCATAATCTCTCCCAACATACACATTTATTTGCTTTCCCACTGAGTTGTGTAATACCGAGCTCTTAGGGTCTGAAGGTTGAGAGTGCTCAATGAGGGAACTTTGACAGAGGGGCAGAAAGCATTTGTTTGTAGCTGAGATCAAAGTGTTCTGGTTGCCAAGGACAGCACACTGCCCTCCTGTGACATAAAAACTTAAAGAATTTAGAGGCCAGGAATAATATTCGTTGGAATTAGAGAGACTCTAAGGCGTGTGTATAAAGCAGAGAATCATGAACGAAATTCATTCTAAAAGTTTTAAACTATGTATAGACATTGATTTACTTGACCCTTTTCCTGTAAACTTATGTATTGCTGGACTGTGCTCATTAGAAATGCTCAATTCTGGTTTGCCTTGGATCAGAGGGCTTCAATTCATTCATTCTTTCTGTTTCTCTCTCTCTCTCTCTCTCTCTCTCTCTCTCTCTCTCAACAGCCATGTATTCTAGGCTGGCCTCATACTGAATGAATTGCTGAGAATGGCTGAAAATGACCTTGAACTCCTGGTTTTCCTGCCCCCACCTTTCAAGTACTGGATTTACAGTCATTCACAGTCACCTCCTTTTTAAAAAATTGCTTCTTTTAGCTAGGCCATAGTGACGCATGACTTTAATCCTGGCTCTTAAGAGGCGGAGGCAGGCAGATCTCTGAGTTCGAGGCCAGCCTGGTCAACAGAGTGAGTTCCAGGACAGCCAGAGTTACAACAGAGAAACCCTGTCTTGAAAAAGCAAACAAACAAACAAATAGTCTTTGATTCATTACATTTATGTGGGAAGTAGGTCTGGTTAATGACTGCTTTAAGAATCCATGAGCAAGGAGAGGGGGATTCATTTTTTTTCAATGGTATAGCTCCAGGAAAAGAACCCTATGCTCAGGTTTATGCAAACAACTCAGATTAAACTCAGTGGATCATAAAGAAAGGACATACAGTAGGAAGTGGACTTTTTGGGAAGAAGGAATTGGGAAGTAGAGGGGGTTAAGAGAAGGTAATGGTGAATATGATTAACTTATATACATGTATGAAATTGACAAAAGCATGTTTTTAATCTATGAACCAAATAGGGCCTTCTTTAGAAAACTTCAGTTTTTTATCCTTCCTGAGGGGATCCAAAAACCTCTGGTATAGTCCCAGAACTTTGGAAGCAGAGACAAAAGAATCACAAGTTCCAGGCTAGCCTGGCCCTATATAAAGAGAACCTGAGAAAAGGCAGACTAACAGCACTGTTTTAAATAAACAAGGTTACAGAATGTTAGTTCATAGATTGTCTTTGTTTGTGGGTTTTAGGGTGCCTAACTAATGATTTATCCTTTAATCATCTTCCACAGTGCATTTAAAGTCATTTAATGTCAGCTGCATTGTATGTAGAATTACAGCCAAATCCAGGAAAGAGTTATTTCTCTTTTGTTTTTGCCATTTTTCTCACTCTGTTATATCCAAGGTGTGACATTTTCTGGATCTTTGACTTTGAGCAAACTCTACCAGACTTTCCACTTATAAAATGAGGATTGATAATGGTGTCTGTTCCATAGGCTTGTTGCAAAATGGAATGTAAGCCTGGGTCCAATTGCTTAACAATTGGTAAGATGTCAAATATGAAAATTTTTATATTAATTTTTTAGGTTAGAATAAAAAGTCATGGGCTACACCATAGCATATGTGTTCTTGTTAACATGTGTATTTCTTGCCTCCCTTACGGTTTCTTCCTCATAATCTTTTTAGTTACATTGCACACATATAGAAACATGCATATTATATCATTTTAGATCTAGGTGCCACAGGTAATAGAGAGCACAGGGTCCAAATGTGTTCACAAATCAGATGATTTAGTTGAAGTTATGAGTGCACACCTTTAATCCCCATAGACAGATCTCTGAGTTTGAGACCAGCCTGGTCTACAGAGTGAGTTCTAGAACAGTCAGGACAACAGAGAGAAACCCTGTCTTAGGCGGGCGAAAGACTTGTTTGCAAGTTCCATTTGTGATTCTGTTTCTTATTCTGAACAGGAGAAGTGCATGGATAAGCCTGGGCCAAAGTTGGACAGTCGGGCTGAGGCCTGTTTTGTGAACTGCGTTGAGCGCTTCATTGATACGAGCCAATTCATCTTAAATCGACTGGAACAGACCCAGAAGTCCAAACCGGCCTTCTCGGAAAGCCTTTCTGACTGATCTTAGCATTACCTCTTTGGAAACATAGTTAAAGAAATGAAGAGCTGTTGATGGGATAGTTGAAGAAATGGCTATGGGGGGGGTTGACTCCCAGTTTTCTTTATCATCTTGGGACATCTTATCACCTGAGAATGAACAAAGACCAATTTTTATGTATGGGAGTTGAGAGCTGTGTGTATTTGATTGTGTTTTTAAAGCTAATCATGTGAAAAATAATTGACAGATAAATGAAATTATGAGATGCATATTACTGTATATAGGACTATGCTTTCTCAAGGTCCCTTAACTGCTTTCTATAATTTTGATAGTGGAACTGCTTTCTATAATTTGATAGTGGGACCACATAGGGTAAATCTCTATTTGTATGGATTTATTTCTGATTTTTTTTAGGGAGATCTTTGTGTCAGAAAAGGTAATAGTGGGGAAATATCCTGACAGTATTTAACTGTGAGCTTTCTTACCTTTCAAGTTTGACTATCAGAGCTGAAAAAAAAAATTCGTTGGGGTGTTCATACAATCTAGCTTTTTAGATTTTCTCTCTCCCCTGTACTGTGGTTTACTTAAATGATGAGTTGAAAGTAGGGTCTCCAGGTAGCCTGAGGATCCAGAGGGCTCAGTTATAAAGGAATCTGGCTCATAAGTATAATTCTTACTACCAGTCTGCCACAGGAAGAAGTTAACTTACTATGTGTATCAGGATATAAAACATTCACAGACGTGCCTAAATAAATGTTAACAATTTAGGCCAATCAAAAACTAACAACAGTTTCAGGTAGAGGTGCATGCCTGATGTTAGTCATAAATTCCATTAACTACATTCTTTTGGTCACTGAAATAAAAGCTCTGAAAGATTCAACTTTGTCATGGAGAAGCTTTCTATTTTGGGTCTTTTATCTGCAACTTAGATTTCATGTAGGCTCATTCCAAAACAGATATATAGTTAGTCTCTGTTCTAGAGGTCCCTGAAGCTTTTGTGAGAAGAGAGTACTTTGAGATGACGTGAGAAGGTAGAAAATTCTGTGCTAACAGTCCCTGGTGGAAGAGCTTACATTGAATTCCCCTCTTGTTTTCAAATCCTCATTGACTAGAGTGTAGACCTAAAGGAAAACTGCCTACCACAAATCCGTGAATCTAGGCTAATACACACTTCTAGCATTTCCTCAAATAGGCACTACAAGGGAGATTTTTGTAAATTGTGATGAAAATATAATTTAAAAAACTAAAGAGCCTTTTTAAAGCCAAACTTCGTGTTTGGTAATAGGGATTTAATAGAACTAGTCCTACGGTCAAAGAGATTGGATCTAGCCAAGGGAGGCAATAAGAAAGGCATAAGAACTTCAGTGTAGTAAAATCCATTAAGAAACCATACAGGGGACTGGAGAGACTTCAGTGGTTTAGAGAGAGCACTTGTTTGTACAGAGGACCCATGTTCAATTCAAAATGATGGCTCACAACCATCTTCTACTTCCAGGGGATTCAATGCCATCTTCTGACTTCCATGGTCACCAGGCACACATACTGTGCATACATACATGCAGACAAATCAAACCTAAAAGAATTTGGGGGGAAAAAAGCATGGTAAGGGCTTTGTGATTTTCTAACAAATAGCTTGAAACCTGAAAATACCAAGTGACCAAGCCTTATGAGTATCGAAGAGGATTGTTAGGCATAGGTCAGTCCAAGTGCCTCAAGGTAGAAGCTTTATGCCATGAGATTAGAACACTAAGTCCAGTAGGATCTGTGACTAAAGAAGAAGGTAGTACAGTGTGAGTGAGACATTCCAGCTTTTACTTGGCATGGTGAAAAGTCATTTGAGCCATTTTAGCAGATATGTGATGTCATAATTTACTAGTCGGTGTACTAGTAACGACATTTTCATGTAGAGCAGAGTTCAGGCACTTAGAATACGTATTTGATACCTTTTATATATGTCAAGGTAAAATTAGAATGTGACACAGGGTTCTTTAGTCTTAGTCAATTTTTTTTCTATTTTTGTTTTTTGAAATTGGCTGTCTTGGCTGTCTTGGAGCTCACTAGGTAACCCAGACTGGCCTGAAACTCAAAGAAATCATCCTGTCTCTGTCTCCCAAGTGCTGGAATTAAAGGTGTGTACTACCATGCCTAGCATTATTCTTCATCCTTAATATATTTTATTACTATATCATTCCTTCTGACTTCTCATACAATAACAAAGTACTCACTGTATGTATACACATAGTTAAATGTTTTCATGTTACAGTGTTATCACATGGTCATCTGAAAACAAGAAATGTCATACATTATGTCGGGTTCATAATTATGCTTTGGTACCATTGTCTTCAGTGCCACTAGGCACGTGACAATGGAGAAGAAAATGTATAACATTTGCTCCTGCTTCCAGGAAGTATGAGAGCAACCACTGGGGTTTTGTCAACATCAGGAATGCAGTTTTCAGACCTTGATTAAAAGGTGTACTGTCCTAAAATTCCAAACCTTGGTTTCAAATATGTTTATATTAGAGAACTCAAGACTCAACTCTGAAATTAAAGGATTGGCTTAGTAAATGTAAAAAGAAAACCTGAGATGAGATATTAGAAGCCTAATATATAAAACAGAAAGGCCAGGCTGCTCTGATATAGAGGGTGCTATTTACTTGGAAGCTCTGCAGTTTCCTTGCCTGCCCATATATTGACTGGAGCTTAAGACATTGTCTTAGAGGCCCTTAAAGATCTGCTATGCATACTGCCTCTCTTGAAAATCATTGCTAAATTCTTGAACTAACAGCAATAATAGACACAAGAGAAACAAGGACTTCATAATGAGGACATTTTGGGGATGGAGTAAGACAGGGTTTCTCTGCTGTAACTCTGGCTGTCCTGGAATTCACTCTGTAGACCAGGCTGGCCTCGAACTCAGAGATCCACCTGCCTCTGCCTCCCGAGTGCTGGGAATAAAGGTGTGTGCCACCATCACCACCTGGCCAATTTTTTTATTTTTTAAAAAATTTATTTTATTTATGCGAGTGCTCTCTTTGCATGTACACCTGCATGTCAGAAGAGGGCATCTGATCCCGTTACAAATGGTTATGAGCCACCATGTGGTTGCTGGGAATCAAACTCAGGATCTCTGGAAGAGGAGTCAATGTTCTTAACGGCTAAGCTATCTCTCCAGCCCCCAACAAATACTATAAGGAGTTTGAAGTCTAAAATGTAGCAAGTCTACCCCATGAACAATCTGTATAGGAAACAAAGGAACCACTAGATAGCATTTTGAAACAAAAACTTTTCTCTGATGCAATACTGAAACAAAAATCAGGGAGGGGTTATTCCAAGGATTATCCACTGGCACAATTCTCTTAAAACTTCCTTCAGACTTGTTTGTTGGCACACAATAAAATCAAAGGCTGATAGATGAATGTCTTGTATTCTGTATTATCTATGTAGGTGTAAGGGTATTCAGATTCACCTATCTCAAACATATGGTTTGGATATGGTTGAATGTATTCCCCATGGATTCATGTATTGAAAACGTGGCCCAGTGTGGTGATAATGGAAGGGCAATTTAAAAGAGACGGAACCTTAAGGCTGAGGAGATGGCTCTGCAGTTAAGAGCATTTGCTGCTCTTGCAGAGGCCCTGGGTTCAGTTCCCGGCACCTACATGGTGGCTTAGAACTGTTTGTAACTCCAGTTCCAGGGCATCCAACTCCCACCTATGGCCTTTGGCCACCAGGCACACGAGAGGTACATAGACATGCATGCAGGCAAAACACTCATACAAAAAAAAAAGTGCGCCTGAGGGTAGATCAGTAAGTCACTGGTGAAGCTGACCTTGGGTAGGGTTAAAATACCTTTCACAGGTCACTGATTTCCTCAAGGAGTGAGTTATGAGTTAGGAGAACAAACCTGACCTGGATTGCTCTTTGCCTTCCTATTTTGCAATGCAGTCTCTACACCCTACCTATGCTTCACTTTTGCCACCTGCCCCGAGGTGACAGAGCCTTAAAGGAAGCCCTTAGGCCACAGCCAATGTTGTGTTATTTGAACACTCGGATTTCAAATCTCTAAATACATCTCAATTCTTTACAAAGTTATCCCACTTCTGGTATTTTATTAGAGTAATAAAAAACAGGACACAGGTATGAACTAAAAGGAACATCTCCAAAGGCATAGAAAAAAAGGATGCTAAAAATGCATAAAGGAAATCATAGATAGTACCAATAGAATTCCTAAGACCATAGCTTGCTATTGCTTGAATAACAAGGAGCCCAAAATAACAGGAAAAGAACAACATAGGAAAGAGTACAGACATACTGAAAATATCCAAGCCTTGATTTTAACAGTTCATCTAAATGGTTACAAAGATCACATGACAAATCCAACACATCCAGGCCACAGTTGTGCTCCTAATAATTTCCTTTCCTGAAGAGCAGGTTCTTTCAAGGTGATGTCCAACTGTTTGGCACTTAATGTAAAGTGAGCCCTCTAAAGAGAAGATAATATTCAAAGGTGTTAGAGTAGTTACTCTGGCCAGAAGGAGCTGAGGGGAACTCTGTAGGTGTCAATGCAGGCAGTGGTCTTCAAAAAGATGAGAATGTAAACCTGGTTCAGAATGACATCGCCAACCTGGATTGAGGAGTCTAATGCCAGGCAGTTCACTGTCAGCATATTTAAAACAGTACAATTTGGAAAAATGTTCCCAGGCAACAATCATTCCAATTCAAGGTGCACAATAAGGCTTATGGTGTGACTACATAGAAACTCCTTTACCAAGTACATGTGACCATGAGGGTGAGTTCTATAGCTAAAAGGCCTAGAACCTAGTGTGGTTTCTGACCAATAACATAGAGGTCAATAGGCTGTAAAATAGGAAGGCAGAGTTTGGGATGATCATTTTGGGGAATTCCAGGGGACGTCTGCCTTTATAGCAAAAGGTGGGTGAGGTCTACCTCCACAGATAGCAAAAAAGTGTGTTCTTGGTAGAAAAACAGGTATTTTATCCCTTCCATTGAGAAGAGGCCCCTGTGTTTAACATTCCTGGTTCCGTAGTAAGTGACCCACACGAAGGTTTCACTAAGCACAAGTAAGGCCTAACTGGCTACTACACCCAGGGCCAAAAAGGTGACTCCTGTTATAAAGGAATTTAGTTATTCTTTTAATTATTTAATAAGGAAGTTAATAAGGAAGCTAAAGCAATTTGTCAGATTCCTTAACACCTTAACCAATAAACATCATTTAAACACATTTAAATACAATTCATGTATGAACTAATTTAAAAATAAAAAAGCAACTTGTGTACCTAAACCTACATCTTGCAAAAATCAGTCTCACAAATGTAAAGCCTATGCAGCATAATACTGGTAGTCAAAATACATAGAAGGGACAATGGGCTATGGCAAACCAAGGTTCTGAAATACTGGTCAAGAGCCCCAAATGAGGGCTGGTGATATGACTAAGCAGGTAAAATCAATGCCACCAATCCCAATGACCTGAATTTGATCCCTAGGACCTACATGGTGGAAGGAGAGAACACATTATCCAGACTGTCACACACATACCATGTGTGGTGGTTTGAATAAGCATAGCTCCCATAGGCTCATAGATTTGAATACTTGGTATTAGGAGGTATGACCTTGTTGGAGGAAGTATGTCACTAGGGAGGGGGGGTCAAAAGGCCTGTTCTGAGCCCAGAATCTCTTTTTTCCTGCTATCTGCAGATCCAGATGGAGAACTCTTAGGTACTTCTCCAGCACCATGTCTGCCTGCATACTGTCATGCTCCCTGCCATGGTGACAATGGACTAAACCTCTGAAACTGTAAGCAAGCACCAATTAAGTGTTTCCTTTGGTAAGAGTTGCTGTGGTCATGGTGTCTCTTCACAGCAATAGAACATTGACTAAGACTCCACGGCACATGTGCCCCTGCAGTCTCTGACACACATACACACACACACACACACACACAACTACTACTACTATTACTATTACTACTATTAATAATAATAATTTTTAAAAATTCACAAATGAAAGCTGGCTCATGTAGTACTGGAGATGGAACCCAGACTTTCAGCATACTAGGCAAACATTCTAACAATCTGGCTACATTATAAGTCCAACTTTGTGGTGTGTGTGTGTGTATTGTTGTATCAAACCCAAGACTTCATGAATACTTACTATCCCTAGCTATTAATTTGGAAAAAAATGTATATAGTATCTGTCCCAGTACTCACTATGTAGCCCAATTTAGCCTTGAACTCAAGGCAATCCTCCTGCCTTAGTCCCTGAGTGCTCAGATTACAAACATACACTTTCATGCCCAGCTCTTATTCTGAAACTTTTTTCTTTTGGTGTTTTTGAGACTTAAACTCTTTCTATGTGACTTTGACTATCCTGGAACTCACTATATAGATAGACCAGGCTGGCCCTTGAACTCACAAAGATCCTTGCTTGTGAGAAAAAGAGAAAAAACAAGAAATCACCTCAAAGCCTGGGGTGATAGCACATGTCTCTAATCCCAACACTTAGCAAATGGAGGAAGAAGAATCAGAAGTTCAAGTTCATCCTTGCTTACATAGTGAGTGTGAGGCTACATGAGGGCATGTCTTAATTTTTTTAGAACAATTTTATTTTCTATTTTTATTTATGTGTATGTGTATGTGTGTGTGCATGCCACATGTGGGTTGGGTCAGAATTGTAAGTCCCCTGATGTGGGTGCTGAGACCTGAACTTGGGTCCTCATAACCACAGAAACATCTCTCCAACCTACCCCACCCCCCTTTTAAGAGTCACTTAAAGCTGGTTGCTTAATTAAGTAAGGGAATATATTATCTTAAGAGTTTTGAGTTTGGATTCACTGATCTCTGCTTTCTGATTGTGGGTGCAGTGTAACCAGCTCTTTCCTGTTTTTTTTTTTTTCCTGCTATACTTTTTCTGCAGTGATGAACCATATCCCCTGGAACTGTGAGCTGTTACCGCTTTATTTGGTGGTGTGAACCTGGGAGAGAGGGACTGAAGTCTCATGTCATAGCCATCTTTATTCAAGGCATCAGACAATATATTCAGAGGGTATTTTGAGGGTTAAGCAAAGTCGAATGAGCAAAGATGAGTTGAGTTCAAGCTATATAACAGTCACAAGGGCAGGGTCACATGAGTTTAGGCTGTATGGTCACAAAGACAATTTGTGTTTGGAAACATCATTCTTAATAATAATAGAGTTTTCTCACAATCTCTCAGAAATCTCACACAACTTCATTCACGGACCTTGTTCTAACAGTGAACCAAGATAAACCTTTCCAAAAAAAAATATCTTGAAATGCTGGAAAGATTTCTCAGTGGTTAAGACCACTTTTTCTTACAGAGGACCTGAGTTCAATTCCTAGCATCTCCATGGTGGCTTATAACCATCTAGCTCCACAGGATCTGACACCCTTGGTGGGTACCAGGTACACAGATGGTACATATACATGCATGCAGACAAAACACCCACACGCATAAAATGAATACACTTTGGGCTTTTGTCCTATAATTAATGGAAAGTTATTGGAAGATTTTAGACAGTAGAATAATAAGTAGTATTTGCAGTTTGAATAATATTTTAATTATCGTTCAAAAATGTCATCCATATATACAATGTATATTTTATTTTATCCATCACCCACAACCCCTAAGCCCCCTTCCGACTTCATGACTTCTCTTTTATTATTATAACTAATAGTCCCTTTACTCCAGTTTGTGCTGATCATGAGTATGGGTACGAAGCCATCCACTGAGACATGAGAAACTATTAAGAACAGGTGTAATCCATGCCTTTTGTTTGTTGTTTTGCTGTTGTTGTTGGCGTTTTTTTGTTTTGTTTTGTTTTGTTTTTAGTTTTGGGGTTTTTTTTTGAGACAAGATCTCTTGTAGTTCCAGACTGAGCACAGCTCTGTGACCCTAGTAACTCCAGGCTGATCATGAATTCCAGATCCTCCAACCCTACATCTATCTCTCAAGTGCTGGGATTACAGGTGTGTGCCACCACATCTGGCTCCACGCATGCTTTAAAACTTTCAAGCAATGTTACTTGAAGTAAATAAAAGTCCCCACTTACCCCTACATATCCATGTAGAAAGATCACTTTAGCAGCGGTACAGAGGTTGGAGTGTGTAAAAAGAAAATAGCAATAAGGGTATTTCACTAGTTGAGAGAAGTGACTACAGGAAAGTATTAAGATAGAAATGGAGATGAAGAAGAAGGGCAACACTAGGAATAGAAAGAAGCTTTGAGAGACAAATTTGGAGTAAGGTAGAATGGGGGAAAATATAGAAAAAGAAGCAGGAACTGGGAATTAATCCTGGCCTCTCGGGAAGCTGAAGCAGGAGGGGTGGATGTTCAAGGTCAGCCTGAACAATGTTACTGGACCCTGCCTCAAAACAAACCAAAAAAAAAATTAAAATAGGCTGTGGACGTAGCTTGGTGATAAAACACTTTTTTCGCATGAATGCAGCCCCAGGTTCAATCCTTACTGCTGTTAAAAAAGAAAAGTGGAAAAAGAGATAAGTTGGAGAATAATATGCCAACAAGAATGGAAACAAACATGACTAGAGGGAAGATAGTAGAACTAATGAAGTTGAATGGGCCACATGGAGCTTCTCATTCAACTATCCTCAGTTCCACAGACTGGGTAATGCCTGAAGTTATCTAGTGCCTCTTCCAAATTAAGAACATAAGCAAACACCTAAATTCAGAAATACTTAAAAGGTAACTCAGAATGGTCTATAAAATTTTAACAGGAAAAAAATAATAAAGAAGCTAAGAACAAAACAGGTGAACTATCAATCATTTGATTTTTGTGTTGTTTTGAGACAGGATCTCATATGAGCCAGGCTGGCCCAGGAAAATCTTCTTATTTTTAATTTAAGATTATTTTTAAAATTTATTTATGTATATGAGTGCTTGGTCTGCATTTACATAGCCTTCATGCCAGAAGAGGACACCAGATCCCATTATAGATGGTTATGAGCCACCATATGTTGCTGGGAATTGAACTCAGGACCTCTGGAGGAGCAGCCAGTGCTCTTAACTGCTGAGCCATCTCTCCAACCCCCAAGGAAGACTCTTGAATTCCTAATCCTCCAGCTCAAGTGTTGAGATTACAAACCAGCATCGCTACACCCAGCTCACTTGATTTTTAGCATTTTATTTTGATAAAGAAAGAAGAAAGAATAGAAAGAAAAATAAACAGTTCCTAGTATGCATGAGATCCTGGATTTGGGTCTCAGAGCAACACACAGAAAGCTTTAGAGTATTTCAGATTCTTAAATTTCAAATCAGGTGTGTTCAACCTGAACCATGCTGTCTTTAAAAGGCTACATTCCAGGCATTTTACCTCTGGGACTCAGTAGTTATTTGTTAGGCTGTAATTCAGCCCTGTAGTTATCTTTTTTAAATGTTTAGAGTATTTGGTACACAATGTGTGACTGGCCTGATTCACTAAAGCAGTGTTGTTCGAATTTAATCTAACATGGCTTGACATTGCTAGACACACATTACATTGTTGCAACAAAGCAAAGATTATCAGCACTGCCTAATTATCTTCTGAACATCTGCCATCCTTGTGTAGAAGGACACAACATGTTGTTAAGGGCTAAACTCCATTTCCAAGTGCCTTCTGATTTTTCCTTCCCTCTGGCAGGTCTTTAGGATATTTGCTTTTCTTTTTCTTCCTCAAAGGTCACAGCACTTTCAGGTTCTTCTTCCCATTGTACTGTTATCCACAATTTATCCCATTCTCCCTGTCAGTGGCTCTTAGCATTTTAGTCCCAAGTCCATTTCCCTTCATAAGGGAAATATCCAAGGTTTTATGCACATTTCTAATAGGCAACTCCAGTTCATATTTAATTCCTTGTGGATATCCTTCTCTCAGGAGCCAAGATTGGTGACACATCCTTGAAACCTAAACTCTGAGGCAGGAGGATCTTGAGTTCAAGGCCAGCCAGCTCACACAGTTTTGATGTCAACCTGGACTAGAGGGTGAGGCCCTGTCTCTAAAATGGTGGGCTAGAAGGATCGATGGATAAAGGCACTTGCTATGAAGGCATGACAACCTGAGTTCAATTCTTGGATCCTACTTAAAGGTGAAAAGAGAGAACTGACACCACAAATTTGTCCTCTGACCACCAAGTGCACGTTGTGGCATGACATCTCTGACAGTAATAACAATAATTCTAAAATCAAAGCAGAACAACAGGAACCCAGATCCTTCTCAGTCTTTTTCTTTGAGGGGATTTTCATCAGACTTTCCCACTAAATACAGAATTGAGAAACTGAGAGAATTTCTGTTCACACTGATAAATGTGGATCTTCTTGGATCCATTTACTGACTCCAATGTTATCTCTTCTGAAAACACTCTCAATAGGCACTTCCAAAAATAGTGCTTCCCCATCTCTTAGGGTACTCCTTAACCTACTCAAGTCAACAATCAACTATAACGGATTTAATAGTTCAAAGAGAGGGAAATGGGAATGGCTCTTGAACATTGCAAAAAGACAAGTCAGGAAGTAAAAGCACAGTGCTTTATCTCAAATTTGAAGCAGCTTGTAAAAGGTCTACCCTGCCTGCCCCACTTTCCATTGCTGTAAATGTGCTTGCTTCTGGAATTTCCCACGTCTCATCTTCAGTCACATAAGCTAAATTCTCACTCATGGTCCTCGGTCAAGTGTGTAGGCACATCTATAACCCTAGCAAGGTTAGGAGGAGGCAGGTGGATTACTAGAGATCACTGGTGAATAGGTCACTGTGTTCAGTAAAAGACTGTCTCAGAAGATAAGGGATCCATCTGCCTCTACCCATCTCTACCTATCTCTAATGCTGGGATTAAAAGTGGGAAACAGCATGCCAGGCCATTAAAGCAGTTTTTATTTTATTTATTTATTTGTTTGTTTGTTTATTTATTTATTTATTAGACAGGGTTTCTCTGTGTAGCCCTGGCTGTCCTGGAACTCACTCTGTAGACCAGGCTGGCCTTGAACTCAGATATCTGCTTGCCTCTGCCTCCCGAATGCTAGGACTAAAGGCATGCACCACCACTGCCTGGCTAAAGCAGTTTTTTAACCAATATTTATATAAATAAAATCACAAAAATCTCATGCTTCTGAATATTGTGTTATAATACAAACACATTTTGTATACTTTATCACACAGCTTGGTTATTGGACTTCTGTGCATTGCAAGCATATATAGCATGGAACAAGTTAAGTACCTGTGTTCAGTCTACAAGCATCAGTACAGACTTGCTGATTACATTGGTATGGTTTTCTGCTTTTGTTTTTTAAGACAGAGTTTCTCTGTTTTAACTCTGGCTGTCCTGGAACTTACTCTGTAGACCAGGCTGGCCTCCAACTCACAGAGATCTGCCTGCCTCAGCCTCCCGAGTGTTGGAACTAAAGGCGTGCGCCACCACCACCCAGCCTATATTGGCATGTTTAATGAAAAAAGAGTCTGCTGTGCATTATGGTCATGTGCCCTTAACTATGATAAACAGGTAAATAATTTGCCCTTGGCGAGCAAAAGCAGTTGAAAAAATATTGAAAAATAGACATGTTAAGACTAACAGAATTTAACTTTAACACATTTCAATTATCAACTATATGACATGCTTTCATATTAAATTCTGTTAATTTTAACATAAGTCAGCCCTAAAAGCATATACATACATGTAGGTTGTATTTATACATTTAATCACATATTGTGTGTGTATAACAACAATAAAGAAAAAGCCATTAATTGAAGGGGGGAAAGATGGGGAAGGTTTGGATAGAGGAGAGAGAGAGGGGAAATGATAGATTATATCTAATTAAAAATAAAATAAAATAATTAAAATTACATGTAAATGACCTCTAAAAGGTCAACTGTAATTAAGCTGGACATTTGTTTGTTTGCTTATTTTTTGAGACAAACTCTCACTCTCACATAACCCAGGTTGGCCTTGAACTCTTACTTCTACCACTTCTACCTCTCAAGCACTGGGATCATAGTTATGCACCACCATGCCTACTTCAGAATTTATTAAATTTTACTTTCCTGACTTCAGTGAGCAAACATATCAAATATATTGTATTCATATAAAAACTTAGGTCTAGGTGGGTGCTCGGGAATGAACTCAGTTTCTCTGCAAGAGAAGCCAGGGCTATTCATTGCTGCATCGCCTCTCCCAACCTCCTCCTACTCCGCCTCTCCCTCCTTTTCTTCCCCTCCTCCTCCTTCAGCAAGGTCTTGTTATGTAACTTTGGTTGGCATGGAACTTACTATTATAGACCAGGCTGACCTTGAACTCATGGAGACCTTCTGGCCTCTGCCTCTGGGATGCTGGGGTTAAAGGCATATACAACTACACTTAGCCTGGTACAATTTTAACAGAGAATCTTGAGAATTATGCAGTTGGGGGTTGGGTGGGGGGCAGAGACAGGCCAGTCTCTGGAGCTCACTAGCCAGCCCACCTAGCCTAAATGGGAAGCCCCAGGTTTAGTGAGAGACCCTAACTGAAAAAAATACAAAAATGGAGAGCAAATAGAGGCATATAGATAAAGGTAGTGCAGTCCTGAAGGGAGAATATTCTAACAGGACTAAGATGAAGTGTCCAGCTCTGCTTCTGGCCAGATCCAGATGTCCCCAGTGTTGCAGCTCTGAAGGGAAACATCCTTGGCTGAGCTGTTCTTTCTGGCTGAGCTGAGGTTCCACTTGGGAGGAAGGCAGCAGGTGAAGCTGCACCACTCCCTGCTCTCACTCACAGTCCCAAAGGCTGCTCTTTTATGTAGTCCCTCAGGCAACGGAGCCTCCCAGGGTGGCCTGTGATTGGTGGAATTCCTTGGCCTGTGATTGGTGGAATTCTTGGCCCAGAGAGGTATAGGGGATCCAGCTTAGGGTCTTTTGTGTTAGTTGGGACCACTTCTGTGCTGTTCTGCCAGGTTGGAGGACCCCACAGCCAGCTGGGAGTGGGGTCCCTGATAGTCCCAGGGTGGAACTTTCTTGCGGGGGCTCTCAAGTCCCAGAGCTCCCCAGCCTTGCAGAGCCAGACTCCCCCAAAAAGGAAATATGCTGGCTCCCCAGTGGTCCTCGGCACCATTTGGGGTTCCTGGTGGGCACAAGGGATAGTGGCTGGGCCCCTGGGGTCCCCAGCAGGGTGGCCAGGGAGGCAAGCATTAGCCCGAACAGCAGTTGACAGCAGGAGGGCTGGGTTTGCTGGTAAAGTCAATTTTGCTTCCTGGAAGAAACACAGACGGCTGTGAGGGTCCATCTTGGAGTGGGGGAGGGGCAGCCAGCAGTGTAGTCCTCAATTAGGTCCTCCTACTTGACAGTTTAGACAACTGGAGGGTTGGGCCTGGCAAGGGGGCGTGGCTAAGGCTGAGTTTCCTCCATAGGGCTGATCATAGATAAATGTGGAAGGGCATGTCAGGGGTGGAGCTCTCCACAGAAGTGGGAGCCTCATGCTGTAGACTAGGGGGGGGGAGAGCAGAACCCCCCCAGAGGGAGCCCTGGCTGTGGCTATGTCTGTGGTCGTGGGTAGGGGACAGAGCTCTCCAGCACAGAGCCCTGATGTGGACTCTGCTTGTTGCAGAACCCCAACAGTAGAGATTCCACCACTGAGCTATTCCCTCTGCCCTGGATTTTATTTTTAAGGTGATTGGGAAGTAACCTTCAAAGTATTTTAAATGTGTATTTTAGGAAGATTATAACTATACGAGTACGGAGCACTAGAAAAGGACAAAACTTAAAGCAGAGATATGGTAGATTAAAATTTTTTTAATGTTTATTTTCTATGTATGGAGGAATGGTGGGTATCCCACTGTACACACGTGGAGATCAGAGGACAACTTACTGAAGTCACTTCTCTCTTTTCATTTCTACATAAGTTCCAGGGATCAAATGTTACACCATGTAAACGGACAAAGCCTTAGACATGGCCTGAGTTGAGGGCTCCCAGCTGTCAGAGTGGGAGAAGCTACAGCCCCTCCTTTCTCCATGCATCATGGCAGGCCGGTACCCCCCCCCCCGCCCTTCCCCCATGGTCATGCAATCCATGCACTAGTGATTGGCAAATTGGCTACTTGTTCACTCTGCACCCACACACCTGATATATTTCACCACCTGCCTGAAATAAAGGGACTTTGATGACTTTGACCTAGTGGACTGTGCCTGATTGAAAGTCCCAGGTAATTACTGCCCTGTCAGGTTCTCTGCACCTCAGCCAGGATCCTCTGTGGTTCGAACCCACCTCCTCTTCCGTCCCTTTCTGCCCGCCTCCGCCAGCTCTGAGCCGCCCCACTCAGAGCAAATTCCCAAGGTCCGGCCGGCTTAGAAACTGGGCCGGGCAGGAGCGTGGGAGAGAATTTGGTCCCAGAACACCAGACTGACAATCAAAGAGGTCATGAGCCTTGGTGGCAAGCACTTTACCCACTGTGCCGTCTCTTTGGTGGTCCCTTTGGTAGGTTTTTAAGGTAGAAGTATAATTTTCAGATACATAGAGTAGTTTCTCAAGGCTAAATGTAAGTGATAAGAAGAAATAAATGAGGATGATCAATTACTGAAAATTCATCAAGTACAACTTCCTCTTTTCCATACTACATTATGTATTCATTTCCTAGAAAGGAAATAAATCAGTCTCCATTATCAATTTAAGACAGAGAAATTTCATAAAGGACTAAAATGAGCAAAGAGGAGCATTTATTATTAAACTGATAGTTATATTATTAAGAAAATATAATATGCTTTTTCTGTAATTAATAAGACAATCTTGAAATAAAATGTATAGCTGTCCTTCTGTGTTCATAGAAGATTGGTTCTTATTCTCTATGAATACTAAAATCCATGATGCACATATAGTTGTCACACTGTATTATTGGGAGGTAGAGGAAGGAGGATCAGACATTCAAAGTCATCTTTGGGAACATAATGAGTTTGGAGTCTGTCTAGGTTAGATGAAATCCTGTCTCAAAAAAAAGAAAGAAAGAAGAAAGGAAGGAAAGAAGGGAGACCAAGTAGTTTTGAAAATGAATTCTAGAAATTAAAACAAAGGTTTAAAATTAAAACTCATAAAGTATGGTGGCCAGTGCCTTAACCCTAGAAAACTTGCAAATCCAAGGCCACTCTGAGTTGTATGTAAGAAATTCCAGATTAACTGGGGTTTTATTGTGAGAACTTAAAAAAAAAAAGAAAGAAAAATAACAACAAACCAGTAGGTTCCCCAGTGTTCTGACCTCCCCGCCCCGCACCCCGCCCCTCTCCCACCCGCTGACCCGATTGGCCTAATGGGTTCTCCGCGCTGGCAGGAATGCAGGAAGAGGGGTGTGGAGTAAGGGGAAAAGACAAGGATCCGGACTGGTGCAGACCCAATTGCTGCGCAGAGAATCATACAAGGTGGAAGAGAAAAACCTTGGGGCCCGCTTATGATGGAAGCCAAAGTCGCTTTAATGCAGTGTGTAGGCTACATTTATAGGGCCACAAGCAGGGGAGGGTCTTTGGTACCCAAGATTGGGATCCATTGGTTAAGACAAGGATATTTTGTAGTAGCCTTACTTGCTTGTGGGGCTCAAGTCTTAAGTGTCAAGGTCTTGCAAGGGCACCTTCTGCTGCATAAGGTGTGGTCTCACAGGAAGAAAGAGGAAAGCACCTTATTAGTGAATGGGGTCCATCCCTAGGTTTCAGCTACAGCTCAGATAAGCACCAACCAAGCCACATTCCTTTGCTTCTGTGAAGCAGGCAATATTTAATATTTAGTTGTGTTCTGGCCAGGACTAAAGTGGGGAGCAGTCAAACGCCTACCGTTCTCATCTCCTGGGATGACACAGGGTTCCAAGCCAGCTTTGACCCACTCTTAGCTCTATGACAGTCCCAACAAACCAAAACCTATTACAAACTCAATGGATATAGTAAACCACACAACAAGCACAGCTAATCAGATACAGCATGTATCAGATACTTAGGGAAATAAAAATGTGAAGGAAGAGTAAAGAAACAAATGAGAGAAGAGTGATATAAAAAGAAGTGATGGCGAAGAGTGTCCCAGAAGTATTGAATTCACAATGCAAATGTTCAAATTCACATTTGGACAATTTGGTGAGTCTTGAAAACATCAAAACAAATTGTTATTATGATAATAATTAACATTTTCTATGTGCCATTACTAAAAAAGTAATTATTATTGTTATTGTCATTATTACAATAATTAGTGTGTGTTTGTTTTTGTGGGCGTGTATCACAGTTTATGTGCCATATGGTATGTGTGTGGTCAGAGAACTACTTTTGGGAATCAGATCTTCCCTTCTACTCTGGGTTCCAAGTTTCAAACTCAGGTTGGCAGGCTTGTGTGGCAAGTGTTTTGACCTACTGAACCAACTCACCAGCCCAAAAGACAATTATTTTTTTAAAGTATATTTATCTATTAATTTTATGTATAACACAAACTTTTCAAAGTAAAACCAGACTAATATTATGTACACTTCTGTGTTCTCCTTGTGTCTTAACTCTTTATTGTAACTGGAAGGATTTCCCTCACATTAGTCAGCAGGAGCAGCAGGAAAAGTGTAAATAACAGCTAATAGTTTAGTGTGATTATGAGCGTGGATTTTTTTTCTTTTTCTTTTTCTTTTTCTTTTTCTTTTTCTTTTTCTTTTTCTTTTTCTTTTTCTTTTCTCTTCTTTCTTTCTTTCTTTCTTTCTTTCTTTCTTTCTTTCTTTCTTTCTTTCTTTCTTTCTTTCTTTCTTTCTTTTTTCAAGACAGGGTTTCTCTGTTGTAACTCTGGCTGTCTTAGAACTCACTCTGTAGACCAGGCTGGCTTCAAATTCACAGAGATCTGCTGTCCTCTGCCACCTGAGTACTGGGACTAAAGGCGTGCACCACCACCACCAGGCATGAGCTTGGAATTTCATATTAAACTTGGCTTGAATCCCAGCCCACCACTTCTTAGATGTATGGAGTTGGACAAGTGACTTACCCTTGCTCAGATTCCATTTTCTCAATAATATACAGTTCCATCCTAGAGTTATTGTGAGCCACTAGTTACAAAATTATGTCTTTTGCCCTGTATAAAATACACAAATAATCTCATTTAATTGTCATAGAACCCTAAGGACAAATTGTCCTTGCCCTTATTTTACAGATGAGAAATATGGGTCTTAGAAAGATTATTAGGCCACAGCAGTGATAATGTTTCATCTTGATTTCAGATCTGTCTCTAAAATCAATGTTATTACTGGGGGCATAGTAGCACACACTTGTTATTCCAGCACTTAAGAGACAGAAGAGGGGGTATTGCAAGTTCTAGGCCAGCCTGGGCTCTATAGCAAGTTTTAGGACAGTCTGGGCTGTATAACAAGTTCTAGGGAGCCTAGACTACACATTAAGGGCTTGTTTCAAAAACAAATAAACAAATTAATTGAAACTTATGGTATTATTGTTATGTTACAATAATGTATGTATATAATTTAAAATTATTTATTTATTTTATGTATATGAGCATTTTATCTGTATATATGTCTGTATTACATGCATGCTTGGTGCCTATGGAGGGCCAGAAAGTGGCATTGGATCCCCTGGGACTAGAGTTACAGATGTAACTCTAACTGGAGTTTATATATATATATATATATATATATATAATCTTTATTTTATGTACATGGGTGTTTTGCCTGCGTGTACATCTGTGTGTGAGAGTACCAGATTCCCTGGAACAGAAGTTACAGACAATTATGAGCTGCCATGTGGGTGCTAGAAATTGAACCTGGGTCCTCTGGAAGAACATCCAGTGTTCTTAGCCACTGAGCAATCTCTCCAGCTCTCTATATGTTGATGTTTTTAGGACAGGGTCTCTCTAAATAGTCCTGGCTGTTCTGAAACTCACTATGTAGACCTGGCTGGCCTCAAACTCACAGAGATGCACCTGCCTCTGCCTCCTGAGTGCTGGGATTAAAGGCATGCATCACCACTGCTCAGCTCAGGATGTGCTTTAAACACAAAAACTACCTCCTAGGTTGACATACTTCAATTAACAAGAACAGTTAGTCAGAAGTGGAACTATAGAAGACAAAAAGCAAGGTTAGTACACGTAGGGACTTTACCAGAACTATGGACTTTAATAGATTAAGTCTTTGTTTTATGTTTTGGCTGATGGCACTGTCTACAGTTTTATGGCTTGGGTGGTACTTCCATCATGGAGTCAGTTGGGCTAGGGTCTGTGGGTGTGTTAAGGTCTGGGAACTTCTTACAATTCTTAAGAAGTTTTCAGAATTTAAGCCTCTGATTGCGACTGTGTGTTTGGTTCCCTTGTTCTGAGACTTCCAGCTTCTTAGCCTGAGTACCCACTGGGTTCTCTCTCTCTCTCTCTCTTTCTCTCTCTCTCTCCAACATGCAGATAACCATTGCTGAACTCTCTAGAGTTTTATCATGTAAGTTAGTCCACTTTTATTATTTTTATTATTATAATAAATTACCTGAGACTGTGTACTTACAAAAAAAAATGTGCTATCTTTATTTCAGTTTGTGAAAGCTGAAAATCCAAGATTGGATGGTTCTGTTAGCCTCTGGTAAGGGCCAGATGGCCTGATAGTAAGAATATATGAGGAATGGAAAGGCAACATATCCAGAGAAGAAACCAAAGTGTGATTCAAAGGTCAGTCTCAGGCTTTGAGAACGACCCATTCTCATGAGAACTGACATAGTTGGATAACAGCATAACACAATCTGAGGGCAACCCCACCAGCACCCTAAGGACCTCTCACTAGACTCTACCTCTTAAAAGTCCCATTTCATCTCAAATCACTATACTAGTGACCAATCATCCTATACACAAAACTTTGGGAGATTAAAGCCACATTCAAACCATACCATATTGTACATTTATTTTTATTTAGTGTTCAATATTTTTTCAGATTATGATATAACAACCTTTCTCCATTCTCTTTCCTCCCTCTAAACCCTCCCATATACCCCTTCCTGCTCTCCTTCAAATTTGTGGCCTCCTTTTTCACTAAATGTTTTTACATGCATATATTTATACAAATATTCATTACTAAATGTAACCAGTTTGTATAATATTTATATGTGTGTTTTCATAGATAACCTTTGTCATTGGACAATCAATTGGTATGTTCTTCCCTGGGAAAGACCACTTCTCCCACGTCCACCTTTCCTCGGTTGCCTACAGTTCTTTGTGTATGTTAGCTTTTATTAAATAAAGAGGGAATGAAGAAACATATATTTAAGTTTTCAAAAACAATCAGTAT
The DNA here is from genome assembly GCA_026225945.1 of Cricetomys ansorgei. Classification (NCBI taxonomy): domain Eukaryota; kingdom Metazoa; phylum Chordata; class Mammalia; order Rodentia; family Nesomyidae; genus Cricetomys; species Cricetomys ansorgei. Next base: position 547,088 of record JAMJFZ010003423.1, read on the forward strand.
AATATACTCTAGAGGGTAATAAAAATGTGTACCTCTAAGAAGAAGGCAGTAACACACCATCATAGTTACTTTTCTATTGCTGTGATAAGATATCATGACAAGACCAAGGTAACTAATAGGAAAACAAGTTTATTTGGAGTTCATAGTTCCAGAGGATTAGAGTCCATGACCATAAGGGCAGGGGGCATGGCAGCAGGCAAGCAGGCTGGCATTGAAATAGTATCTGAGAGCTCACATCACAATCCACAAGCACTAGGCCAAGAGAGCTAATTGAGTGTGTTATGGGCTGTTTGAAACCTCAAAGTTTGTCTCCATTGACATATCTCCACCAACAAGTCTACAACTCCTAATCCTTCTCAAATAGTTCTACCAACTGGGGACCAAGTATTTAAATATATGAGCCTACAGGGGCCATTCTCATTCAAACCACCACACAGGCTATTAAAGATCAGAAATGAAAGCAAGACTTCTCTGAATGTGTTTCTATAGTTCAGATGATGAAACCATATAAATGTTTTGCATAATTATAACAAAAATCAAGCCACAATTATTCATAACTATCTAAAGCAAAATAAATGCACTACTGGTTATTGGAAGACTAACACAACCAGTTTTCCATATTATTTTAAAGTACAGGAGTTTGACTAAACTGGGGAGATATATCTTCAAAGACAAAAAGAATTATAAATCTCAAATTATATTTAATAATAATTATTAGTAAAAATATTGAAATTGTTATTTAAAAACTATTAAATATGTGCTTAGGATGAATTAAGTAGGTTAATGTTATTAACAACCAAGATTTTCAGCATAAAAGAAGAGATATAAATATTATATTAAGTTGGGAAGGTTTAACCTCAACACACAAAAAAAGTTGGATAAAAATGTATAATTTTTAAGTTATACATTTAAAGCTAAGAATTGCAGCTTGTAATCTGAGCACTTGAAGGGTGAAACCAGGAGGATCTTGAGGCCAGTTAGGGCTACATAGTAAGACCTTGTTGCAAAATTATTCTACAGTATATAATAAAAGAATGAGTTTTGTTTCTTCCAAACAACCAATTTGTGTCAGTATTGATTTTAAATTAACTAGTGCCTTTAGTATACATTGACTTTTCACATATTCTGAGATCTCATCCTAGATTTGCTATTTTGTTCCATTGATCTATTTATCTAATTTGATATTAATATTAACTTGATTTGATCACAATGGCTTACTTGCTTAACACTTTGCAAAAAAATTCCTCCTTTACTGTTCTTATTTTTCTAAGTTTTCCTATCTACTCATTTTACTTGATTCTGAAAGAAGGAAGAGAAGGATGAAAGAAGAGGGAAGGGCCCGATAGAATTTTAGCTGGAATTGTATTGATTTTAGCTGAATTATACTTTAATTTTAAGAGAATTGGCATTTATCATGGTATGTCTCATTTCAGAACAATACACATCGTGGTGTATAGTAGCTCATGGCTATAATTCCAGCACTCAGAAAGTTGAGGCAGAGATAACAAGACAATGGCCAACTTGGGGTACATAGGGAACTCCAAGTAAACCCCATAACTTTGACTACACAGTCGAAACCTAAAGGAATAATGCACATTTCTTTTTATGAGTTTAGAGATGATTTTACTCTAGTAAAACATTCGTAATGAGATTTTATAATTTTCTATATAAAGATCCTGCTCTTTCTGCCTCAAATCATTACAGAGCATTTTTATTGTTGGTTCTGAAATAGGCTATCATGTAACCCAGGATTGTTTTGAATTTTCTATATAACCAAGGCTGACCTTGAACTTTTAATCTCCTGCCTAAAACATTTTATTTATTATTTAAAAATATTTATTTTATTGTTTTAATTATATATTTGTGTGTGTGTGTGTGTGTGTGTGTGTGTGTACAGCACATGTGCACATGAGTGCTGGTGCCTGCAAGCCTAGATTCTAGGTCCTAGAGGCAGCTGGCCTCCAGGAGTTGGAGTTACAGGTGGTCGTGAGCCACCTAGTGGTAGATGCTAGGAATTGAACTTGGGTCCTCTGGAAGAGTAACACGTGCTTTTAACCTCTGTTCTGTCTCCAGTTCCCTACAAAGCATTTTGTTTTTTGCTGTTTTTGTAAGTGTAGTATTTGCGGATTTGTATGTGTGAATAGTTATAATACTGAGGACTGTTATTTTCTATTTTGACAAGTTATTTTTTATTAACTACATATTTTTGTTATTAAAGTATCTTGGGTTTTCTACATATACAGACATACACTACAAAAAATGAAACAGGGGGATAAAGATGGCTTAGTAGTTAAAAATATTTGTTCATGCAAAGGACCTGGGTTTGGTGCCCAGTACCCATGAGGTGGCTTGCAGTCTCCAGTTCCAGAGGATCTGGTGCCCTTTTTTGGCCTCCATGGGCCCGAAGCATAAACATAGTTCACTTAGATACATGGAGGAAAAACACTCATGCACATAAAGTAAAACTAAATAAATCTTAAACAACACAGAAAGCCATCAAACGATACAGAATTCATATTTTAAAAAGAAATAGGTGGGGGCTGGAGAGGTGGTTGAGAGCTCTGATTGCTCTACCAGAATACTGGGTTCAATTCCCAGCATCCACATGGCAGCTTTCAACTGTCTGTAACTCCAGTTCCAGGAGAACAGACGTACTCATACAGACATAAACGTGGACAAAACACCTATGCACATGAAATAAAAATAAATATTTTTTTAAAGAAAGAAATAAAGCCAGGCAGGTGGTGCACACCTTTAATCCTAGCACTCAGGAAGCAGAGGCAGGTGGGTTCAAATGAGTTCAAGGCTAGCTTGGTCTACAGAGTGAGTTCCAGGACAGCCAGAGTTACAACAGAGAAACCCTGCCTCGAAAAAACAAACAAACAAAAGCAAGCAAACAAACAAAAATATGGGGGAGCTCGATGTTCTCAGTGATGCACGCGGTGGTGGTTGAGGGGTTGTTTCTGGCTGAGGCTGGTCATATACACTGCTCAAACTAGGGCAAGTTAAAGGCTTCAGAGTTCTGTATACTTTTGAACCCAGAACTCCAGATGAATTTTAGTTTGAGGACAGAGATACTATCTGTTATCTACACCACTGACATGAGTGGAACCTGATGGTGGAAAGGGACTTTCAAAGGCAGGGCAGGGACTGATCCCGAGCAACTATGTGGCTCAGCAGGCAGGATCCACTGACAGTCCACTGCATGAAGCTGCAAGAAGAGGTAACTTGAGTTGGCTGAGAGAGTGCTTAGACAATGGCGTGGATGTGGATGGCTTGGACAAAGTGGCTGGAAGCACTGTCCTCTGTTGGGGTTGCCTGACCCAGGGGGCCACAGAGATACAGTGGAAGTGTGATTTACTCAGCCGAATGTTGAACGGAACCAGCAAAACAAGCCATGAGACACAGCTCTGCACATGGGGGCCAGGAAGGGTTATGCAGACATTGTCCAGTTGCTACTGTTCAAAGGGTCGAGGACAGGTTTCAGAAACAATAATAAGCTAATAAGCTGGCCTCCAACCTGGCTACCAATGCTTCCTGAGCATCACTGATGGAAAAGAATCAGGAAGCAGACAGGGTTCAAAAGTTAAGCAGCACCAAGTTCTAATCTTTATGACAAGGACCCAGACCAATTCCTTCTGTAGCTGCTTTGATCCCTAAACTTCTTTTGCTTTTGCCATTCCAAAACCTTGGTTGTTTTGCCAGAAGATTCTTGATAACTGTTTTTTTTTTTAACGTCTGTATGAACAAGGTACTGTCACACTGTGATCTGTGATGAGTCAGCATGCGCATGAGTGATGGGATACTTTTATGTTTATCAGAGTAGAACAAAAAGAGATTATTTCTATTTGTCAAACTAAAGGAATTTTAATATTTCTTTCTTTTAAAGAACTATAATGTTTTAAAGTTCTTTAACTCAAGGACTGTGGATATTTTGAATGGGGTTTTCAAGGGGAAATGCCTGGCAACTGCCTAGTTAGGCAGAGCGAAGTCAGCTGGAGCGGACTTGTAATGAGACGGTGTCCTGGTCTTTGTCATCCTCCCTTCTGACACGCAGCCGAGCTCCTTGAGACGTCCAGCCACGAGGGCTTCTTGTCTCACCGTCCACATGCTCACTCTGATGAAGACTGAGAAATCCTGTCAGCAGAACCTGGCAGAATGGAGCTCTTCATCTACACTCCAAACAGTGGAGTTTTGGGGACACACAGTCAAGAGGAGGGTCTGATGCTGCTCTTCTACAGAGATTTATAATAGGTTTTAAACAGGTTCTTGGCTGCTGTCTTCTCGTTCACAACGTAACGCTGAATGAATCACATCAATCATTTACCAAGAAAATGCACTACTCTTCTGTTAATTAGGCTCCTGTCCTACCAGTAGTGGCTTGAGCCACCCTTCTCTTTTCTTCCATGTTTTGTATCCTACCCAGAACCCTTCAATCATCTACACGATGTTCCCATGTAAAACAGCCTGTCTCCAAAGCACTGAAGATGGGATGTGGGAGCTCAGTGACCTATCCCACTCCTTGAATTTGGCTGTTTCTTTCTTAGGCATTTCTCACCAGCTTGCTGGTACTTTCCATAGTCACCCTCCAACAGTCACCCAAACCTCATGGTTCCTACCACTTGTTCTTGAACTGATTTCTGCTGTCTCTACTGGAGCCCCTGAGGCCCTGCCTTGAGGCCACGTTTCCACAACTTGACTAATCTATATAAGTATCTTCCAAATAGACACAGTTGTCTCCTAAAGGAAGGCATGCATTCAGCTCTGCAAGCTATAGTACTTCACAGGTTGTGGGAGGCAGAACATCCAGTCCCAAGGATACCCTTCACAGAAAATAACTGAGGTTGCTAATCAGATGAATTTGAAATAAGATTCTGAATTACCTAAGTAGGCTCTGTCTTCACAAAATTCCTTAATTGAAAGGAGGTGGCAGCCAAATTGATGTGGTAGAGACTTGAAAGAAAGTAGGCAGCCACTTGGGGAAGACATGGCCACAAGCCAAGGAACACAGGAAGCCCCCAGAAGTTGTGCCACACTTTCAACCAGAGCACCCCCAAAAGAGCTTAGTCTTGGTGACACCTTGACTTAGCCCAGAGAGACTAGTGCAAGTCATGACCATCAACCAGGAACCGGGAACATGGAAGCTTCCCTCATTTTTCATTTCCTAAAATTGTTTGTCTTCATCATATGCCCTTCCTAGTGCGAGTAGATCTCATCCTTCAGAGACTGGGTTTCAGATACCAACCTGTGAGTAAGAGGCTGGGGAAGGTGCTCCAGTTCACCCCTCTGTCCAGGTTGGCAACAAGATCCAAAAGTCCTTTGGTGTATGTGCCTAATGTGAGGCTAAGCTGAGATTAACATAGGAGCACTAAGAATTCTCTGGGTCAAGGTTGGAAGCTGATATTGTCCAACATGGGCAGCTCCAGGCAGGGGTATTACAAAGCATCATTTGTGAATTGGCCAGTGATTTTTCATAGAATTAGCACCACAATAAAAATAGCATATAAAGGAATTTTAGTGGAAATGATTTTGTGAAATTAAGGCCACTTGGGAGTGTTTGAACAGTTAAAAGAGAAAGAAAGAAAGAAAGAAAGAAAGAAAGAAAGAAAGAAAGAAAGAAAGAAAGAAAGAAAGAAAGAAAGGGAGGAAAAAGAAAGGGAGGAAGAGAGGAAGGGAGGGAGGGAAAGAGAGACAGAAAGAAAGAAAGAAAGAAAGAAAGAAAGAAAAAGAAAGAAAGAAAGAAAGAAAGAAAGAAAGAAAGAAAGAAAGAAAGAAAGAAAGAAAGAAAAGAAAGACACTATACAGTTCCCTTCAGGCATATCTATTGGGGGTATTTTCTCAATTGAGAGTTCATCTTCCCAAATAACTTTAGCTTGTGTTAAGTTGACATATAACAAGCCAGAATGATGATAGAATTCTGACACCAAGCACTCACCTCTTCTACAAAATTGAACTAGTGGAACAGCTGCATGCAGGGGTTAGTGGCAGTTGAATTCAGCAACAGGGACATGGAGACAGTGAAATCCAAAGCTCTGGGATACAATACAGCAACAGAGAGTGTCCCCAGTCCTTGTCGTATGGTACCCTGGTTAGGAAGGGGAAATCTCTACCATTGACAGAAGTAAAAGTCAAAGAGAACAGGGTCTAGGTCTTGTAGGGTCCTTTTGATCCGATTATACCAACACATAACTTGTTGAAAGAAAAGAAAAAAATTGAGTTCAAGGATTAAAAAAGAAAGAAGGAGAAAGAGAAAGAAAGAAAGCTGGACTATCTAGGGATGTAGTCTGAAATGCAAGTTCAAACCTACGACCCTGACTCAAATTTTTACAAACTATTTAAGCTTGGAAACAAGTTAGTCATAATTTTTAACCAATCATAAACTCACTAACAATCACTGTCAGAGTCACTATAACCAAGAAATGACACATCCCAGTTCCCAAAACCCTACAATCATTTTGTTTTGGCTTTACTGGTAGGCTCTGAAGGTTAGGGGCTTTTCTCATTTTCCTGGGAGCCTGAGCTTTGTCTCCATTCAAAAATGGATTTTGTAGTTTACGATGGTGTTGGTTCTGCTATTTCATACCATTTCACAGGCAACCTCTGCTAGTGCTAGATGCCAGCTGGCATCCCATAGTCATACATCTTAAATAGCTAAGAGACTTGGGGTCACATAGATGGTCACCTTTAGAGAAAGAATATGGAACATTTCCCAGAGAAATTTGGGAGAATTGATGCTAAGAACTGTCTTGGAAAGGGCACTATAATCTGTAATGCTCTGTCAGAAACCTTTGCATATTCCTGTAGTAGTTCACCTACTGTGTGACTCATAAAGGAGGGTTGTTTCATAATTGCAAACCCTGCCAGACCTTAGCAGAGGAAACCACCATCATGGCCAGTGTCATATTGGACAATGGAACCACAAGCATCTGAGCTCAGGTGTTTTTTATTGATTCAGAACACCTCAGGTGTTCTACTAATAGCATGTGCAGATCATGACCAATCAAATATCCCCTATATAAATCCAACACCTGCAGACAATACAAAATGCCAAGACCTAGGCACCCACTCACCCAACAGTGCACAAAACAATTATTTTATACATAACTAAAAAAACTTCTACAACATATTCCCATATCCTAGACACTATAGTATGATATCAGTTATTGGTTGACTGCCTCATGAGACAATCTTATCTCTGGGAAGTGTCACTAGTGCAAACTAGCTGAGAATTCTGTGCTGTAGGGAACTTGAACATCACAGTTCAAGTAGAGGGCAGTAGAGTCACTGAATCAGGGACCCTGTCCTCTGAGTCCAGGGATATAACTAATGGTTTCCTGTGGGTACCAGAGTGCAGGAAACCAGGATCAAGAATGGCAGATCCTAAGATTTAAATGGCCTCACACCCAGCGCAGAATGCCACAGTTCCATGCACCCTGAAAACCTCAAAAGTATCTGGGGACACTCTGAAGCTCTGCTTTTAGCTCTGTCCTTGGTTTGCACAGCCTAATAATCTCCAGAAAGAATCCCTGCCTGGTACAACCTAGCTGGATAAAAATTAGGTAGTTTTATCCAGCTCCTGCTGGATACTTGGCAGGCTCTGAGACTGAAAGAATAGAAATCTCCATGACCAACAGTGAAGCAGTGCTAAGTGTACTGCCTTCCTTTGCAGATAACTAGTCACCTTGGCCGGGAAGAATACTTTTTCTTTAAAAAAAAAAATCTCTCTGTCGTAGTACGCTACTGCTGACATCGCTCAGCAAGGGAGACAAGGAGGCATTCTCATAGGTGAAAGCCCTGCCAGACCTCAACAGAGGGAACCACCGTCCCTCTGGGTATGGCAAGTGCCATACTCAATCGACAGTGGAACCCCGAGTGTCTGAGCTCAGGTGTGTTTATTCTTTCAGAACTCCTCAGGTATTCTACTAATAGCACATGCAGATAATTAGCAATTAAACGACCCCCACAGAAATCCAACACCTGAAAACAATACAAAACGCCCTAGACCTAGGATAGCCACTCATCCACCAGTGCATAAAACAATTTCAAACATAACTAAAAATAAACTTCCCTAACATTTCTCTTTTTTTTTCTCTTGTGTATTTTAATTTTTTAAAATTCTTTTCTGTCATTTTTTTAGTTGTTGAAGATGTTTTTGTAATTGAATCTTTTCTGTGGTGCTAGAGATTAAGCCTAGGGTCTTCTGCACAGTTCATAGGCTCTCTGCTAATGAGGTACACTACTAGTTCAGTTAAGAGTAATTATAGCAAACTCCAGCCTCAACCAATTTCTGCTCAAATACCGGGAGACACTTCAACTTGAAGAATAGGAAGACAAAATCTCTCAAGTCATGGATCCTTCCAGAGACAGGGTCCACTATTAGGAACTCAGGTACAGCTCTGGAGTAGATATCAATATGAAGGAGCAGAGAGAAATTGCACAAGTTTTTGTTTGTTTTGCTCAATGATGCCCTAAATTCTTTTTCCAAACGTTTTATAAGCAGATGTTAATTATATGCAATAACAATGAAATGTGGAACACTCTACAATTTCCATTCCCTTCCTACCTTCCTTCCTTCCTTCCTTTCTTTCTTTCTTTCTTTCTTTCTTTCTTTCTTTTTCTTTCTTTTTTTTTCTTTTGTTTTTTTCAAGACAGAGTTTCTCAGTATGGCCCTGGCTGTCCTAGAACTTACTCTGGAGACCAGGTTGGGCCTCAAATTCAGAGATCCATCTGCCTCTGCCTCCCAAGTGCTGGGGTTAAAGGTTTGTGCCACCATGACCCTGCTTCACTTTACAGTTTTTTTTAAAAACAAAAACATCTTTAATTTTTAGTCTTCAAAAATTCAAACTCTCCTTTTTCCAAAATAGCCATGATTAGCTTAGTAAAATGCTGTACATATTCAAAGTATTTCTCTTTAACAGAGATTTAGCTTCATAGTATCTTAAATACTAAATTTTTTTAAAAGTTAGAAGCAAGTATACGTCAAGGCAATCCATTCATACTTTATACACTTCTCCAGGAACTAGCATTGGAATTATTTCCATTTAGTAAAATCTTTTCTGATTTAGTAATCCTTCTTTCCCTCTAGTATAATTTCAAACAAAGAAGAAACTGTTCTAAAGAGAGAAAGCCTAGCATCAAGGAAGAGGTGATCATGCAGTTAATGAAACAGAAAGGTACCCTAAGAGGGAAAAAGTAGGGAACCTTTTAGAATTTCCAGTCCAGCTGGAGGTGATGGGTTTGCCAACAGTGACTTTTACTGAACATGAGGCCAACATGGGGGGAAGAAGTCCATTATATCATTCCTTATATTTTGGAGTGCTTTCTAACCCACACCATTTAGAGAGGCAATCTATTGTCTGAGCACTTGGAGCACCTAAAAGCAAGGATGGATCATGAGTCTGGGAGCCTGGGGACACCCTGCTACTGGTGTCTGGACGGGAGATGGCCACAGGAGGGAGTCCTGAGGAGGAAGTGAACTAGATGAGGATCTTTGAAGTTTTAGCAGCAGGGTGCACAGGCTGTTGGAGGCACAGAGGGCTTATCCTTGGTGGCAAGGAAGGAGCCAAATTGCCTTTTGGTGATAGTGGAGTCTGAGGGTGTGAGCTTGTACCTGGAAGATTGCTCTGTGTGTGGCAGTGTGTGTGGTGATTTGCTGCTTGGAAGTATTGAGAACCATGAGCCCAGATCAGGTCATTGCTTGATTCCTCAGCCTTCTGCCTCTTATGTGCTGCTTTATTGTTGAGTCTGAAAGCATGAAGACCAGAAGGCACAGTTTTCAGTCATCCGAATTCTCTGCCTCTGCTGCAGTACCTGGTTGGCTGTTGTCTTCCTCTGCTCTCCTAATACCTCTTGTACCACTCAGCTTCGACATTTGCCACCCATGGTAGCACAAACTGGAGGATTTCTGAAGTGGGAAAAAATTTGGAGGAGGCCAGGAGGGATATCAGCTGTGGCTCTAGTATCCCATAAAGCCAAAGCTTCTAAACTGAATGTAGTCCTGGCAGTGAAAACACATCTTTGATTGCCCAAGTACTCCATTTATAAATATTACCAACATGTGTAGTGGGAACAGAAAGAAAATACAAAGGACTCCAGCTGTAAACCACTACACAGCTAATGTATTCCAATATTAGAAGACTCAAAAGGAGCTTTCTCCTGTACTTTGTGTGGTTTTCCTATTTTATTATTATTAATAATAGTAGCATTATTAGTATTATATTCACCTTCTTTAAAAGGAAACTCTTATGTTTCTCTTTTGGTAGCCTGTAAAGTACCTTCCCATAACAAAGACACTACAACATAGGGGCAAATGTTCTATGTAGACACCACCTAGACCTCTTCCATGTTCAGTGAGTTGTCTCGGTGTTGTCTTCAGCAATGGGGCCTTGGCAAAATCTTTGATATATAATCTGTCCTGCCTGAAAAATATGCTATGGCAATGGTGGCACAAAACTTGAGGGGGTAACCAACCAATGTCTGATTTGAGTTAAGGCCCACTCCACAAGATGGACCCTATATCCAACACTACTTAGGTGACCAAGAACAAGAGATTAGATAACCTAGAGACCTACAGTAAAACCAACACTACTGGTCTTTAAATATGTAGCAATAAAATGACTCCTAATGATAGTCTGCTGTGCTCATAGATCAGTGCCTTGTTCAGATATCATCAGAGAACCTTACTCCTGCTCAGAATCAAATATAGAGACCCCAGTCAGACATGCAGAGAGAGAGAGATACCTAGTAACACACAGCTATAAATGAGATATCTCCATCAAATTCCCTCCCTCAGAGCTCAGGGAACCCCATGGAAGAGGAGACAGAAAAGGTATAGGAGCCAGAGGAAATGGGGGACACCAGGAGAACAAAGCTCTCTGAATCAACTGAGCAAGGCTCATATGAATTTACAAAAAGTGAAACAGCAAGCACAGGGCATACATGAGTCTACATCAGGTCCTCTGCATATATAACTTTCAGTTTAGTATTTTTATAGGACATCTGAGTGTGTGAACAAGTGGGTGTCTGATTCTTGTTCCTCCCCTTGGGGTCTTTTTCTTCTGTTGGTTTGCCTTGTCCAACTTTGATGTGATTTTTTTTATTCTACATTTTATTTTCTTATGTTTTGTTGTTATCTCTTAGAAGCTTGTTTGTTTCTAATGAGAAACAGAAAGGGAATGGATCTGGATGGGAGAGGAACTGGCGAAGAATTGGGAGGGGAAACTGTAATCAGGTTATATTGTATACAAAAAGAATCTTTTTTTGGTTTTTGGAGAGAGCATTTCTCTGTAGTAACTCTGTCTGTCCTGGAATTCACTCTATAGACCAGGTTGGCCTCGAACTCACAGAGATCTGCCTGCCTCTGCCTCTGCTTCCTGAGTGCTGGGATTAAAGGTATACAGCACCACTTCCCAGCAAGAATTCATTTTTAATTAAAGGGGAAAATATTTTGTTTTTATTTCATTCTCTTATTACCTTTATTTTCTTTATGTATTTCCTTATTTTATAAGCAGAATTTTAAATCTTTTTCTTTCTTACTTTCTTTTTTTTTCTTTTTAATTTAACCTTGCCTTCCTCTTTCTGTATTCATTTTCTGTGTCCCTCCTTCAGCTCACCCTTTTATTATTAATACGTTTTCCCTTCGTTGACTTTAATTTTCCAATTTATTCTACGGAATTATTGCCCCTTGCTTTTTTATGGCTAACAGTGAGGTAGTAGTTATCCTCAACTCATATTTATTGGATTTCTGCATGTGCTTTTTTGTGGTAGTGGTGGTGGTTCAGAAGTTCCCTTTTATGCTTGGAGCAGTACTGAAGATTGAATGCTAAAAAGAAGGCTGACCACGAAGAAGATCCACATATAAACCCAAGGAAATATTCATTCCGACAGATGCTCAGAATGCAATGAATAAACAATATGAAAGAGCATGACACTATGACTCATTCCAAATTTCATAATCTTTGAGAGCTGAATCCAAAGATGCTGAAATAGTTGAAATTCAGAAAAAGAACTGAAGAGTTTGATTTTAAAATGATCAGTGTGGGGCGGGAGAGCTGGCTCAGTGGTTGGTTAAAGGCACTTGCTGCCTTGCTGAAGACTGGGATTTGGTTCCCAGAACTCAACATAGAGGCTCACAATCATCTGTAACTTCAGTTCCAGGGGATCTAATGTCACCCTCTAACCTCCATGGGTGCTGTATGTGTGTGATGCATTTATATACATTCAGGCAAAATATTCCTACGCATAAAATAAATCAATCCTTTTAAAAACAAAAATGATTAGTGGCTTCAAACAGAATTCATATAAATAGAAGAATCAAGCAAAGATCCAAGTTGAAGACTTGGATGAGAAATTGTTCAAGAAATTCAGTAAAGAGAAAGAATCTGATAAAACAGGAGACATGAAAAATGAAATCTTAATATATCAAATAAAAAAACTTAATGGAAATCACTACCAATATTTCAAACCAGGCAGGAGAAAAAAAATACTACGGACTGAAGACAAAGTTGAGAAATTATTTATTCACATAGCAATATTGTGTGACAGACCTTTCTTGAGGAGACACAACACACGCTCACACATACGCGTTTACTAGTCCAGAAAGGAAGCCCCCCACAGACAAAAATAATGATTGTACCAATGTCCAGTTTGGTGAACCAACGAATTTTTAAGTGGGGTTCCTAACAGGAGTATTGGTGTGAGGGCTCACTTGCAAGGAGCAGGGATAATGCAAAAGCAACTGCATCACTGGAAATCCTACCAAGACATGGTGACCAGTTGGGGAAAACTGCAAACCTCCAGCTCTCTATGCAGCCTTCAAGCAACAGAACAGTCTAAACATTGTTTTTCTTTCTGCAGTTTTACTGCTCAGAGTCTCTGTTGTTTTTAGTTTTCGGTGTCCCGATACGTTTTGCCACAGCCCTATCCCGGCCCCGAGCTGGCTGGGAAGCCGCTCGGTTCCCGCCCTGGCCAGGAGCGAGAAGATGCCCAGGCCGAAAGCCGTGGGGAAGCCCCGGGGGACGTTTCTCACGTGGGTTCCTAGGACCGCGTGGCGCTGCTTGATTCCACTTGCTGAGAACGAACACGAGTTGGCATCTGGTGGACCCGAACTCAAAAACTCCTTTATTTCCAGCTTTTCCCCAAATAAATAACTTCCCCCCATAAGGGCGTGGCTTCTCCCCTCAAGCCGGGAAGCCTTAATTAGCATGGCAGGGGGAGTGTTCCTAAGCAAGGGACCCGCCCCAATGCAGACAAACCTGTTCCTTTAGCTTCTTGTGAAGCGAGCAAGTTATATTATTCTGGCTAGGGACCTTCCGGGCTGGGAGAGCAGGAATCTGCCACGCGTCACATCCCACATCACCTTTTCAGGGAGCAGGGGCACTTGGCCTTGACTTCCACTGCTTTCCAGCCCCCGGGTCCCACAAGTCTCCATCCTCTTTTTTCTACTGTTGGGAGGGTCCCTCAAAGTCTTCCAAATTTTTGTTCACCTAGACTTGTGACTTTTGGCTTACCTCCTGTTTTCTACTTGAGGTACATGAGCCTCCCTATTTTCCAGAGAAAATGTTACAATTTGGAGAAAATGTTGCAATTTCTAGCAACAGGTCATACAAAAAAAAGCAATAAACTAAGGAAGAAGCAATCCACTATCCCAACATTCAACACCTCTGGGATATATGAGATCAGACATGAATCTGTGATGTACAAGAGTGTGCCAAGGTACGGATTAAAGACATAGAAAATTGATTCAGTAAAATTATAGAAGAAAAATTCCCCAGAACTGGGACAAAAACATATAGTGGGCATTTAGAACCCCAAATGGCATGACCAGACGAGAACCTCTCTGCATCATATGATAGCTGAAAATGTTAGGAATGTCCTACAGAAAAAGAATGCTGAATGCTGCAGGAGAAAAGTGGCAAGTGCTTTATAAAGGAATTACACAGACTCTTCAACTGAAAGTCTTCCAGTCATGGAATGATGCATCTCAATCCCTGACAGAAAAAATGGCAACCAACATTGCTATAACCAAGAAAGTGACCCTTAAAAATGGATTGAGAAGCAAGAACTTTCCATGATAGGCACAATATAAAGTAGTGCATGGCCACTAATCAAGCACTGCAGGATTAACTTGAACACCACAGGAGAATGGTAAAAAAAAAAATGCACACAGATGCACAAGCACCTGAGAAAGAATGCATCTTACTAGAAGAGCAAACAAATAAGAAATAGAAAGAATTGAGTTTTATTAACCTAGTAAACCAACAAATTTCTAAGATGAAAAAGGGAGATTAGTTCATAACATTCAATAATAGCAATTGTAAGGAATTTTAACTCTCTAGCTAAAATTAAAAGATGTAGACCGGAGGTTGGAGAGATGGCTCAATAGTGAAGAGTATTGACTTCTATTCTAGAGGACCCAGGTTCAAATCCCAGCATCCACATGGCAGCTCACAAACATCTGTAACTCTAGTTTGAAGGGGCCTTACATCCTCTTCTGACCTCCAGTGGCACTAGGCATGCATGCATACATTCACACACGTAGTGCACCAACATATATGGTGGAAAAACACTTATACACATAAAATAATTTAAAAAATAAAAATACTAAATAATAAAAATAAATATTTAAAATTCATTGTGAGAAATTCTGGAAGAATTGGTAAAATTTTTAGATATATTAAAAATAAAAATATCAGAAAAACCAAACACAATACCCTATATCAAATATATTAATGTAAATACTGAAAGTTTGAACAAGTAGAGGAAAGCAGGGGAACTTTGTAATACAGACACAGGCAAGGGCTTTCTTCAGGGGACTCTAATAACTCAGAAAATAATGTCAGGAGTTGACAAATGACAAACATAAAATTAAAAACCTTCTCAAAACAATTATTAGAGTGAAGGGATAGCTTTAAAAATGGAAGAAAATTTTGTCAGCTATTATCAAGAATAAGGAACTTAAGAAATTAAATACAAAAGAAAAAATAGCAGGAACAACAAAAAACCCCAATCAACAAATGGCAAAGAACTAAAAAAACACTTGTCATCTTTAGTTACCAGGAAAATGCAAATCAAAACTACACTGAGATTCCATTTCATCCCAGTGAGAATGCCTATCATCAACAAAAGTAAATACAAATTGGCCTGTTGTAGAAAACGTCAATCTTTTACACACAATTTAGGAAAAGAGAAAAGAAGAATAAAAAGAAATTTTCACCACTTTTGCAGGTGACCTTGATAGAGAAAGAGAGAAAGGTAGAAATTTTCAGGAGAGGACTGTGCGTCAGACAAATGTCTTGGCTCACTATCTGCAAACTCAATCTCTCGAACCTTTGTTCTTCTATGCAAGAATCAACACACTAACAATGGACAAATCAACCAACACACGAACCACCAACCAACATCCATACTGACTCTTGGGGCTTCAGACCTTTTATGTCCTAAACCAAAAGTTCCCATAAACACATGCAGCCCACAATCCCAAAGGCAAGCTACAGGTGCCAGAACAACTGCACCCAACCAAACTATAGCATCTGCATCAAGTATTCCAAATCCAACTCATAAACATCTACCACACCTGGGGTGGGAACGCAAATCTAATCCAAATGCCATTTTACATTTTTAAAGAAAGTAAAATAACAAAAACTTCTTTCAAGTGTTCTGCTACACTGGCCTACTCAATAGGTTGAGTCAGTAAGATTGAAAGTTCAAAGCTTGCCTGAACTACATAGTGAGTTTGATTCTAGCTTGGTAAACTTAATGAGACCATATCTGAAAGTAGAATGTAAAAAGAGGACTGGACAAGCAGTTGCATGTGTGATGACCTAGACTCAATTCCCCAGCACTGCAGAAACAAGAAAGTGCGACATTGTTAAAAAATATCCAATTGCTTAATAAGAGTCCATCATTGAATTTTCCAATGCTTTTTATTAATTACATGCCATGTCAAATCTCAGGGAATTCAATACCCCGGAGCTAGGCAGAAACTTCATTCCATCATCCTCTCCTGCTCCCCTGCTTCTCCATCTTCCATCCTCCTGCCTGCTTCTGCCTTAGACCCTTTAAACTTTTTCCCCAACCCCACTCCATGTCCAGGCCTTCATTACAACAGAATGGTATCTTAAAGAAAACAAACAAACAAAAAACAAATGTTGGAAAGTTTGTAGGGGGAAATGAACACTCTCTCTCTCTCTCTCTCTCTCTCTCTCTCTCTCTCTCTCTCTCTCTCATGTTTTTTCGAAACATGGTTTCTCTGTTGTAACTCTGTCCTGGTACTTGCTCTGTAGATCAGGCTAGCCTGGAACTCACAGCAAAAGGTGTGCATCACCACTGTCTGGCTGTAAATGATCTCTTATATACTGCTGGTGAATATGTAAATTAGTACAGCCACCATAGAAATCAGTATGTGGAGTCATCAAAAATTTTAAATGTAACTATTGTATAATCTAGCTAGATACATTGAGCTATACACCCTCTAAATCCATGTCAGTAATTAAAATATTTGGCTATGTTTTCAAATGTTCTCCAGTTATTCAGTTATTATAAAATGAAATCTATTTTCAATAAAAAAATGAAATCATGGGATAACAAAGTGGGATCATGACATTTACAGGAAAATGAATGTTACTGGAGATCATTATGTTAAGGGAAATCATCAGACTCAGACAAATACCACATGTTTTCTCTTATATACAGAACCTAGATTTAAAATTGTGTATGTAAGGGCTAGAAAGATGGCTCAGCAGCTAAGAGCACTCGCAGAGGACTTGGGTTCAGTTTCCAGAACTCATATGATGACTCACAATTATCTGTAACTTCAATTCCAGGGAATCTGGTGGGCACCAGGCATACATGTGGCAAAAGTTCATACATATAAATAAATGTGAAGAATTGAAATTGTATGCATGTGTTATGTATTTATATATGTGTTGGGAGTCATTAAAGTGGAAAAGGAATCATGAGAGGGGAAGAAGAGATCTTAAGAGAGGGTGAAAAAGAGTCATGAAATACATATGCTTACAAAAGGAGGGACTATATGGGAAAAAGAAGGGAATCAATGCAGGGGTGTAGAGAGGGTGTAGGGGAAATTAGTGGGGGAAGTAAACAAATGAGAATTACAAATAATGTGTATGTATGTATGTACATATGTATGAAAATACATACATATGTATGTATGTGGAAATGTCATTATGTTAACCGAAAATCTACTTAAAGAAAAAGTTAATGAAAGTTATATTCTGCTCTAGAAAAAAAAAAAAAAACTAAAAGGGGAAAAGTAGGAGGGGTGAGATGGATGAGAAAGGATACTAGAGGGGATGAATATGATCAATGTATGTAAATGGACGTTCAAAATGTTATAATGAAACTCATTACAATATGTACAGTTACTATGTGTTACTAAAATAAATTCTCACTTAATGCTTTTTGCTGTATTAAATTTATAAGGAAACTGTTACTACAATCCCTCTTTCTAACCAAAGGATACTTCATGAGATACTTTTGCTAAAGCACTCTTTATCTAACATTTATAGCTGATTATTTTTTTAAAAAAATTTTTTGAGCAATTTTCAGTGTTTTGCTGTACAAGAAAATAGTCAACAAGGAAGTAAAGGGAAAGGTTTACACATTCCAGTAAGGTTCAGTAATTTATTTTTTAAGAATTAATTTTTTAATTGTCTGATTTTGTTTGGTTTTTTTTTGGATTTTTGGGGGAGGAGGTTGTTTGTTTTGTTGTGAAGGTTTCAAGCTCTGATAATATAGCTTCATTGAATGTAAAAAGCCAAATATGTACCTAGCCATAAAGCACCAAAACTTTTTTATGAAGTTTATGAAGTTTATGAAGTTCAAGCTCTGATAATGTACCTTCATTGAACGTAAAAAGCCAAGAACGTACCCAGAAGAAGTGGTCATACAAGTCTTTCAAACAAGCACCACTTAAAATTAAACGTTGATCAGTGCTAAGCAGTGGACAGTTTATAAAACCTTTGATAGGCAACAGAACATCTTATTAGTGTCACTGTACCTTTAAGAAAAATGAATCTTTTCAAAATTTTATGAGCATTCTAGAACCCACTATACCACGTGATAAAACTGGACGCCATTTTAGCCCCTCCCAGACTGCCCCCAAGCACAGTGGGTTATGGAGCGCGCCGAGGGAGCACACGCTGAGGGAGCTCTCCCTGAGAGTGGGCGCCCTGGTGTGCCTAAAACCCCTTCAAAAGCCGTTTTAACATCTGAAGACAAGGGCTCCAAAGAGCCCCAAGTTGCTGGTAGCCTTGGTGCTGAAGGTTTTGGGGACACATGTGGCATCAGAGGTGCTCGAGGCCACCGGAATCCAGTCTCCGGCCGGGGACGGGGTCGGGGCACCCGCCGAAGGGCTCGTGGTGGCAGGAGTATATCGTACAGTCCATGCGACGTAAGTGGCTTTTGAGCTTATTTTCCCAAAAAAAGGGGAGTCGTGGAAGGGGGGATTAGGGACCCCCAAAAAGGTCCTCGAAGGCGCCACATCTGTGGGGGTTGGGAAGGGCCACAGCATGGCATCTCTGACAGTAATTGACCGGCATGCTGAGGAGGGCATACTTGTCACCCTACAAAAAAGGAAGCATATGAGCCTTGAAAGGTCCAAAAGTGCCCTGAAGTGCGCCATCTGTGACAGAAGTCGAGTGCCGCAGGCAGCCTGGCCTCTCTAACAGGAAATAATGGCAGGCCTAGCTGAGAGTTCAGACCTGGCCACTCCGGTGGGAGGGAGGACACCACAGCGCAGTTGGTGACAGTTTGGGCCTTGGCTGGGTCGCGGTTTGTCAGCCCACAGATGGGAACTTGTGAGCCTCGAAAGGACGAAAGTTCCTCTCTGTGGGGTAGGCAAAGTCGCGTGCAGCCTGGCCTCTCTGACAGGAAGTAATGGCGGGCCGCTCTGAGAGGTGGGACCTGGACAGTCCTTTGAAGGGGTACAGGGAGGAGGGCGCCACAGCGGAGTTGGAGACAGTTAGGGCCTTGGCTGGGTCGTCGCGGGTTTGTCAGTCCACAAATGGGAACTTGTGAGCCTCTAAAGGACGAAAGTTCCTCTGTGGGGTAGTGTATTGTCGCGTGCAGCCTGGCCTCTGTGACAGGAATCAATGGAAGGCCGCCCTGAGTGGCCGCGCAGCCAGAACCTGACCACTCTGGTGGGAGGGTGGGCGCCACAGCACAGTTGGTGACAGTTTGGGCCTCTGCTGGATCGCGGGTTTGTCAGCCCACAAATGGGAACTTGTGAGCCTCGAAAGGACGAAAGTTCCTCTGTGGGGTAGGCGAGGTAGCATGCAGCCTGGTGTCTCTGACAGGAAGCAATGCCGGGTCCCGCTGAAGGACCGGACCTGGACAGTCCTTTGAAGGGGTACTGGGAGGAGGGCGCCACAGCGGAGTTAGTGACAGTTTGTGCCGTGGCTGGGTCGCGGGTTTGTCAGCCCACAAATGGGAACTAGTGTGCCTCGAAAGGACAAAAGTTCCTCTGTGGGGTAGGGGACGGTCGCGTGCAGCCTGGCCTCTCTGACAGGAAGTAATGGAGGGTCCCGCTAAGGGGCCGGACATGGACAGTCCTTTGAAGGGGTACGGGGAGGAGGGATCTACAGCGCAGTTGGTGACAGTTTCGACCTGGGCTGGATCGCGGGTTTGTCAGCCCACAAATGGGAACTTGTGAGCCTCGAAAGGACTAAAGTTCCTCTGTGGGGTAGGCGAGGGCCAGGTGCAGCCTGGCCTCACTGACAGGACATAATCGCGGGCCGCGCTGAGGGGCGGGACCTGGACAGTACTTTGAAGGGGTACGGGGAGGAGGGCGCCACAGCGCAGTTGGTGACAGTTCGGGCCTTGGCTGGGTCTCGGGTTTGTCAGCCCACAAATGGGAACTTGTGAGCCTCGAAAGGAGGAAAGTTCCTCTCTGTGGGGTAGGCGAGGTCGCGTGCAGCCTGGCCTCTCTGACAGGAAGTAATGGCGGTTCGGGCTGTGGGGCGGGACCTGGTCACTCCAGTGGAGTGTGGGCGCCAAACGCAGTTGGTGACAGTTTGGCCCTTGGCTGGTTCGCGGGTTTGTCAGCCCACAAATGGGAACTTGTGAGCCTCGAAGGACGAAAGTTCCTCTGTGGGGTAGGCGAGGGCCACGTGCAGACTGGCCTCTCTGACAGGAAGTAATGGCAGGCCGCACGGAGGGACCAGACCTGGCCACTCCAGTGGAGGGTGGGCGCCACATCGCAGTTGGTGACAGTTTGGCCCTTGGCTGGGTCGCGGTTTTGTCAGCCCACAAATGGGAACTTGTGAGCCTCGAAAGGACGAAAGTTCCTCTGTGGGGTAGGGGACGGTCCCGTGCAGCTGGCCTCTGTGACAGGAAGTAATGGCGGGCGGCGCTGAAGGACTGGACCTGGACAGTCCTTTGAAGGGGTACGGGGAGGGTGGGCGCCACAGCGGAGTTATTGACAGTTTGGGCCTTGGCTGGGTTGCGGGTTTGTCAGCCCACAAATGGTAACTTGTGAGCCTCGAAAGGAGGAAAGTTCCTCTCTGTGGGGTAGGCTATGGTCGCGTGCAGCCTCGCCTCTCTGACAGGAAGCAATGGAAGGCCGCCCTGAGTGGCCGGGCAGCGAGAACCTGGCCACTCTGGTGGGAGGGTGGGCGCCACAGCGGAGTTGGTGACAGTTTGGGCCTCTGCTGGTTCGTGGGTTTGTCAGCCCACAAATGGGAACTAGTGAGCCTCGAAAGGACGAAAGTTCCTCTGTGGGGTAGGGGACGGTCGCGTGCAGCCTGGACTCTGGGACAGGAAGCAATGCCGGGTCCCGCTGAAGGACCGGACCTGGACAGTCCTTTGAAGGGGTACTGGGAGGGTGGGCGCCACAGCCCAGTTGGTGACAGTTCGGGCCTTGGCTGGGTCGCGGGTTTGTCAGCCCACAAATGGGAACTTGTGTGCCTCGAAAGGACGAAAGTTCCTCTGTGGGGTAGGCGAGGTAGCGTGCAGCCTGGTGTCTCTGACAGGAAGCAATGGCGGGCCGCGCTGAAAGACCGGACCTGGACAGTCCTTAGAAGGGGTACGGGGAGGAGGGTGCTACAGCGCAGTTGGTGACAGTTTCGACCTGGGCTGGATCGCGGGTTTGTCAGCCCACAAATGGAAGTAGTGAGCCTCGAAAGGAAGAAAGTTCCTCTCTGTGGAGTAGGCAAAGTCGCGTGCAGCCTGGCCTCTCTGACAGGACATAATGGCGGGCCGCGCTGAGGGGCAGGACCTTGACAGTCCTTTTAAGGGGTACAGGGAGGAGGGCGCCACAGCGCAGTTGGTGACAGTTCAGGCCTTGGCTGGGTCGCGGGTTTGTCCGCCCACATATGGGAACTTGTGAGCCTCGAAAGGAAGAAATTTCCACTCTGTGGGGTAGGCAAGGGTCGCGTACAGCCTGGCCTCTCTGACAGGAAGAAATGGCGGGCCGTGCTGAGGGACCAGACCTGGCCACTCCAGGGGAGGGTGGGCGCCACATCGCAGTTGGTGACAGTTTGGCCCTTGGCTGGGTCTCGGGTTTGTGAGCCCACAAATGGGAACTAGTGAGCCTCAAAAGGAATAAAGTTCCTCTGTGGGGTAGGGGACGGTCGCGTGCAGCCTGGCCTCTGTGACAGGAAGTAATGGCGGGCGGCGCTGAAGGACCGGACCTGGACAGTCCTTTGAAGGGTTACGGGGAGGGTGGGGGCCACAGCGGAGTTGGTGACAGTTTGGCCCTTGGCAGGGTCGCGGGTTTTGCCAGCCCACAAATGGGAACTTGTGAGCCTCTAAAGGAAGAAAGTTCCTCTGTGGGGTAGGCGAGGTCCCCATGCAGCCTGGCCTCGCTGACAGGAAGTAATGGCGAGTCACGCTGAGGGTCAGGACCTGGACAGTCCTTTGAAGGGGTACGGGGAGGGTGGGCGCCACAGCGGAGTTGGGGACAGTTTGTTCCTTGGCTGGGTCTCGGGTTTGTCAGCCCACAAATGGGAACTTGTGAGCCTCGAAGGACGAAAGTTCCTCTGTGGGGTAGGCAAGGGCCAGGTGCAGCCTGGCCTTACTGACAGGACATAATCGCGGGCCGCGCTGAGGGGCGGGACCTGGACAGTCCTTTGATAGGGTACGGGGAGGAGGGCGCCACAGTGCATTTGGTGACAGTTCGGGCCTTGGCTGGGTCTCGTGTTTGTCAGCCCAGAAATGGGAAGTAGTGAGCCTCGAAAGGAAGAAAGTTCCTCTGTGGGGTTGGCGAGGGCCACGTGCAGACTGGCCTCTCTGACAGGAAGTAATGGCGGGCCGCACTGCGGGACCAGACCTGGCCACTCCAGTGGAGGGTGGGCACAACAGCGCAGTTGGTGACAGTTTGGCCCTTGGCTGGGTCGCGGGTTTTGTCAGCCCACAAATGGGAACTTATGAGGCTCCAAAGGAAGAAAGTTCCTCTCTGTGGGATAGGCGAGGTCCTCATGCTGCCTGGCCTCGCTGACAGGAAGTAATGGCGGGTCGCGCTGTGGGGCCGGACCTGGACAGTCCTTTGAAGGGGTACAGAGAGGAGGGCGCCACAGCGCAGTTGGTGACAGTTCGGGCCTTGTCTGGGTCGCGGTTTGTCGGCCCACATATGGGAACTTGTGAGCCTCGAAAGGAAGAAATTACCTCTCTGTGGGGTAGGCAAGGGTCCGGTGCAGCCTGGCCTCTCTGACAGGAAGTAATGGCGGGCTGCGCTGAGGGATCAGACCTGGTCACTCCAGTGGAGAGTGGGCGGTAAACTCAGTTGGTGACAGTTTGGGCCTTGGCTGGATCTCGGATTTGTCAGCCCGCAAATGGGAACTTGTGAGCCTCGAAAGGACGAAAGTTCCTCTGTGGGGTAGGGGACGGTCCCGTGCAGCCTGGCCTCTGTGACAGGAAGTAATGGCGGGTGGCGCTGAAGGACTGGACCTGGTCAGTCCTTAGAAGGGGTACGGGGAGGGTGGGCGCCACAGCGGAGTTATTGACAGTTTGGCCCTTGGCTGGTTCGCGGGTTTGTTAGCCCACAAATGGTAACTTGTGAGCCTCCAAAGGAGGAATGTTCCTCTGTGGGGTAGGCTATGGTCGCGTGCAGCCTGGCCTCTGTGACAGGAAGCAATGGAAGGCCGCCCTGAGTGGCCGCGCAGCCAGAACCTGGCCATTCTGGTGGGAGGGTGGGCGCCACAGCGGAGTTGGGGACAGTTTGGCCCTTGGCTGGTTCGTGGGTTTGTCAGCCCACAAATGGGAACTAGTGAGCCTCGAAAGGACGAAAGTTCCTCTGTGGTGTAGGGGACGGTCGCGTGCAGCCTGGACTCTGGGACAGGAAGCAATGCCGGGTCCCGCTGAGGGGCGGGACCTGGACAGTCCTTTGAAGGGGTACTGGGAGGAGGGCGCCACAGCGGAGTTGGTGACAGTTTCGGCCTTGGCTGGGTCGCGGGTTTGTCAGCCCACAAATGGGAACTAGTGTGCCTCGAAAGGACGAAAGTTCCTCTGTGGGGTAGGCGAGGTAGGGTGCAGCCTGGTGTCTCTGACAGGAAGCAATGGCGGGTCCCGCTAAGGAGCCGGACCTGGACAGTCCTTAGAAGAGGTACGGGGAGGAGGGTGCTACAGCGCAGTTGGTGACAGTTTCGACCTGGGCTGGATCGCGGGTTTGTCAGCCCACAAATGGGAAGTAGTGAGCCTCGAAAGGAAGAAAGTTCCTCTCTGTGGAGTAGGCAAAGTCGCGTGCAGCCTGGCCTCTCTGACAGGACATAATGGCGGGCGGGCCGCGCTGAGGGGCAGGACCTTGACAGTCCTTTTAAGGGGTACAGGGAGGAGGGCGCCACAGCGCAGTTGGTGACAGTTCAGGCCTTGGCTGGGTCGCGGGTTTGTCGGCCCACATATGGGAACTTGTGAGCCTCGATAGGAAGAAATTTCCACTCTGTGGGGTAGGCAAGGGTCGCGTGCAGCCTGGCCTCTCTGACAGGAAGTAATGGCGGGCCGTGCTGAGGGACCAGACCTGGTCACTCCAGTGGAGTGTGGGCGCCAAACGCAGTTGGTGACAGTTTGGCCCTTGGCTGGGTCTCGGGTTTGTCAGCCCACAAATGGGAACTTATGAGCCTCTAAAGGAAGAAAGTTCCTCTGTGGGGTAGGCGAGGGACGCAGGCAGCCTGACCTCTGTGACAGGAAGTAATGGCAGGTCACGCTGAGGGTCAGGACCTGGACAGTCCTTTGAAGGGGTATGGGGAGGAGGGCGCCACAGCGGAGTTGGGGACAGTTTGTTCCTTGGCTGGGTCTCGGGTTTGTCAGCCCACAAATGGGAACTTGTGAGCCTCGAAAGGAGGAAAGTTCCTCTCTGTGGGGTAGGCAAGGGTCGCGTGCAGCCTCGCCTCTCTGACAGGAAGTAATGGCGGGCCGCACTGAGGGACCAGACCTGGCCACTCCAGTGGAGGGTGGGCGCCACATCGCAGTTGGTGACAGTTTGGCCCTTGGCTGGTTCGCGGGTTTGTCAGCCCACAAATGGGAACTTGTGAGCCTCGAAAGGAGGAATGTTCCTCTCTGTGGGGTAGGCTATGGTCGCATGCAGCCTCGCCTCTCTGACAGGAAGTAATGGCGGGCCGCCCTGAGTGGCTGCGCAGCCAGAACCTGGCCACTCTGGTGGGAGGGTGGGCGCCACAGCACAGTTGGTGACAGTTTGGGCATTGGCTGGATCGCGGGTTTGTCAGCCCACAAATGGGAACTTGTGAGCCTCGAAAGGAGGAAAGTTTCTCTGTGGGGTAGGGGATGGTCGCGTGCAGCCTGGAGTCTCTGATAGGAAGCAATGGCGGGTCCCGCTAAGGAGCCGGACCTGGACAGTCCTTTGAAGGGGTACTGGGAGGAGGGCGCCACAGCGCAGTTGGTGACAGTTTCGACCTGGGCTGGATCGCGGGTTTGTCAGCCCACAAATCGGAACCAGTGAGCCTCGAAAGGAAGAAAGTTCCTCTGTGGGGTAGGGAACTGGCGCCTGCAGCCTGGCCTCTCTGACAGGAAGTAATGGTGGGTCACGCTGAGGGTCAGGACCCGGACCGTCCTTTGAAGGGGTATGGGGAGGGTAGGCGCCACAGCGGAGTTGGTGACAGTTTGTTCCTTGGCTGGGTCTCGGGTTTGTCAGCCCACAAACGGGGAA
Source organism: Cricetomys ansorgei (assembly GCA_026225945.1). Taxonomy (NCBI): domain Eukaryota; kingdom Metazoa; phylum Chordata; class Mammalia; order Rodentia; family Nesomyidae; genus Cricetomys; species Cricetomys ansorgei. The sequence goes on from JAMJFZ010003423.1 coordinate 572,205, forward strand.
CTTGTGAGCCTCCAAAGGAAGAATGTTCCTCTGTGGGGTAGTGTATTGTCGCGTGCAGCCTGGCCTCTGTGACAGGAAGCAATGGAAGGCTGCCCTGAGTGGCCACGCAGCCAGAACCTGGCGACTCTGGTGGGAGGGTGGGCGCCACAGCAGAGTTGGTGACAGTTTGTGCCGTGGCTGGGTCGCGGTTTGTCAGCCCACAAATGGGAACTAGTGAGCCTCAAAAGGACTAAAGTTCCTCTGTGGGGTAGGGGACGGTCGCGTGCAGCCTGGCCTCTGTGACAGGAAGCAATGGCGAGCCGCGCTGAAGGACCGGACCTGGTCAGTCCTTTGAAGGGGTACGGGGTGGGTGGGCGCCACAGCGGAGTTATTGACAGTTTGGCCCTTGGCTGGTTCGCGGGTTTGTTAGCCCCGCAAATGGTAAACTTGTGAGCCTCAAAAGGAAGAAAGTTCCTCTGTGTGGGGTAGGCTATGGTCCCGTGCAGCCTGGCCTCTGTGACAGGAAGTAATTGAAGGCTGCCCTGAGTGGCCGCGCAGCCAGAACCTGGCCACTCTGGTGGGAGGGTGGGCGCCACAGCGGAGTTGGTGACAGTTTGGGCCTCTGCTGGTTCGTGGTTTGTCAGCCCACAAATGGGAACTAGTGAGCCTCGAAAGGACGAAAGTTCCTCTGTGGGGTAGGGACGGTCGCGTGCAGCCTGGACTCTGGGACAGGAAGCAATGCCGGGTCCGCTGAAGGACCGGACCTGGACAGTCCTTTGAAGGGGTACTGGGAGGAGGGCGCCACAGCGGAGTTGGTGACAGTTCGGGCCTTGGCTGGGTCGCGGGTTTGTCAGCCCACAAATGGGAACTTGTGTGCCTAAAAAGGACGAATGTTCCTCTGTGGGGTAGGCGAGGTAGCGTGCAGCCTGGTGTCTCTGACAGGAAGCAATGGCGGGCCGCGCTGAAAGACCGGACCTGGACAGTCCTTAGAAGGGGTACGGGGAGGAGGGTGCTACAGCGCAGTTGGTGACAGTTTCGACCTGGGCTGGATCGCGGGTTTGTCAGCCCACAAATGGGAAGTAGTGAGCCTCGAAAGGAAGAAAGTTCCTCTCTGTGGGGTAGGCGAGGGCCACGTGCAGCCTGGCCTCTCTGACAGGACATAATGGCGGGCCGCGCTGAGGGGCAGGACCTTGACAGTCCTTTTAAGGGGTACAGGGAGGAGGGCGCCACAGCGCAGTTGGTGACAGTTCAGGCCTTGGCTGGGTCGCGGGTTTGTCGGCCCACATATGGGAACTTGTGAGCCTCGAAAGGAGGAAAGTTCCTCTCTGTGGGGTAGGCGAGGTCGCGTGCAGCCTGGCCTCTCTGACAGGAAGTAATGGCGGGCCGTGCTGAGGGACCAGACCTGGTCACTCCAGTGGAGTGTGGGCGCCAAACGCAGTTGGTGACAGTTTGGGCCCTTGGCTGGGTCTCGGGTTTGTCAGCCCACAAATGGGAACTTATGAGCCTCTAAAGGAAGAAAGTTCCTCTGTGGGGTAGGCGAGGGACGCAGGCAGCCTGGGCTCTGTGACAGGAAGTAATGGCGGGTCACGCTGAGGGTCAGGACCTGGACAGTCCTTTGAAGGGGTATGGGGAGGAGGGCGCCACAGCGGAGTTGGGGACAGTTTGGCCCTTGGCTGGGTCTCGGGTTTGTCAGCCCACAAATGGGAACTTGTGAGCCTCGAAAGGAAGAAAGTTCCTCTGTGGGGTAGGCGAGGTCCCCATGCAGCCTGGCCTCTGTGACAGGAAGTAATGGCAGGTCACGCTGAGGGTCAGGACCTGGACAGTCCTTTGAAGGGGTATGGGCGAGGAGGGCGCCACAGCGGAGTTGGGGACAGTTTGTTCCTTGGCTGGGTCTCGGGTTTGTCAGCCCACAAATGGGAACTTGTGAGCCTCGAAAGGAAGAAATTTCCACTCTGTGGGGTAGGCAAGGGTCGCGTACAGCCTGACCTCTCTGACAGGAAGTAATGGCGGGCCGTGCTGAGGGACCAGACCTGGCCACTCCAGTGGAGGGTGGGCGCCACATCGCAGTTGGTGACAGTTTGGCCCTTGGCTGGTTCGCGGGTTTGTCAGCCCACAAATGGGAACTTGTGAGCCTCGAAAGGAGGAATGTTCCTCTCTGTGGGGTAGGCTATGGTCGCATGCAGCCTCGCCTCTCTGACAGGAAGCAATGGAAGGCCGCCCTGAGTGGCTGCGCAGCCAGAACCTGGCCATTCTGGTGGGAGGGTGGGTGCCACAGCGGAGTTGGTGACAGTTTGGGCATTGGCTGGATCGCGGGTTTGTCAGCCCACAAATGGGAACTTGTGAGCCTCGAAAGGAGGAAAGTTTCTCTGTGGGGTAGGGGATGGTCGCGTGCAGCCTGGAGTCTCTGATAGGAAGCAATGGCGGCCGCGCTGAGGGGCCGGACCTGGACAGTCCTTTGAAGGGGTACTGGGAGGAGGGCGCTACAGCGCAGTTGGTGACAGTTTCGACCTGGGCTGGATCGCGGGTTTGTCAGCCCACAAATGGGAACTAGTGAGCCTCGAAAGGACGAAAGTTCCTCTGTGGGGTAGGCGAGGTAAGGTGCAGCCTGGACTCTGGGACAGGAAGTAATGGAAGGCTGCCCTGAGTGGCCGGGCAGCGAGAACCTGGCCACTCTGGTGGGAGGGTGGGCGCCACAGCGGAGTTGGTGACAGTTTGGGCCTCTGCTGGATCGCGGGTTTGTCAGCCCACAAATGGGAACCAGTGAGCCTCGAAAGGACGAAAGTTCCTCTGTGGGGGTAGGGAACTGGCGCCTGCAGCCTGGCCTCTCTGACAGGAAGCAATGGTGGGTCACGCTGAGGGTCAGGACCCGGACCGTCCTTTGAAGGGGTATGGGGAGGGTAGGCGCCACAGCGGAGTTGGTGACAGTTTGTTCCTTGGCTGGGTCTCGGGTTTGTCAGCCCACAAACGGGGAACTTGTGAGCCTCGAAAGGAGGAATGTTCCTCTGTGGGTAGTGTATTGTCGCGTGCAGCCTCGCCTCTGTGACAGGAAGCAATGGAAGGCTGCCCTGAGTGGCCACGCAGCCAGAACCTGGCGACTCTGGTGGGAGGTGTGGCGCCACAGCAGAGTTGGTGACAGTTTGTGCCGTGGCTGGGTCGCGGTTTGTCAGCCCACAAATGGGAACTAGTGAGCCTCAAAAGGACTAAAGTTCCTCTGTGGGGTAGGGGACGGTCGCGTGCAGCCTGGCCTCTGTGACAGGAAGTAATGGCGGGCTGCGCTGAAGGACCGGACCTGGACAGTCCTTTGAAGGGGGTACGGGTGGGTGGGCACCACAGCGGAGTTGGTGACAGTTTGTGCCGTGGCTGGGTCGCGGTTTGTCAGCCCACAAATGGGAACTAGTGTGCCTCGAAAGGACGAAAGTTCCTCTGTGGGATAGGGAACTGGTACCTGCAGCCTGGCCTCTCTGACAGGTAGTAATGGCGGGTCGCGCTGTGGGGCGGGACCTGGACAGTTCTTTGAAGGGGTACAGGGAGGAGGGCGCCACAGCGCAGTTGGTGACAGTTCAGGCCTTGGCTGGGTCGCGGGTTTGTCGGCCCACATATGGGAACTTGTGAGCCTCGAAAGGAAGAAATTTCCTCTCTGTGGGGTAGGCAAGGGTTGCGTGCAGCCTGGCCTCTCTGACAGGAAGTAATGGCGGGCGGTGCTGAGGGACCAGACCTGGCCACTCCCGTGGAGGGTGGGCGCCAAAGGCAATTGGTGACAGTTTGGCCCTTGGCTGGGTCTCGTGTTTGTCTGCCCGCAAATGGGAACTTGTGAGCCTCAAAAGGACGAAAGTTCCTCTGTGGGGTAGGCGAGGTCGCGTGCAGCCTGGCCTCTCTGACAGGAAGTAATGGCGGGTCGCGCTGAGGGGCGGGACCTGGACAGTCCTTTGAAGGGAAACGGGGAGGAGGGCGCCACAGCGCTGTTGGTGACAGTTTGGGCCTTGGCTGGTTCGCGGGTTTGTCAGCCCACATATAGGAACTTGTGAGCCTCGAAGGACGAAAGTTCCTCTGTGGGGTAGGCGAGGGCCAGGTGCCGCCTGGCCTCTCTGACAGGACATAATGGCGGGCCGCGCTGAGGGACCAGACCTGGCCACTCCAGTGGAGTGTGGGCGCCCAACGCAGTTGGTGACAGTTTGGGCATTGGCTGGATCGCGGGTTTGTCAGCCCGCAAATGGGAGCTTATGAGCCTTGAAAGGAAGAAAGTTCTTCTCTGTGGGGTAGGCGAGGTCGGCATTCAACCTGGCCTCTCTGACAGGAAGTAATGGCTGTTCACGCCGAGGGGCCGGACCTTGACAGTCCTTTTGAGGGGTACGGGGAGGAGGGCGCCACAGCGCAGTTGGTGACAGTTTGTGCCTTGGCTGGGTCGCGGTTTGTCAGCCCACAAATTGGAACTTGTGAGCCTCGAAAGGAGGAAAGTTCCTCTCTGTGGAGTAGGCAAAGTCGCGTGCAGCCTGGCCTCTCTGACAGGAAGTAATGGCGGATCGCGCTGAGGGACCGGACCTGGACAGTCCTTTGAAGGGGTACGGGGAGGGTGGGGGCCACAGCGCAGTTGGTGACAGTTTGGCCCTTGGCTGGGTCTCGGGTTTGTCAGCCCAGAAATGGGAACTTGTGAGCCTCGACAGTTCCTCTGATGTGCTACCTGTGGGTGTATGCGAGCGTCGTGTGCAGACTGTCCTCTCTGACAGGAAGCATGGATATAGGTCCAAAGGAAGGACCGCATCTGGCCAGTCCTTTTTGGTGCCTCTGCATTGTGCACCCAGAAGTTGCCTAATCAAGAGTGCGTCCCTCAGTGCGAGGAACTGTGATCAAGGCTGTGCATCCCAAGCGGCAGGGTCCCATTTTGTGAGTGTGCCTGAGGACCCCTGTTCTGGGCTCCAGACAAGGTGGAAAAGTTGTCTCTGCTAAGCGGAGGTGTGAATGTTCCTACCGTGTGGCTTTGGTGGGCATTTTGCAGTACAAATGAGCAGAAGCGGCAGGAGTGGAACTTTTCTGTTGGTTTTCACACGGAAAAAGACAGAACCGGGGGCAGTTACTGTGTCCTAAGTGTAGCTCACAGTTGTGAGCCTTTTTTTTTTTTTTTTTTTTTTGTTTAAGTGGGACCAGGTTTGTGCTGGAGTGTGCAGCCGGAGCATAGGCTTTCACGCTTTTGGGCTACATCATTTCAGTTTTCCTGCTGAAGGGAGATGAACCAGATGTGAGTGGTGAACATTGATTCTGTTCATTTCTTTAGGCATCCGAGAGTGCCTCTTGGAATTTTAAAAAACATATTAAGAAACAATGAACTTGTCTGGGGGAAAAGCAGGTTCGTTTTAAGTAAATACATAGTTTCTTTCAGTTTTTTAAAGAAGCTACTACAATTCTTTTCAGCTAGGTTTTTAATCTTCTCTCCCATCTGATCTTTTTACCTTGAAATAGTTCAAGTTCCCAAAGTTTTAATTCTATAAAATAGGAGTTGTCAAAAAGGCATTAAAATAAACAAAATGCTTTAAGTTTATTTCTGCTGAAAAGTCTATAAGATACTACTGATCTGACATAATCTTGCTTAGCAGCGTTTTCCTCAATTTCTGTGTTTATATTCCTAGTCTTAAGTATTTTCTGTTTTCTCTTGTTAATATGCCCAGCCCAAGATTATTTCATTTACATTTTATTTTAAAACTTGCATAAGTGTGTAATAATTGTGCAAAGGGTTCATTTACATTTTTATATGTATGTGGTGTATTTTGATAATATACTCTTATATTTTTCATTATTTAATACATATATATTTATAAACAATAAAATAGAAATGATTATCACAAATAATGCATTCTCTATCTCCTTCCTGGGTGTCTTATTTTTTATTCCCACCCTCTTTGTGCTTTCTGTAACTATCTAA